>QANU01108652.1:19784-33450 GCA_003254905.1 Nissolia schottii
CTTAATAAAAAACGTAATACCCTAACTTCTCCTTCAATTTTTTACGTCTCCTCCTTTAATCTGCGCCCTCATCTCTCTGGTTCGATCTTGTCTTCGGCAATGCGACCTAGTCTCTTGCGTCCTCCTTCTCCATTTCCAGCAACGCAACTTGGTCTTTGGCGAGTACCCCTTCCTCTTCACTTCTGCTATTTTTTTTTTTTGGAGAAAAAATTGAAGAAATATGATTTTAGTTTTTTCTTGTGCCGTTGGTTTTGGATTAAATATTTACGTTAGTAATCTTGTGAATTTTTTTATTATATGTAATTTATTATATATATATATATAGAGTCTTGCTACACGTACACAAAAAAATATACACTATACATACATCCTATACTTATATACATAAAGTTTATGTTTTAATGTTTATGCACTTAATTAAGTATAATTGAGAATATCATATATAAGTTTGTAATGTTTGTGTACTCGTGAGAATAAAATTTGTGCATTATCAATGATGTATGTATAAGTGTATAAAATGGGGTGTACATGTATCATTTTATATATATATATATATATAAAAGCAACCGTGATGGATGAAAAAAACTATGCAATCCTTCTAAATTATCATCAAAAGATTAATCCTTGCAATGCCGTGTTTATGTATCATATAGTTAATTGAAATTTGGCATGACGACAAGAACAGAAAATTTGAAGGATAGAAGTGCATTACATCCAGCGGGCAAAATGACCCAGTATAATCCATCGCGTGTTTGTGTCACTCCACCCTCATTCGAATGAACTTGAATCCCCACCACCTGTTGGCACCACACTTTGATTCAGCGTGCAGAGCAGAAGAAAATAACACAAGGGATCATAATGTATAGCTGATTATATTGGCAACCATATGGTATACACACAAATTATGTGGTAAAAATTCTGGAATGGTACAAATTACAAAACTAATATGTAAAAGCTTCTATTTATGTATTTATACTAATGTCATGTGGATTATTGTAGGCAAAGGTTAGCCAAAGCAACAAAACAATCACACCATGACAGAAACTTATATGGTTTAACAGAGTAACTAAAAACTAAGCTGCCAAGTTTTCTACCTAAGAGCCTTTCAGTAAAAGGCTTGGTTCATCCTTGATAAATAGCTCATTTGGCGAACTGGATCAAACATCTTAAAAAACCACACTATCACGTTCCCTGCTAACAACATTTTGCTTTGAAATAAAAAGACGTTTTAATGGTAATGAAGCAACACGAACATCACTAAAACTTGTACAATCTGTTAAATATCTTAAATAAATGGGTAAAGGGACACACTTATAGAGAAAACACAAAGAATAGGAAATAACACAATTGTATTATGAGAGTTGTGCGTATCTGATGGTTATAATGAGGCGCCAATACACAGGCCAATAATAGAATCATAACTTAAATGATAGAATCAAATTAAATCAATCTACATTTGTTATGAATAAATCAAAATCAATCACAGATATACTAAATATACTAATTTATTTCTAACACAGTCAATCAATCTATCATAAAGGGAAATCAGATAAAACAAGTCATCAACGTTTATAATCACCATAAGAGCATTAAACTTCTGAATTGAAAGTTTTTACCTCACCACAAGTGAGCTTACACGCTATTGCATGGCTTAGTTCATGCAGAAACACGGTGATGAGCTTAAAAGGTGCAAGCAGTACAGTCCTCCATAGCTATAACCACCACAACAAAATATATGCATTAGAAGATCCATTGCAGCACAGCCACTAAGACAAGACAGAATCATCTAGATGACAATAACATCCATGCTTATTAATGCAACATAAATGAATGGAAACATTTCTATCTTAATGAGTCTCATCTCAGACAAAATAATACATGATCATATGATCTACCATGGTCCACATGGCAGCTGATTCACACGACTAGTTGAAGAAATATGTCGAGCAAAAGCTAGAAATAACTTTTAATCTTCTTGCCATTTGGCTTCTTGAAACAATCTTCTTGTTGCGCTGAGACTACTTGG
Source organism: Nissolia schottii (assembly GCA_003254905.1). Taxonomy (NCBI): domain Eukaryota; kingdom Viridiplantae; phylum Streptophyta; class Magnoliopsida; order Fabales; family Fabaceae; genus Nissolia; species Nissolia schottii. The sequence goes on from QANU01108652.1 coordinate 21,811, forward strand.
TTTCAGCAAAAATGGCTGAGTTGTGTTATTTGAACTGTTTTAACGTTAAGCATCGTGTCAATTCATAACTCATCCACCATTGGATGAGATTTCAATGAGTATAGGTCCCATTAAGATCTCATCCTGTGATTAATAAGTTGAGTTAATATGGTGTTCTATGCTAAATGAGCACAAATACCATTTTCCAAAATGACTAGCTACAATGCTTTACATGGTAGCATCCATTACAATAGTGGCCAAAATTCCTTACAATAATTAAAATCAAGTTACATCCAAATCGTCATCATACAATGGCAAACGCATCCATGCTCAATTTATTTTAAACATGAGATGTTATTTCCAGAGTCTTGACACCCCACATAAACCAAGGGATGTGGGTGGGAAAAAATAAGAAAGAAAAATGACAAAAAATTATCTACAAATGTTTTTTCATTTAAAATAAAAAATATGTGAGTCTATTTCAGTCTTTTTAAAATTTAAAAAACAGTGCAGTTGTATTGGAAACTAAAGTTGCTCTCTTTTGTTATAGAGCAAAGAGACACTCTTAATTCTTAATTACTTTTTATGATTGGTCAACGATGAGTTGTCAATGTGACAATAATAAAATAAAAAAAATGGACCAAAATTAGAAATACTTTTAGGTGTCTCAACCTCGTGAGTTTAGGGTAGGTGTCTCAATCTCGTGGGTTCAAATCCCCTTTTCTCTTTATACATTCAAATACAGACTTACAATGTGGTCCAATCACCTATGAAGCGTGCAATGACATGAAAAAGCAAATCAATAATCATGAATTTCTGATTTATAAATAACCCATCCTCATAAATTTCTGAAGGGCTAGGGGACGAGAATATATACATTCTTTTGAATTTGGAAGAATTACAGTAACTGCAATACTAAAAGAAAAAATATGCCTATTATTGTGTTTTCTTTTCATATAGTCTCATTAGAGAGAGAGAGAGGGAGGGAGAGAGAACACAATACCACGAGGATCACAACGGTGAAGGCAGCAACACATGCGATGAACGCAGTCTGGTTTTGATGACAACAGTTCTTTAGCTCCCAATTGGGCATTGTTGCTATATATGCTTGCTTCGGTTCACAACTTAAAACGCCAGAAGAAGAGAAAATAGGATGAAATGTGTGTGTTTGATTGAAGCTCAAACCGTTTGCTGGATGGGAATGTGAGAGAAAATAATGCATGAAAGTTTTAGTGACACAAGTAAAGAACAAAAGAGTGATAGTGGAAAATAAATAGCAATAAGAAATTGCTTGCTTCTCAAGGGGAATCAGTGGGCCCATTACGTTGCATATTTGAATATTATTTTTCATATTTTTATCTCTAGCTTTTGGAATTTTAACGGAGAAACGCTAATTTTGGTCATTGAAAATGTAAGTTCGAGACACTTTAGTTGTTAAAGTTTATACTTTGATTTTTTTAATCATTGAAATTATAAGTTGTGGGTCAAATTAGTCTCTTAATTCGTTATTATTACTGTATTGTCACAATTTCGACGAGTTATCACATTAAAAGAGACAATAACAACAATTGAGATTGCAAATGAGTTGTAACTGCACTTGAAACTGCAAATAAGGTTAGAACAGTTATGATGATAAATGAAGTTGCGGTAATAACTAATATTTATGGCTCTAAGTGTCGTCACAACCATATTTTTAGTCTTTAGTGTTGTCACACAACCTTTGTTGTTGTCACTTTTTCATTTAATACAAAAAATTAGTGAAAACATGATAATACAATAACGATAACGAATTGATAAACTAATTTGACCTATAACTTACAATTTCGATGATTAAAAAAATCAAAATTTAAATTTTAAGGATTAAAGTGATTCAAACTTACAGTTTGAAGAACTAAAATGAGTGTTACCCGCATGATACATTGACTTTGTAAAAGATTTTAGACTATCCTCAAATTTCATTTCGTTTAGTTGACATTTCAAATGATAGATGCGGTGACTAAGTATGTTTACTCATCTATCCAAACAAAATTGAATGCGTTATAATTAAATCATATATATATATCATGATCTTTGTATGTCTTTTAAAGGGCGTTGCCTTAGAGTTCGAGCGAATGATTTTTTCTTTCTTTCTTTTTTTCCAAAAAAAATTTGATCAAGAAAAAAAAAATATTTGGAGACTTAACTTGTAAACCTATTTATCCTCCCACTCATTACACTTGATATTGTTTTTTCTTTTTTATTCTTAAAAATATCAAATGACATTCATAAAAATAATTTGACGGATAACTAAATTGATGAGGTAGATCTCCTTGACATTACTCAAAAACAATATTTCTTTGTTAATTCTTATTATTTTTAGTGCGTATTAATTCTTATTATTTAATTCCTTGTATGAGTTCTTAAGAGTTTATTAGTTTTTGAAAATTTTGAATGTATTAGAACACTCTTGCAAGAGACATGTAAAATCATTACATGATTTCTTACTGTTTTTTTAATTTTTCTTTTTACCTTTTTTTTTTTCTTTCTTTTCTTTACTTCTCCTCTTATATATCTTAAAATTTTTATTTTCAACCTTTCTCATCACATTTCATTGGGTAATGCTCATTTTGACCTCTGAAAGTGTAAGCTTGAATCACTTTAGTCCTTGAAATGATTTTTCTATCCTTAAAATTGTAAGTTGTAAGTTAAAGTAGTCTCTCAGTTTATTATTATTATTGTATTATCACATTTTCATTGATTTCTCACATTAAAAGGGACAATAACAATAACTAAGACTGCAAATGAGTCTGCACTTGAAATTGCAAATGAGGTCGCCAAAATAATTATGGTGGTAAATGAAGTTGTAATAGCGACTAAGATTTGTAGTTTCAAGTGTCGTTGCCACACAACCTATGTTTGTTATCACATTCTCATTTAATGCAAAAAATTAGTGAAAACATGAAAAAACAATAATGATAATGAATTGAGTAATAGTTTGACATGCAACTTACAATTTTAAAGATTAAAATGTCAGTTTTTAAATTTCAAGGATCAAATTGACTTGAACTTAACCAAAATGAACATTTTCCCGTTTATCACTAGTTCTAGTCTATTCCAAATCGACTTTGATCCTTCTTGTTGTGAGGAATCATGGATTGTTGAGATGTGTAGTTTGCTGCAATATGGTGAGTAGAAACTCTCAATTATATAACTGTTGTATATTTTGAAATTTAAATTATATTTCAACAAAAAGTTTAATTAATTAACTAATTAATTAGGTTTTCCTAGATAGTTAACTAATTAAATAGTTTAAATTCTAATTTTGAAGTTCTAAACCTGAGAAACATTTTATCCGCTTTTATTACTGCAATAACAGCCATAACTATTGCATTATTCTCCTTTAAGCACCACCATGTATCGTGATCATTGCTTTTATTCCTATTTAATTTTAACGTTACAAAATTAAAGCTAATAAAGGGAGCATCTTATTAGATTTTAAAGTCATGACGGTAAAAGCAATAGCAGCCATAACCAATTGGTATTGGCTTATTGCTTTGAAATAGAAGAATTCAAGTCACGAATCTTTTTGTTGTTATGGGTCGACGAATATATTTCTCTCACGCCATGAAAATAACATTGTAACAGGCCCTCTGTTCAGCCATGAGCTAGCACACCTGTTCAGCCCACATTCTACGTTTAAAGGATGTTGTATACCTCAATGACCCAACATGTAAAAGGGTATAACGCTATTTTGTTCTCTTAGTTATACTTAAATAATCCCTTTGTTCCGTATTTTTTAAAATATCAATTTTATCATTTATTTCTTAAAATGAGTTACTTTAATCATTTTTTTTACATTTAACCACATTTAAACAATGATATTACACACATTAAAAAATGTGGTTAAATGTAAAAAAGATCAAGGTGACTCATTTTTAAAAAAAGGGGACCAAAACAATTATTTAAGTATAACTAAGGGACAAAAAGAGGACTTTAGGGTGACTTTATGCATTTTAGAAGTTTCCTTTTCCTCTAAAAAATATCTTTGTTGCCTGAGTGGTGCATTTCTCTTTCTTTCTCTGCCTCCCGTCATATCCAATGCTTCCAACCCTTAGCCTGATAGATGCTTTAGATCGAAACCTTCATTGGATGTTTTTACGGGTTAAAGACTAGGGGTTCAAAGAGCTCTAATCTCTAAGGAGGAAAATAAGCTTATCTTCCCTAAAGGGCGCATACCCTCTAAAGCGAGGGAGAAGCCCACCTTGCCCAAAGGGCTCACAGAGGTCTCAACTCATTAAGGAGTAGTGGAAGCTCTCCTCACATGCTCGCACTGACCCAAAGAAAGAAAGCATCATAACACCTAGAAGAGGAGAAGATCACATTCCCAAGACTTCGGGTCTGGTTCAGCCCAACAAAGTTAAAAAAGGAAGCAGCAACTTCTCCTTTCCTAATCTGCAACCAACTCCTAGATAAGCGAGAAAAGATAATTCAAAGAAGCTGTTATGCGAATTTCCCTCACTTTATCTCTATCTAAACATCTTAGCTCATCTATAAAAGCACATGAACTCACGTCACCAAGTATCACTCATTCTTTCTTTAGAGAACTCACCTAATACTTGTGCTTACTTGATCGTCGGAGTGCCTTTGTAGGTACACCCGCCACCGCACTTTCTCTAAACAAGGAACCCACTTGGAGCTTCTGCCAATGCGCCTTCCTCACCCTCTACTCGTGTTCATGTAACTTTGTTCCCTATGCGAATTACTTGAGAACATTGGCGCTGTCTGAGGGGAACTTGATACTGTCTCGTAAGTGTCAGATTACCCCTTTTGCAAGTGCTCTGATGGAAGCCAACAACATCGCTGCAAACCCCCTCCTCCCCAACGCCGGCAACAGATACCTCAAGAACCGCAACACCATGAACTTGATCCTTGAGATGGACTACCTATGTCCACAATAGGGGGAAACAAAGTATATCACTAGGAACCTAATAGTCTACACATCTCATCCCGGGTAGTTGTTCCAGATTTCTAAAATGACATAGACCCCCACGGGGTTATCCTCAGACTTTGAGACCTCATCAACCAACAAGAGCAACGTCTTAAAGCTTTAGAGTGAAGAGAGAAACCGAAGAGAAAGGAGCAAAGAGGCCAGTACCAAAGGGTGACCAATCGGAGACCCACCTCTCCGTGGCAAATGGACCACCATAGGCCTTAGGCCTAGGAAAGGTCCCCTACCCCCCTTGTGTTATAAGAATAGGGAGAGGTCATCATCCCCAACACCGAGGCAGAGAACATCCAACAGGACTCCATCCCTTGAGCATCGACATAGAAGCCCTCCTCGACGATAGTCCCAAGTCCTAACATGATATTCTCAACACTTAAGCCAACGTGGGCGGCCCAGCCAAAATAGAAACTCTCTCAGGCGGACTAGAGACTCATACTCTGAAGGTTTCATCCACTCGAACCCAACCCGAGGCTTAAGGAGGTAACCGCGGAATGGGGGGCCATTGTGAATGATAACCCATTTTTTGATGAGATTTTTTCCGTCAACCCATCTAAAATTTTCATACTCCCCCAGATTGTAAAAGCCTATAATGGAACCTCAGATCCACAAGAACACCTCACAACATTAAAGTCCAAGACTTGGTTCAAGCGCCTGACGCCGTACTTTGCAGAGCATTCTCACTAACTCTCACAGGACCAGTGAAAAAGTGGTTGTTCTCTCTACAAAAGAATTCGATTACAAGTTTGAGGACTTTCCCAAAAATTTGTGCTTCAATTCACCTCAAGAAAAAGGTAGCCTAAGACTGTAACATCCCACTTTTTCCTTAGCAAATATTTTGCGTACTTAATAGATAAATGAGTGATTTATTATGACAAAATTTTAAATCACAAACTATATTTTTGGTAATGATGATTAATGTAACACCCCTACTTTCAGTCTACGTTATAATCGTAACACTAATTATAGGGTTGTTATCTGTCTTGGTTGGGATTACTTTTAGCTTGGCAAATATTCCTTACTTGAAAATACAGACCCTTTTGAAACTTTTCCCTTTTCTTTACTAGTGTATAAATTAAAAGACATTCATGTTGAGAAGTTATACGTGGATACAAGCGATAGAGTCTTCTTAGACTTAAGCGTTACTACTCCAGGAAATAGATCTCCAGGGCATTTTATAACACACACACACACACACATACACAATCATTTGGTCTGGATTACAATTATGCAGCTGAATAATAATATAGCTTACATCTACTATACATAGTCGTCAACGGTTTGACTAGACAGCATGACTATTACACTTTACAAGTCACTAATCCTTGCCCTGTGTGGTTGTCGAATGGTAGCACCTGCTGCTCCACAACGATCTCTCAGCTCAGAGACTTCCTACTACATGGGGGTCCTTGCCCTCATTATAGGGTAAGTTCTGGTCCTCACAGCGTGCCACTGGTTCCTGTCTGGAATCATAACAAAGTGGGGTGAGAACATTTCGTCCTCAGTGGGGATCCTTAGCCCTTCTAACAGTTCTTTACTCAGTTATGATCCAGGCCACTCAGGAGATCTATAAGTGTTCATGCATACTAGACTCCCTACTAGTTATTATCATCCATCCTAATCCTGAATAGCTTTATCTAGTTTACTAGGTGACTGGGGATATCTAATCTTTGCATTACCTATGGATTCGTGCTTATTAACTTTACTCGCTTGAGACATGGGATCTCTGATCCCATACTCGCGTGGTCTACATCGTTCACATAGGCCGTCTCAAGAGTTCTCTTGACGATAACTCATAGGACTTACATATATATATATATACATACATCACATAAATATCATGCATAAGGGAACGAGGGTTCTCTTACGCTTCGTGGTAACGTCCTTCTCATTACTTGTAGCCCGTCATTTCTCCAATGTAGTCCGTGGGATCGTCATCCCCATTCAGCTACAACCTACTGTTGTCTCCATATTGCGCCGATCCAGGTAGCATTTAGCCTTGGGGATACTTCGCCTTCGGCTGACAATGGGACAACTATCCTACGTGTAGAACGGTGAGGAGGTCAATAACTCTAGGAGGGGGCTCACTTTGTCCACAACTCGGGAGGGGGGACAATCACTCTTTCACTCCTTGGTCCATTGCTTTGGGGACAATCACTCATTCTTTCATCGCTGATCCAGGTAGCATTTAGCCCTGGGGGATAATTTGACTTTGGACGACGATGAGACAATCACTAATTCTTTCTTACTCTCTTTCTTGCTTTCTTTCTTACTTCTGTTCCTTTTTTCCTTTCTTTCTTTCTATTCATTTCTTTCCTTACTTCGCGCTCTTACCGGGTCGATGTCCGCGCTCAGGTCTAAGCCTGCGGTTCGTTATCATAAAAACCAGCCCTTCTTGCTAAGTTGACAATGGGCTTATCATGCTTGACGTGCCAAGAGAAGGGAATTACCCTAATCATATAACTATGTACTTTCTTTAAGGTACACCGAAACCTCTAGGCAGGAGCCTTCTTAAGATACCACTTTTTCCCTAGGATTCAATTATGATCTTTGAAACGTTAGGTGATTCGTTACTAGTTATCTACAGTCGTCCTAAAGCACTAATGACGACCGAGTCCACATGATGCACATTATTATCATTACAACACATAATAGCATAGTTACTCTAACCATGGTACATAAAACTCAGGGGTTGGGTGCTTTACTAGAGTGTACGGGTCTATGAGAACTTCTCAATTCAAGGTTAACTTAGTGACTTAGGATCTCTTTAGGCCGCTCGACGCTCTAACTAGGTCAATTAGCGCCCATGAAGGACTCCCAGGTTACTTAGCTCTGCTTGTACCCAATCTTTTTCACAGATTCAGGTCCGGCCATTTAGCGCCTAGGCTAGGCCACTCGACGCCTGGACTTGAGAAAGCTCAGTAAGCTAGCTTCAGCATGGCCGCTTGGGGCGCTCAGCGGACCGTTTAGCCGACCGCTCAGCGGGCCGCTGGGTGTGCTGAGGCAGATTCAGTTCTAGCGTCAAAATTATTTCGTAAGTTCCTGAGGCCATCCCACACAGTTTCAACCAGCACAATTATATTTTTCTAACTTGACCAACATGCCAAAACATCCATACATCATACTAAACTTATTTTCTACTTAAAATCTACTACGTATATTTTTCACATAAACATACGTAAAATATCCTAATAAACCACATAAACAGTGAGTTTAGGATTACCCACCTCCAAATCACCTTGGAAGACAGTGAAAGTTGTGAGGAAATATCCCTAAGCATGTTAGGGTGATTCTGCTATTTTCTTGAGTCCGGCAGCATAACAGCAGTGTGCACGAATGGAACCAAAAAAATATGAAAACTGAAGGAAAAATAAACAGCAAAGGCATCGAGGACTTTGCTATTTATAGCAATCAGAGGCGGTTCTGATTGCTTTATTATTATTATTATTGTTATTATTATTATATTAATATTATTACTATTACTATTATTATTATATTATATATTATTATATATTATATAGGGTGAATTAAGTTTTTTGTCCCTGTAAAATAAGAAAGTTTGGTTTTAGTCACTCAGTAGAGATTTTTGTCCCTGTAAATTTTGGAAGTTTGATTTTGGTCCCTGTGGATGTTTGGGGGTTGGCGGTGATGACGTGGCGTGCCACAGGACTCACCACGTGACATAACCCAGTTGTCTTTTGTTTGACCCATGACCCGTCCTTGATATATGACTTGACCTGGTTTAAATTTTTTTTACCAAAACCCAAATCCCCAAATCCACCTACCCCTAAAATCTGAAATCCCTAAACCTCTTCCATGAACCTCTTCCAAAACCAATGGTGCTTCTACACCCTCTCGGTCATCTCTTCAGTGGGGGACATTCTTCGTCTCCGGGACGAGGACGAAGGCAAAAGTAGATATAACCAAGATCTAATCGTAGAAGAATAGGAATATCCCAAACTTGAAGTGGCAGAGCATTGAGATAAAGGCCTGCAAGATGACGAAGGTGGATATCAGTTTGACGCAAGCCACCCGAGCGAGCCCCACGACCACGCGAAACAGGCCACATAGGTGCACACGAACACCACCACTAGCACTGCGAAACCTTTGCTGAGGTTGTTCTCATGGTCCTTCACCTTGAGTCCCAGTATGATTACTATCAGCACCTGCGAGATTAGCATCAGGACGCTGGCTTCCAGCAAGAGGGCCCTGTGTCCCAGCTTGTCTACGGTGTAGATTGACACCAGTATGGCCACCATGTTCACGGCCCCGGTGATGACGTCGGAGTACAGGGAGGCGAAGGCTATCCATGACGCAGCGGGCATGGGGAAGACGATAGGGGGAATGGAGAGGAGCAGAGAGGTAGGGGGAGAGGAGCACGACGGTGGTGGTTGGGTGGATTAGGGATTTCAGATTTTGGGGGCAGGTGGATTTGGGGATTTGGGTTTTGGTTTTTTTTTTTTTTAAAAAACCGGGTCGGGTCATATATCAAGGACGGGTCATGGGTCAAACAAAAAACAACTGGGTTATGCCACGTCTGCGGCGTTAACGTCCATGTCATCTCCATCAACTCCCAAACATCCACAGGGGCCAAAATCAAACTTCCAAAATTTACAGGGACTAAAATATCTACTGAGAGACTAAAACCAAACTTTCTCATTTTACAGGGGCAAAAAACTTAATTAACCCTATTATATATATATTAACCTTATCCATTCAGCTTCGGTTGCCAGGGGATAGGTTTCAGGCTCAGTACCAATTTCAATCATGTTTGATCGCGTTTGGTAGTAAATCATTCGTGTGCGGATGTCCTAAAAATATTTCGGACATACCGTCGTGATCTACTAATTTTCCTTATTAGTAGTTTGATTCCGGTTGAGGTATTCTTGAATTTATTTTCTTATTAGTGTATTTTACGGACACTTAGGGTATCTGGAAAAATTCCAGATTGGACCGAAAATCGTTTTGAATCTTGGGAAAGTCCGCGAGATCGCAAAACCCTAATCTTAACTGCGATTTTTATGAGTTAAAGGTAATAATTTAGTTTTCTCGCCTCCCTGATCGGCTTGTAATTATTTATTAAGCAAAATTTCTATAAGGAAAAAAATTGTGATGTTACAATTAAGGTAATGATTTTACAATCTTGCGAAATGTCGCGAGATCCGGATAAATTATCTTTCGTCGTCGGATGTCAAGTGGCTAGTGGTGTTGCCTCTTAGAAATAAGAAATGAAAGAAAGTGAATGGGAGAAGATGAATTGAAGAGTGGGAGCAAATTGGGTTTGGTTGTGGGGAGGAATTTTGGAGCAAAATTCAATTAAATAAAAGAAAGGTGATGATGGGTGAATGGTGCAAGGTATGGGTATAGGTATGGCTAGTTATGGTTGATGAAGTTGGGTGTAAAAAGGTTGGTGGTGGGGGTATGGCCTATGAATACGCGGCTGATGGGGGAGAAATTTCTCCCAAAATTTGTCTCGTGTTTGGTCGTGTTTGTTCGTTAACTGTCCGGTTACGCTCGTGACTGCGCGCGAAAAAATTTACCAAACGACATAGAAATTATCTAAACACAATTGGGTGCCAATTAAACACTTAAAATGAGGAATTTAAATTAATCTTAGGTACTCATAATTTTTTTCCCTCTTGTGAGAGTGTATTTTACGGGTACCTTTGATACGTGCTTAAATTCCAACGATGACCGAAAATCGGTCCAGATCTTGCGAAACTCCACGGGATCATAAAACCATTATTTTGACTGGTATTTTTAGAAAATAAATTTTATAATTAAATTATCCAGTCTCAATAATTGGTTCGTATATTTATTACGCCAAATTACCTTTAACGAAAAAGTGGGATGTTACACGAAGGGTTTGCCTTGACAGCGAAAGCGGACAAAAGTCTATCTGTCTGTTCTATTCTTCTTACTGTCTATTCTACTCTTCTTTGGTGTGTCCGTAGACTTTCCAAGAGGGGCTTCCTACTAATATAACTATGTTCTGACTTCCAGGTATTCTGAACCCTCGGTGGTTGGAACCTGTCTTAAGACTTCAAACTTTGCTTTTTCCCTAAGTTCATTCTTAATCTTTGAAATGCTTAGGTGACATACCTCTAGCGTGCTAAGGTTTCCCTAACATCCTATGACAACCCAATCCTCATGATGCATGACAATACAAGTACAACACATAGTTCTACAATCATTCTCATCGGTATATACACATAAACCACAGGGCTAAGTGCTTGTTAAGATATGCTAGCCCATAAGAACTCCCTGATTACTCAGCCCTTGGCCTAGGTTAACTTAGTAACCTAAAGCCTCCCAGGCCACTTAGCGCCTATGGCCCACTCAGGTTACTTAGCCATCTAAGGCTAGGGTGGCATGGGGCTAGGGTTCAGGCCGCTTAGGGTCACTCAACGAACCCTGACACCTTACCGATCACAAAATTGCATTTCAAAAACATTCCTTGAACCTTTCCTTAGGCTTCTCAGAGCCACCTTAGGGCTGATGAAAGCTTTTTATGCAATAAGTTTGCTCTCGTATTTAATATATCCTTTCTACAGCTTTCAGATCCTCAAGGGATCCGATTGCAGTATAGTCGGGTATAATCGTCTCCTCAGGGATTATGGGTTATAAAACGATCGTCTTGATGCTACTTTAAGCTTATAGAAAATGGTGATTTTTAGTTG
>QANU01108671.1:0-28972 GCA_003254905.1 Nissolia schottii
ATTGAATCTTGATGGAACCTTGGAGAATTTAGGGACATAAGTCTTAGAAACCTTAGGAGAAAATGAAAGAAGTTTTGAGTGTTTGTGTATGTGTGTGTTCGGGCTTCTCATGGGGAGGGCAGCCGTGGCTTTCTTTCTTGGTCTCATGGCCATGCTAAATTCCAATTTTGCCATTAGTGTATTTTAGGTTATGTTTGTTCATTAATTGTTTATGTCCAGACGTTCTAAAATATTCCGGACATACCGTTACGCTCTAAAAATTCCCTTCCTTAATTCTAAAATATTACTTGACATATTCTTAATTTATTTTCATATTAATATATTTTACAGACTCCTATGAGTCGTAAAGAAATTACAGTAAAACCCTAATTTTGATCCGAACGTCACCGGACGTCACGAGATCGTCAAAGAGTTATTTTTAAATAATATTACAGAAGTAAAATTAATATTTAAATTTTAGTTCATTTTATCTTGCCTTTTCCTCATTATTATATTTTTAATTTTACCTTAAATAGCATTTTAAATTTGAGGAAAAAGTCGGGTTGTTACAAAATCCGTGGCAAAGTCAGCGTTAAAAATCCTCAGCAAATCTTTTTGAATTTGAATTTAATCTTGAATTTATTGATCTCAATCTTCTCTTCAAATCTCTTCTTTGAAATTTATATCTTATCAAATCTCCTTCAAATCTTCAATGATCCTCTTGATAATTTATTTTCTGCAATTAAAATAGAAAACTAAAAAAGAACAAAAGAAATCTACTCATTAAATTTTAAGATAAAGTAGTGCTTAAAATTGCATTTTTCTAAATTTCTCACAAAAGAGGATAATGTGCAAAACACATTAATTAAGCATTAAAAATTACATTTTTAGTATACAATGTTCAATTATAGAATAATAAAATAGGGTACAAAATACACCTATCAAGTACCATCTTCTATTATTTCAGACCGAGATCCCAGATTTACGTCCCGATTCTGGACTGCATTTCAGAAGGCGTATGGCTCACAGTTGCATTTGAGTTCAGCGTATCACCCTCAGTCTGATGGTCAGTCCAAGCGTACGATTCAGACTTTGGAAGATATGTTACGAGCTTGTGCTCTAGATACGCCAGGAAACTGGGAGGAGATTTTGCCGTTTGTGGAGTTTGCCTACAATAACAGCTATCAAGCTAGCATTGGTATGGCTCCGTTTGAAGCATTGTATGGCAGGAAGTGTCAGTCGCCGTTGTGTTGGAATGACAGCAGGCAGTATCGATGTTTAGACCCTGATGAAACCAGGGAGACGGAAGAACTGATGAGGCTGCTGCGCAAGAGAGTGTTCACAGCACAAAGTCGACAGAAGAGCTATGCAGATAACCAGAGGAGATCGCTCGAATTCCAAGAAGGAGATCATGTTTTCCTAAAGGTTACTCCAGCGACAGGTATTGGAAGGTCTTTTAAGATCAAGAAGCTGAACCCCCGATTCATTGGACCGTTTCAGATCTTGGAACCAATTGGACCGGTAGCGTACCGAATAGCTCTTCCGCCGAACCTAGCCAACATTCATAATGTTTTTCATGTCTCTCAATTACGCAAATATTATGCATCCCCCGACCATGTACTTCAGCCAGAGCAGATACAGTTGAGAGAAGACCTATCTTTACCCCTTGCACCACAAAAGATCATTGATCATAAGGTTCGCCAGACGAGGAACAAGGAGATTCCTATGGTTCGAGTGGTATGGACAAATGGGGAAGTAGAAGAGCAGACGTGGGAATTAGAAGTGGATATGAAGAAGGCATATCCCGAATTATTTGGAGAGGTACGGACCACTCCTTATCTTTCAATTTCGAGGTCGAAATTTTTTGAAGGGGGTGGAATGTAACAACCCAAGTTTTTCCCTTTCCTAAAATTCCACTTAATAAATAATTAAGAACATGTTAATAAGAAAAAGATGAGGAAAAAAAATGAAATAAAATGCACATATTAATTTAATCTCTGTCGTATTAGTTAAAAATAATAATTTTGCGATCTCGTGACGTTTGGTGACGTTTGAGTTAGTATTAGGCTATTTTTAGAACTTAAGTGTGACTCAAAAGAGTCTGTAAAATACACTAATATGCAAATAATGTGAGAATATTTCAAGAAAGATTTAAATATGAACAAGGAAAATTTCTAGGTCACACCGGTATGTCCGAAATATTTTAGGACGTTCGGACATAAATAGTTAATGAACGAAGACGATCAAAACTATACAGGGAGAAATAAGAAGACTCTAGGCCAAAGGCCCAAAGTCTCCCACGGCAGCCCTAGGTCCCCGAAGACACACACACATACAAACACTCCAAAGTTTCAATTCTTCCTCCAAAGGTTTCTAAAACCTAAAACTCTCAACATTCTCTAAAGTTCCCTCAAGATTCCATAATCATCCTTTGCTTCTCATCATCCTAATTCACTCTCAAATTAATCAAGAAGGTAAGTGAATAGCAAAGCTAGGAGTTTCTCTTCACTTGTGAGAAGACTCCATAACCTATGGTTTCTAATTATTCCATGGTTTTCATGTTAGGTCAAGAAATTCTCAAGCAAGCAAGCAAGGCTTGATTCCACCTTTCTTCAATCATCAAAGAGCTAGCTAGGAGGTGGGTAACTTAAGTCCTCACCTTCTTTGATGGTGAATGATGAGTTATGTGCTTATGTGTATGTATGTATGTCTTTATGCATGTATGTCTATAATTGATAGAAATGATGCTGGAATTAGGAAGATGATTCTGAAGGGTCCTGTGACCTGGATTTGATAGGTTTATTGTATGTTATAGATGTGTGAAAAGTTTAGGCAAGTTTCTTGGGAAAAAGGGGAAGAAAAGAGAGAAAAACAAATTCTGCAGGTACAGGGCGTCAGGCGCGCCAGGCGACGCGCTAAGCGGCGTGCGGGGCGGCTTCCCGGGTACTTTCATGTTGCACGCGGAGGGCCCCAGTCGTTGAGTGAAAACGTAGTTACCGTTGTAACGATTTGAGACCAGGAAATTTTATGGAAACCTTTGAAGTACATATTCTAATATTTACTTGCTATCTTAGGATTGATAGTTGAATTAGGTGAGTACCTGAGGAAAATGTTCTAAAAACATGAATTTCATGCAGTATGTGATAAAGTCTGTAGCATTCCACGCATTCATGATAAAGCAATGTTTAGAGAGTTATAAGTAATAATGAGATAAAGAAAGAAAATGAAATGGATTGAAACGTAGAGAAACAAGTATGCCATGTTGCAGGTACATGAATGTCAGAGATGCTGAAAAAGGGCTAAAGGCCCAATGCTGAGAAAAGGCTAAATGCCATATGCTGAAAAGGCCGTGATCACGTGAGCCAAGTATGATCCCACTTCAGGAGGTCCGAGGGGCATCTTGAATGTGGAAGCCCGCCACAGGTGGTGTCGATATGGCAGACCTGGAGGTGTGCGGTTACCACGCCTTTGCATTGTCGTACGGGGGCAAGCCTAGGTGGGGGTACAATATCCGCCCACTGTCAATGGGTCCCGAGGGGGCACACGACAGGTGGAAGCCCACAACAGGGGTCACAGAGGACCACCTGGAGGTGCGAGGTTATTCCGTCATAGTAATGTCAAGAGAGGACAATACTATGGTGGGAATAACATATATTCCAAAAGCTCATTATTAAGTCTTGCATGAGCATTTAGCATGTATATTCTGTTATGCATAAGTATGTGAAAAGGTGCATTCTGGTTATTCTGACTATTCTGTTATGCATGAGAAATCATAAGCTATTATCCTGCTGTTATGTGGTTACCGTCAAGAGAACGCTCGAGACGGCTAGGTATGTAAACGTACTGATTTGTGTGCGCGCATCGAACCCATGATTCGGACACTTTCTCAACATGGATTTGTATCGTTCCCAGGCTTCACATAGACTTTCTCCAGGAGCCTGCACAAATGTAGCAATAGCAGTTTTTAAATCCATAAATTTAGACTGAGAAAGTACCTAGCACAAAACTTTTCCTCCAACTGATCCCAATTTGACAAGACGTTTTTTGGCTGATCAAGCAACCACTCTTTAGCTTTTCCGATCAAGGTCAGGGGAAACATCCTTAAAAAGATGGATTCCTCGTCGGCCTCGGACATTCCCGCGGTCCCACAGAGTTCATAGAATTTCGTCAAATGAGCATACGGATCCTCATGATCCAAACCTGCAAAAGGGTTAGCATATAACAATTGAACCAAACCAGGTTGCATCTGAGGTTGCCTTTGAGCTCCAGTAGTTCTGCTCATTCGAATAATGTTTCTAGGGTTAAAGTTAACAAAACCCCTATTATCACTGGCTCCTGTGTCGGTGCCAGTTCCAGCTCTACCAGCTCCAGTTGTTTCAGCCATGGTTTCCTCTTGGTTTGTTGAAGAATTTGATGATGTTGTCTCTTGTTCCTCTCTTTCTTTGGCTAAATGCTTTTTCTTCTTTTTCCTGTTCTTCCTTGAAGTAGCTTCAATCTCAGGATCAAATAACAATGGTTCTTTTGAAGTCTTAGCTCGGAATTACTAAGAAAAGTTCACACTAGCCAAATAAGATCAAAACAAGAGTTCACAAAGTAAAAGAAAATAACAAAATAAGAATTATACAATATTTTACAAATATTCACAATTTTTTAACTAAACAAAACTCAAGCTATGTATTTTTGACGCAACTCCCCGGCAACGGCGCCAAATTTGATGAAAGCCTTTTTAACCACTTTCTAGAATCTTGACACAGCTTAGGTTTTGTCACAACTATGCCAAGCTCGTAGAAAGCTTATCTGCACTTTTGTTGTTCAAATTAAATTTATATATATCCTACTTTACGGCTTTCAGATTCCAAAGGAATCCGATTGCAGTATAGTCGGGTATAGTCGAACCACAGAGAGTTGCAAAAATATCGTTCTTGAGTTTATTTAATCAAACAATAAAGTGAAGGATTTGATAATTTGTTTTAATAAACTAAATAAATAAACAACATAAAAAATGAATAGGAAACAAATCAGAGGTAGTTCCGGAGCTTGTTGGGAATTTTAATCACATCATAGTTTCATGCATCCAGTTACTTATTACATAGAACTATCAATTGATTGCCTGCCACCAGTTCTTAACTTATCATCACTTTCGCGCATGACAAGATCACAGGTTTCCTTTGTTAAACTGTCACTCTCGCACATGAGCTTAACAAAGTACGCCAACATTAATCCAGATGTTAAAACGGCTAACCTTTATTCCAGTTACGGCAACAAGGTTAGATGAAATGATTTAGGTCAGACTCTAACGATTGTAACTTTCATTCACAATGTTCAAGTCTAGGTTCTAGTTAAGCATAGCATTATTGATTTTAATTTGGTTATGACCTAATTAACATAACTTTCGTTCATGTAAATAAGTCCCAAATCAAGAATCAAAATACTAAACAGAACTAGCATTAGGCATGAAATCATTCAAGCGAATCATAAGAAAAAGATAGATTCATATGTAATAGTTACATGGATACAAGCGAACTACAATAGTAATCAAAATCCCAACAAAAAGAGGGTTAGGAACCCATCTTATAAGAGTATCTTGGAGGCAAGGTTTAGGCACTTACCATGACACGTGCTCACGCTATCATGGCCATGGCTTTGCCAAGCTTCCTAGATCTCCGGCTCCTTCACAAGCCTCGTCTTTGTTCCTAACCTAACCTAAGCTAAAATAAGCTTTAGAAGTACAACAAAATGTGTAAAGAATGGTGTTTGGAGGGGGGAGAAGAGATGGTTTCGAAGTAGTCTCGGCCTCCCTATTTATAGGCAAAATTTGGGGTCCATTGCTCAGCGGTTTTGGTACCATCGCTGAGCGATAAGCTCTGAATTGCTGGGCGGCGGTGCATTATCGCTGAGCGATTGTACTTTTACGCGTCTTCATTAAATGCTCCGGCAGCTTTTGCAGGGCGGTGCTGACGTGGATGGCGGCGCCAGGCTGGCTCCAGCTGGCGCATTTATTGCGCCGGTGCAAGTTGCTTGCCGACCTACGTTCGCTGAGCGATTATTTTCTAGGCGCTGGGCGATGGATAGTTACTCGCTGAGCGATTCTGTCGCCAGATTCTTCTCTTTTAAGCTCTTTTCCAATTCTGCCCTTTTCTTCCTTTCTTCATGGGGTTATTCTTTAATTAAGCTACTTGCATCCATCTTCAAAATATATTAGAAATCCTACAAAATATGGGAAATTAATTAGATAATTTGTTTAAAAATAGAGCAGATAAGTGCCATTTTAATATGTCAAATTTGCATAAATTGGGCACTTATCAGTGCACAAGAGCAGGCTCGAAGGGAACGCAGGCCTTGGGTACGTATCATAAGTAACGCATGGGGCTCGATCACGTCACCAGGCTCATAAGGAACGCATGGGACACGATTACCTTGCATACATACCTATGTGATTAAAGCGTCGTTATGTCTCGACCATGTCACCATGCTCATAAGGAACACATGGGGCAAGGTCGCCAGGCATACATATATGAGTAGTAGTGTCAGAAAGGCCAAGGATAGAAAGCACGAGAACTTAGTAAGAAAGACTAGTTCCCTGTCACCTAGTAACTAGATAAAGCCGCCCAGGAACTTAGGCAAGAAATAACTGGTAGGAGGTCTAGATGCATGAACACTTAGAGATCTCCTGGACGGTCGGAGCATAATTAAGTAACCAGATTCCCCTATGCCATAGTCAACCATTGAGAACCGCCGTTCTCACCCCCACTCACTTATGGCTTCAGGCGAGATAGATGACGTCCCCACCGAGGAAAAGGCAGATCCTGGGCAGCAAATTTAGGACCGTAGACCCTCAGACAGGAGAGGAGGCAGAGCTCTGGTCAGTACTAGTAGTGAATCGTCCCACACCCCTCCGAGTCGCCCCACCGGTACTCCCCGAGCCAGAAACTTCTGCTGACAGCGAGCCCATTTCGTATGAGAAGGACGTGGAGGTCGACCCAGTTTCTGTGAGATTGCGACCGCCCAAGACACACCAGCAGACTGCATGGATGAGGACGGCCAAAGACTATCACCGTCAGTTCGCGCCTCGCACTCCCAGCCACAAGGCAGGTCCATCCTACGGTCCCCGATACCCGCCAGATGTACCAGTGCCTTCCTCACCCGAGGAGGAGTATCCTCTGGTAGCCATGGAGGAGGATGACGAGGAGGATGAGCCGGAGCTGGAGTACGAGCCAGAGGGGTCAGAGCCGAAGGAGGATCCAGAGGAGGACCCCGAGGAGGATCCGGAGGAGGATTTTAGCGAGGACGAGCCAGAGACCTGACCGACATTATATCCAGACCCTGTCATCAGATGCCACCCTTTTTGCTAGTAGCCTGAGTCTTATGTGTATTTTGATGTATTCTGTTTTGTAGCCACTGATAGTATGTATGGGCTTAGAGTATGTCTAGCCCTTTTTATGTATTAATACAGTATTTATGATATGTATATGACTTCCTGACATGAATGACATTGACTGTTGGACCCACTTGGTGCTGTTTACTTCACCGTTCATGTATGTATGTGTATGACAGACGACGCACGCTTTTATCTGTTTTACGACTATTTGGGGCTTATGATAGTTCACACGCATGGCTCTAGTTTGACGCATGATAATAGCTTATGTTTAAAAAAAATGGGTCCTTATTTTTAGTTAACCCAATTATTTTTTGAAGTAAATTAGGGACTACCAGTATTCCCACACAGCAGATAACAACCTAGCAGACGCAAATTAGACTTAAGCATAAGCTGCTAACCTAGGGTGTTACCTACTACATTCGCCTTCCCTGGATGGTAGTTCAGCCCGAAGTCGTAGTCTTTCAGGAATTCCATCCAGTGACGTTGTCTCATATTCAGCTCCTTCTAATCAAACAGATATTTGAGGCTCTTGTGGTCTGAAAAATACTTCAAAGCGTACACCGTACAGATGATGTCTCCAGATCTTAAGAGCAAAAACCACGGCTGCGAGCTCTAGATCGTGCGTGGTATAGTTTGCTTCGTGCGTCCTCAGTTGCCTAGAAGCAAATGCCACCACCTGATGGTTCTGCATGAGCACGCATCCCAACCCTATGCGGGAGGCATTGCAGTACACCTCGTATGGGGCTTGTAGGTCAGGTAAAATCAGTATTGGAGTAGTCGTCAACTTCTCCTTCAGGGTACAGAAACTCTGCTCACACTCCGGCGTCCACACAAATGGTGCGTTCTTCCTAGTCAGCTTGGTCAACGGCAGTGCGATCTGCGAGAATCCCTTAATGAACCTCCTATAGTACCCCGTAAAGCCTATAAAACTCCGTACCTCAGTGATAGTGGTGGGCGTCCCCCATTGCTGAACCGCTTCCACTTTCCCTGGGTCTACTGCCACTCCCCGTTCTGATACAACGTGGCCTAGGAACTGCACTTCCTTTGCCCAGAATTCGCACTTGGACAACTTCGCATACAGCTTCTTTTTCCTCAAGACCTCTAACACGGTCCTCAGATGCCCTTCATGTTCCGCCTCACTCTTCGAGTACACCAGGATGTCATCGATGAACATAATAACACACTAGTCCAAGTACTCACGGAAGATTCGATGCATGTAGTCCATGAATATGGCCGGGGCATTGGTCAACCCAAAAGCCATCACCGTGAACTCATAGTGGCCATAGCGTGAGCGAAACGCCGTCTTCGGAATATCCTCGCCCTTCACACGAATCTGTGATAACCGGACCTTAAATCTATTCGAGAGAACACCTTCGCTCCCCTCAATTGATCTATCAGGTCATCAATCCTGGGTAGCGGGTACTTATTCTTGACGATGTTCAGTTGCTAGTAATCCACACACATCCGCATAGACCCATCCTTTTTCTTTACAAACAGCACTGGGGCTCCCCAAGGTGACGCGCTCGGGCGGATAAACTGCTTCCCCAACAGTTCCTCTAGTTGCCGCTTCAACTCTTGCAACTCCACTAGCGACATACGATATGGTGCTATAGACACTGGTCCCGCTCCTTGGACAAGATCGATCAAAAATTCCACCTCTCGCTCAGGCGAAAACTCTGGAATATCATCAGGAAACACATCCGGGTACTCACAAGCCACTTGAATCTGATCTACCTGCAACTGGGCCTTCGCATCTGACGAGGCTAAAAGAACACATCCCTTGCCATCGAGTGGACAGCAATACAGAGACATTGCCGTCACTCCCTGAGCAGTTACCTCCGGTTCCACAGGGGGAACACTGACTACCTTTGCAACACAATCCAGTACAACACGATTGGCGCGTAGCTAGTCCATACCCAGTATTATATCTAACCCCACCAGAGGATGACATATCAGATCTACAGTAAATGCTTGACCCTGCAACTGGAAAGGAACCTTAAGACACACTAAACAAGTCTCCACTTGAGGTGCTGTATGGGTAGATACTCTCAGAGTATATGGCAATAAAGTAGGAGTTAGACCTAGACCCTCGACTCTAGCATGTGAAATAAATGAATGCGAAGCTCCAGAGTCATACAGTACAGCTAACGATTCACCTTGCATAACACACTTACCCTGAATCATGTCGTCAGCATCCTGAACCTCCTCGGCAGAAAGAGTAAACACTCGGCTAGCTTGCTGCGGTGTAGGTGGTACAGTCGGGCACGACTTTGCTATGTGTCCGGCCTTGCAGCATCGGAAGCACACATTCTGCCTCGCAAGGCAGACTCCTCCATGCTGCCTACCACACTTCAGACAGGGAGGCCTGGATCCTCCTGACAGTGGTTGCAGTCTTGGTGCGGGCAACGCAGCTTTTGGGGTTCCTTGTCGCGGCTGACTGGGCTACCTCCTTGCTCCTAGAGTCTGCGGCTGCGGAGTCTGTCTTCTTCCCCAGTTAGCAATCGGGGCGGGGAAAGGCCCTCGCTTCCTAGGGTCTTGTCTGGAACTCTCAGCTTCTGCCAGCTTCCTCTTGTTCCTCTCGCGGTTCCCTATGGCTAGGTTCCTCTGAGAATCCTCCAGTATCAGGCACTTGTCTACCAGAACAGCATAATCCCAGATATCAAGGTGGTTCACTGCCACCTGAAGTGCACCCTTCAGCCCTTGCTTGTACTTGGCACACTTCCAGCCTTCATCTGGATTCAACCGGTAGGTGCTGGAATACCTGTAGAGCTTGTCAAACTCAGCAGTGTATGCTGACACAGTCCTATCTCCCTGTTTCAGCTCTAGGAACTCTACCTCCTTGCGGTTCCGCATCCCGCAGGGAAAGTACTTATCCACCACAGCGGTGGTGAATAGAGTCCATGTAATAACCCCTTCGCGTTGCTCCAGCAGAGGCCTAGTAGACCTCCACCAATCTCGAACCACTCCTCGAAACATCCTTGAAGCAAACTTCACCTTCTGCTCATCTGTGCAGTCCAAGTCCTCGAAGACCTGTTCCATCCCCTCGATCCAGTTATACACGTTCTCGGGGTCAACCTGTCCTTCAAAAGTAGGCAGACGAGCTTTCATGAACTCCGCGTACTTCTGAGTATCGATCTCTCTCGGGGTCGGCAATACGTTCCTGGCTACTATAGCAGCGGCCATCTGGGCCGTGGCGCGAGCCATCTCGCGTATAACATCCGCGAAATCCCCATTATCTGGAGTGCGCTGTGTATGATCTCTCCTAGGAGGCATGACTGTCTATAGGGCACCTGCAAAAACCCGAGGTGATCAGTCTCAAGAGAAGCTAGTGCACATACAAACAGTTCATTGATCCTAGAGACAGGCTACACTGTTATCATGCTCGGAAGCATAGCGCAGCTCAGTCCTCAGGCTCACTTGGACCAAACTGCTCTGATACCAAATGTAACACCCTAGGTTAGCAGCTTATGCTTAAGTCATAATCTGAGTCTGCTAGGTTGTTATCTGCTGTGTGGGAATACTAATAGTCCTTACTTTACTTCGAAAAATAATTAAGTTAACTGAAAGTAAGGACCCATTTTTTTTCTTTTTAAACATAAGTTATTGTTATAGTTCAAACTAGAGCCATGCGTGTGAACTGTCATAAGTTCCATATAGTCGTATAACAGATAAATGCGAGCGTCGTCTGTCATACACGTACATACATGAACAGTAAAGTAAACAGTACCAAGTGGGTCTAACAGTTAAAGTCATACAATGTCAGAAAGTCATATATACATATCATAGATACTGTACTAGTACATCAAAAGGGCTATACATATCCTAAGCCCGTACATACTATCAGAGCTACAAAATGACATACATCAAAATACACATAAAGCTATGGCTACTGGCAAAAAGGTGTCGTCACTGATGACAGGGTCTGGGAACAGGGCTAGTCAGATCTCTGGCTCATCCTCGCTGGGGTCCTCCTCCGGATCCTCCTCCTCGTCCTCCTGCTCCGGCTCCTCCAGCTCATCCTCCTCCTCCACGATCTCCATGGGATAATCCTCCTCGGGTGATGAGGGCATGGGTACATCTGGCGGTCGCAGTCTCACGGAGACGGGATCGACCTCCACATTCTTCTCTTAAGGAGCGGGCTCGCCGTCAGTGGGAGTCTCTGGCTCTGGGGAAACCGGTGGTGCAACTCGGAGGGGTGGGGGACAGTTCACCACAAGCACTGACCACAGCTCTGCCTCCTCCCCTGTCTCAGGGTCTACGGTCCTAAACCTGCTGCGAAGGATCCGCCGCTTCTTCGGCGGGGTCATCATCTAGCTCGCCTGAAGCCATAAGTGAGTGAGGGTGAGAACGGTGGTTCTCAGTATTTAACTATGGCGTAGTGGGGATCTGGTTACTCAATTATGCTTTCGGCAGTCCAGGAGATCTCTAAGTGTTCATGCATCTAGACATCCTACCAGTTATTTCTTGCCTAAGTTCCTAGGCGGCTTTATCTAATTACTAGGTGACGGGATCTAATCTTTCTTACTAAGTTCTCGTGCTTATTAACCAGACTCGCAGTGCAACTGTGACCGTCTCGTACGTGTTTCACGGACGGTTGACTCAACATGCACTCATAATCATATATACATAACCATACATAATCAGATATAATCATACAGCTTATACAATTAGCACATAAATGTAATGCATGAGGGTATAGGGGTTTCTCCTACGCACCTGTGGCCGTGTCCTTCTTTGCTGCTGGGTTGCCATCGCTCCCATGTAGACTGGGGGATCGCCATCCCTTCTCCAGCTACGACGTGTGGCAACACTAGGAGTGAGGCTCGTATGCGTCCGAACTTCGTGGACGACTTGCTCACTTACGTCCGAACATCGTGGACGGCGACCAAACTTCGTGGACGACTTAATCATCTGCATCCGAACTTTGTGGATGACTTTAAGGCCTGGGTCCGAACTTTGTGGACCAAATCTCTCTTTCTCTCTTATGTCCGAACTTCGTGGACATCTTACCTGTCTTTTCAATGTCATGACATAAAAGTTCAAACGCTCCTTACTTTCTTTTCTCTCGTCCGGGTGGAAACCTGCGTTCAGATCATTCTCTACGTAATATCATCATAACCCAGTCCGTCTCGCACTGCTGGGGAGGGGCTTGTCAGGTATGACGTGCCAAGAGAGGGATTCCTATTTTATATAACTATGTCATAGCTTCGGGCTACTTCGACCCTCTGAGGTCGGGGCCCGTCTTTAAACTTAACTGTTTTCCTTAATTTAAATTACCATCTTTGCACATTAGTTCATTTAATTCTAGTGATCTATGGTTGCCCTAAGTCCTGCGGCAACCCTGCCTCATGAATGCATGCAAGACTCGATACTCATGCTCTGTCCTTGTTCACTGCACCCTGCTAAGATATTGTCCGCGGAACCCTTCAGCATACCTCTCCAGGGAACCGCTCAACTATTCCAGGGAACCTCCGCGGAACCCACTCAGCACCACTGCTGGTACTCACTTGGCAAACTCTCCAGGGAACCACTCAACAACTCTAGGGAACCTCTGCGGAACCCACTTAACAAACTCTCCAGCGAACCACTCAACCACTCCAGGGAACCTACGCGGAACCCACTCAGCACCACTGCTGGTGCTCACTCGGTAAACTCTCCAGGGAACCACTCAACAACTCTAGGGAACCTCCGCGGAATCTACTCAACAAACTCTCCAGGGAACCACTCAATAACTCTAGGGGACCTCTCTACAACTCTAGGGAACCTCCGCAGAACCCACTCAGTAACTCTCTAGGGAACCACGGCACCATTCCAGGTGCCTGCTCAGTAACTCGCCACAGAATCCTCTCAGTCACTCTCCGCGGAACCACTCAGCACCAGTCCAGGCGTCGCTCAACAATTCTCTACAGAATCCTCTCAGTCACTTTCTGCGGAACCACTCAGTACCAGTCCAGGCGCCGCTCAACAATTCTCTACAGAATCCTCTCAGTCACTTTCCGCAGAACCACTCAGCACCAGTCCAGGCGCCGCTCAACAACTACAGACTCCTCTCAGTCACTCTCTGCGGAACCCAACACGGCACCAACTACACCAGAAACAGCTCCCATACTGCGTGATGACCAACCCTGATATACATCATACTAACTATCTAACACATAACCCCACAAAGTTTAACAATCTAAACATATATTTATCCTCTTCAAAACATTAACAGTAGATGCAAGTTCATTTCAAGGAATAAAATACATATTATGTGCATTTTATCACATATTCACAACAACCATAAATAGATCACCAAAGAGGTGATTTATGCATAGTTACCCACTTGTAGAAAAACCTGGTGGTGGTGAGGGAAGTTTGGAGTGAAGTCCCACTAACCTTGATGTTTCCAAAGCTTGAGCTTCTCCTTTCTCCAAGATGAAGAACTTTGAACAAGGTGGAGGGTGAAGAGGTTGTTCCTCTTGATTTTGGAAGGAAGAAAATGAAACCAAGATGAGGAGACTTTGGGGGATGTGTTTCGGTTCTTGGGAGGTGGAAGAGGGTGGCAAGAATGCTTGACTTCTTAAAGGCTAAGTGGTGTTCTTGAAGCTTGGCTTGGTGTGTGTTTATGGAGAATGTTGAAGATGAAATTTCTTTTGTAAATTTGGGGGAGGGAACTCGGTTTGGGTGGCTGAATGGTGAGGGAAATTAATTGAATTTTAGGATTTAATAAAATGTGATGAACAGTAGAAGGTATGGGTGTAGGTATGGCTAGTGATGGGATTTGGTTTGATGTGTAAGAAAAGTATGGTGATGGAAATTGGGAAGCATGATTTTGGGGAATTATTTTTGGTCAAAAATTTCCTCTCTTAGCCGTGCAGCCCTCACCCTCAGCTGCTGAAATTTCATTTTCTCCCGGTTCCGGTTCGCTAGTGTTTTATCGCTCGCAGTCTCGGTGCGTCGCGCACGGTCGTCCGAAAAATATTCCGTTTATACCGTCGTGATCCTCTAATCCCCCCTACCTAAGGGTATTAATATTTAAAGGTGTTTGTGAATTTTTTCTCCGGGAATTATTTTCACGGACACCTTTTGCACTCTAGAAAATTTTGTCGGCAAACAACGACTGTTCGGTTGTCTGCTGAACTTCTTGCCACCACACGTTTTATTTCCTAGGGGTATTCTACCGAATAATTTCCCATCTTTATTCTCTAATAATGATTAAAAATTAATTTGATATTTATGTTTACGATTATTTCTCTAAGGAAAAATCGGGATGTTACAATATAGAACCTCATTATCATAAGCATCTAACATACTTCCTATCACACAATTATCATCATATAGCATTAGTACATAATTCTCTATCATAATAAACATTTACCATATAATTTATAGCATCATTCATATAATATCACTAACTTCAGATAAATCATGGATACCAATCATGCACTGTTACTAACTTTACCAATCTCATAACATCAAATCCATCATATATAAGAAACATAATCTCATACTAAACATTTCTTGAATATAATAAACATAAATCTAGCAACTAGCAAAACAGACGTCTGGTTTCTGTCAGAAAATAGCAATCATAAACTGGAGAGGTCTAAGACCTTACCCCAAGGTTCTTGATAGTTCTAAGACCATTTTTCATACTTAAAAATTCAGATTTCAATCCTAACTTCACGAAATTGCTATTTTGCCCTTTTTCCGAAACTGCTGTTTCGGCCCCGTAAACGCCCTGTTTTCTTTGGAATTTTAGTTCTCAAAAACCCAATGGGCTCAAGACTTGCCCTTAAGGTTTTTGATATTTCTAAACCCATATTTTCTGAAAACAAACCCAGTTTTTCAGTCCCAAGATGTGAAATTCCCGTTTTGCCCTTTTTCATAAAAATCCCGTTTTCTGCCTATTTGCTGAGAAATTCATCGGGGACTCCAAAAATTACAAAACTTGACATCCCCACTCAGTTTTTCGTGTAGAATCTAAAAATAACATTAGTTTTTCATGATAAAAATCTCAGCATACAGTTCCCTTTAAAATCATGTCATATGCCTATTTCCTTCTTAGGCATTCCTAAATTCTGACAGAATCACAGACAACATCAACAGATCCAGACAATCATCAACAACATATAAATATCAAAGTTCTATAAAAATCATCCTAACCACATGTATTTCTAACATAAAACATAGCTCAACACATCCTAAATCACATAGACAGTGATTATGTCGGTTTACCCACGTTTTCGCGTCCGACGACTGTTTCTGCTACTTCCTTAGCCTTGTCTCCACTGATGATGCTTCCTAGTTCTTCTTGGGATGAATTTCTACAAGCTTTCTCTAGATATTATGAGGGCTTTTGTGGGTTAAGGTTAGGGAGTTATGGAAGAGCTTTGTCTAGGTTTAGTGCAGAAGGTCTCTAGGTCTCCGGTTTAACTGAATAACGGTTGATTGTGTGATCGGACAGAGTTTTGGCAAGATTTTCCATTTTTCCACCAAATTTTCGGATTCCTTGGGGTATTTATAGGCCAAGGCCGAAATTTCACTTTCCCATTTTGCCCTTGGTGCCAAAATTACCAAAATGCCCTTATTTTGTCTTTTTCCTACATGTCATTTTCATGACTCATCCACCGTTTGACCCTTGACCACAAATGGATGAATTCTTGGCCATGTATTTTGATGTGTCTTGGCCGGTTTTGTGGCTAAAAATTTACGAGCTCCGGCAGATCAATTTTGCTCAGGTTTTTCTCGTTTCCGGTCTCGGTACTTCGCGTACGGCTGTTCTAAAAATATTTCAATCACGTCCTTGCGATCTCCTAATTTTTCCTAAGTAATATTATAGGATCACTTAGGTATTTAGGAATGCTCGTCCGTAGCCGTACCCTTTTTTGGATACTTTAGACGCGCGGTTGTGTGCAAACGGCAGAAAGGGTTCGTTCTAGTGTCTGCAGAATTTTAAGAAAATGAACAGAAATATTTCTACAGACAATTCTTAATCCCAAGGGTTCCTAATTCTACTGATTTAACCAAAAATATAAATATCTCAACAATTATCTCGCAGAATTCCGCTACGGGGAAAACGGGATGTTATAATATGTGCTTGATTTGGACCGTATGTATGTTGTTATCGTGCTATGATCACAAATGAAATTGCATGTATGCTAAACGTTTTTATGCTAAACAGGATTAGTAAAAGAAAAATTAATTTGGTAAAGAGCTGAGTGAAAACCGTGGCTATTGTTTGGGGGGTATATAACCGTTTTGACGCAAATTTTGTTGGGAGAATGGATTTAATTAAGAGGGCTGGTTAGTAAGGTTACATGTGCTCTTTAATGTTGAGTAAATGGAAACTTATAAAGAGATGGTAGAATATCACTTAGAGCTGTTGCATGTATATTTTAAAGCACTTAGCAAAATTTGGCATGACCGTGAAATGTTAAATTCGGTTTGGAACTGTTGGGAGGATGGGTAACCTTAACGTTACCAAGTGGCTTCAAATACACAAGAGGGGGTGAATTGGGTATATAGGTTATTTTTAAAATCTTTGCTTTGTTGTCAAGAAACTACCAAATATTAATGCAAATTAAGAATAAGTAAAGATAGAAGCAATCTTGAGTATAAGCAAATTAAGGAGTTAAGGGATAGAGAAGATGCAAACTCAATTTATCCTGGTTCAACCACCCTTGTGATCTACTTCCAGTCCCCAAGCAATCAGCTCAAGATTTTTCCACTATCCTTCAAGCTTGAACCTTAGGTGCTTGACAACTTTCACAAGATGAGCACTCTACTTGAGCCTCAAAAAATTTCCCTTAGGGATCACACCCTAATCACTTGAGAGAGATACCTCACCTTCTTTACAAGAATATGATTTGTGTTTGATTAGAAACTCTCTTGAAGAGTGAATAATACAATTTGAAGGCCTATAGGTGTATGTGTATGAAACTCTCTCTTAAGCTTGAAATGATGGCTCAATGATTGTAATAAATGAAATAGAGAATTTTGGATGTTATAGAATTGATGTTCAACCTTCAATTGATGAGTTTGGTGAGTATTTATTAAGCTCAAGGTGATCCTAGCCATTGTGCATTTAATGCGCCTTAAGTCAGCATACAGAACTAGCCGTTTCTGACTCTAGGATCCGATTCATTCGAATGGCTCATTCGAATGACTGACGTAATATAGCCGTTGGGCATTAAATGCGTTTGAGTCATTCGAATGACTTGGCTGTACTGGGATCACTAAATGCACCAAACCCTAGTGATTCGAATACTTCATTCGAGTTACCTTTATTCATGAGTCATTCGAATGACTTGCTCATGAGTCATCGAGTTGACCAGTTCATGAGTTATGCGAATGACCTGTTCATGAGTGTGTGGGTAATGAGGTAGTGAAGAATTCGTTGATCAACTGGAAGGCCACTAACCTGAGGGTAATTTTTGTGGTTCCTAATTCCTGAATGATTAATGGCTTCTAGGGCAAGGATTTCACTAAAGGGATTTCCCTCAGAATCTATTGCCCAATCAGAGATCCCACCAAGCAGACTATGACTACTATGGGGCAGCTTCAGAACAGAGCCAAGCAAATCTAGAGGCATTACAATGCTAACTTTATTCACCTCAGAGTAGAACACATTATCAATTAACTTAAGGTTTGAGTAAAATAGCCTAACTAGGTGGGGATAAATGGCAGTTTCATAGCACACAAACCCTAATAAGCTAGCATTGTCCAATAATGGAGTGACATGGGTGAGAGTACCGGCAAATGTCGAGAGTTCGAGAAACTTGGGCTCCATGAGTTCGCGTTCCTCAAAATTGCTTTGCAATAGACGCCACTGTTCTTCAGTGGAGAACCAGTGGGGCATGTCTGCTAGAGGGGATGAGTGAGTGTGTTTGAGGCAGGTACGCCGAGGAGTGGAGGATGAGGGTGAGGGAGCAGAGTGGCGGCTCATGGTGGCTGGGAAGAGGGCTGAGTGTGTGTGTGAGGAGGGAGAGGAAGAGGTGGAGGGAATGGTGGTTAGGGTTTGGGCGGTTGTGGAGGAGGAAGAAGGAAGGGGAAGCCGTGGGTTGGAAGGGAGAAGGAGGGGGCCGAGGGTGAGAGTGGGGGAGAAAGGTAGAGGAAAAGAGAGGGAGTGAGGGAATGAGAGAGGAAGGAGACTGTGGGCTTGAGGGGAGGAGAGGAGAGTGATGGAGGAAGGTGTTGGTGAGGAGGAGGGAGAGGGGTTGAGGCCGCGGGTTTGCAGGGGAGGAGTGGAGAAGGGCTCTGCTAGGGTTAGGAAAGGGGAGAGGATGAGAATGAGAAGGAGGGAGAAGGGTTTGTATTTAAAAAAACTTCAGGTAGCGGGTCATTCGAATGACAACCTGGGTTCCATTTGAATGACCCGGGAGAAAATAACAACCCGAGAGCTCAAATATTTGGCATTCGAATGATCAGGGGGTATACATTCGAATAACTTTGAAGGAGGAGCAACCCGAGAGCTCAAATTTTTGGCATTCGATTGATTTGGGGGTACAAATTTGAATAACTCTGAAGGAGGAGCAACCCGAGAGCTCAAATTTTTGGCATTCGAATGGAAGGCCATGGGTCATTCGATTAATTTTCAAGAATTTCAGACCTGAGAGTAAAAATTTTGGGATTCGAATGGACCAGCAGTTTTCATTCGATTGATTTTTCAAAAGTTTCAAACCTGAGAGAAAAATTTGGGATTCAAATGGAACACCATGTTTCATTCGATTGATTTTTCTAGAGTTTCATACCTGATAGTAAAAATTTGGGATTCGAATGGAAAACCATGTTTCATTCGATTGATTTTTCAAAAATTTCAGACCTGAGACATAGGATTTTGTCATTCGAATGATTGGTGACTAGTTATTCGAATGACTTATAGTGCTGAAAAAGATTTTCTTTGACTTCCATATGCACTTCCTTGATCAAGTGGCCTCGAGAGATGATGAGATGAAATGGATGAAGTGATTAGAGGACCTGCAAAACAAATTGGGGACTCTCCGACGCTCAAGTTAGTAAATCATTCAAGAATAAAAGGAATTATAAGTGTATGCGTGAGGTTTATATGTCACAGGCATCAATTATACCGAGTTCATTTCTAATTCGAGAAAAGTTTTCTTTTGGTAAAGGTTTGGTAAAGATGTCCACCAATTGATTTGTTGTTTCAACAAATTCAAGTGAGACATCACCTTTTTGAACATGATCTCGAATAAAGTGATGTCTTATTTCAATATGCTTAGTCCTTGAGTGTTGGATCGGATTCTTTGAGAGATTTATGGCACTGGTGTTATCACACCGAATAGGAATATGATCAAGTTTAAAGCCATAGTCCATGAGTTGTTGCCTCATCCAAAGGAGTTGAGCATAACAACTTCCGTCAGCAACATATTCCACTTCGGCGGTATACAAGGCCACACTTACTTGTTTCTTGCTATGCCATGAAACTAGTGAGCATCCAAGTAAGTGGCAAGTCCCACTTGTGCTTTTTCTATCAATTTTGCATCCGGCAAAGTCCGAATTCGAATATCCCACTAAGTGGGCATGTGGCACCTTTTGGGTACCATAATCCAACATTAATAGTGCCCACTAGGTATTTCATTATTCTTTTTACAGCACTTAAGTGGGATTCCTTGGGACAAGCTTGATATCTAGCACACATGCATACACTAAACATTATATCGGGCCTACTAGCGGCGAGATATAGTAGAGATCCAGTCATACCTCTATACTTTGTGATCTCTACGGATTTACCTTCTTTGTCCTTGTCAAGGGCACATGAGGTGCTCATGGGAGTGGCCATCTCTTTTGCTTTATCCATCTCAAACTTCTTGAGCAACTCTTTGCAATACTTGGATTGACTTATGAAGGTTCCTTCTTTTAGTTGCTTGATTTGTAGTCCAAGGAAAAAGTTGAGTTCTCCCATCATAGACATTTCAAATTCATGTTGCATTAAGTTGGAGAATCCTTTGCACAAAGATTCATTAGTAGCACCAAAGATAATATCATCAACATATATTTGTACAAGTAAGATGTCTTGTTTGTCTTATTTAATGAAAAGAGTTGTGTCCACTTTTCCTCTATCAAATCCCTTGTCCATGAGAAATTTGCTTAATCTCTCATACCAAGCTCTAGGAGCTTGCTTAAGGCCATAGAGGGCTTTTCTTAATTTAAAAACATGATTGGGAAACTCATGGCTTTCAAAATCGGGTGGTTGATCAACATAGACTTCCTCTTGAAT
Organism: Nissolia schottii; assembly: GCA_003254905.1. Taxonomy (NCBI): domain Eukaryota; kingdom Viridiplantae; phylum Streptophyta; class Magnoliopsida; order Fabales; family Fabaceae; genus Nissolia; species Nissolia schottii. The sequence goes on from QANU01108671.1 coordinate 20,580, forward strand.
ATAGCCATTTAAAAAGGCACTCTTGACATCCATTTGATACAATTTAAAATCCATGATGCAAGAATATGCAAGCAACATCCTAATGGCTACTAGTCTAGCAACGGGAGCATAAGTTTCTTCATAATCAATTCCCTCTTCTTGATTATATCCTTTCGCTACTAGTCTAGCCTTGTTTCTAGTGATTACTCCATTTTCATCAAGTTTGTTTCTAAAGACCCATTTAGTTCCTATGATTGAGTGATCTTTAGGCCTAGGAACTAACTCCCAAACTTGATTTCTTTCAAATTGATTTAGTTCTTCTTGCATAGCTAAAATCCAATGTTCATCATTGAAGGCTTCTTTATTATTCTTAAGTTCAATTTGTGAAACAAAATCCATATGATTACATGCATCTCTTAGAGAGTGTCTAGTGGTTACCCCTTTTGTGATATCACCTATGATGTTGTCGAGTGGATGATTCTTTGATGTTCTCCATTCCTTTGGTAGGCTTTCATCCCTTGAGTCAACAATTGTTGGAAGCTCTTGTTCCTCCTCTCTCGGTTGTGGAGGTTCGGACTTGTCCTTTATGCTTATGCCTTCCAACATACCTATGATATCAACAATGGCATCCTCTCTCGGCCTTTCGACGTTAAACTCATCAAATGCAACATGTATGGATTCCTCAACTGTCATGGTTCTTTTATTGTAAATTCTAAAGGCTTTGCTATTCATTGCATAGCCAAGAAATATTCCCCCATCAGACTTGGCATCAAATTTGCTTAAGTTATCCTTTCCATTATTCAACACATAGCATTTGCATCCAAAGATGTGAAGATGAGAGATGTTAGGTTTTCTTCCTTTATAAAGCTCGTAGGGAATTTTCTTTAAAATTGGTCTTATCAAGACACGGTTAAGAACATAACAAGTGGTGTTAACCACATCCGCCCAAAAATATTTGGGGAGATTGCAATCATTGATCATAGTTCTTGCAATCTCTTCTAGAGATCGGTTCTTCCTTTCTACAATCCCGTTTTGTTGGGGAGTTCTAGGAGCAGAAAAATTATGATCAATTCCATTTTCATGACAAAAATTTTCAAAGTGGTCATTTTGAAATTCTCCTCCATGATCACTTCTAATGGATGCAATGCTTACATTTTTCTCATTTTGGATGACTTTGGCAAGTCTCTTAAATGCCTTGAATGCCTCACTTTTGTGAGTCAAGAATAATGTCCATGTATATCTAGAGTCGTCATCCATAATCACAAGTGCATATTGGTTTCCACCCAAGCTCATTGGTTTGCAAGGTCTAAAAAGATCCATGTGCAAAAGTTGTAAAGGTCTATTTGTTGAAATCACATTTTTGGCTTTGAAAGAGACCTTTACTTGTTTTCCCTTTTGACATGAGCTACATAACTTGTCTTTTTCAAACTTGAGCTTAGGTAAACCAATTACTAGATCTTTTGAGACAAGTTTGCTCAAATGATCCATGTGACTGTGGGCTATTCTCCTATGCCATAGCCATGACTCTTCCTCCTTACTAATGAGACATTGTGCATCATTTGAGGAAATATCATCTAGACTAATCATATAAATGTTGTTAACTCTTTGACCAATAAACTTAATTTTCTTATCATTTTTGTCTTCAATTATGCATTTTTCGAAATCAAAGATGACTTTGTTTCCTTTGTCACATAATTGACTAATGCTAAGAATATTATGTTTAAGTCCTTCAACAAGCAAGACATTTTCAATAGAGGTAGAGGGAGTTTTACCAACTTTTCCAATTCCCAGTATCTTGCCTCTATTGTTGTCTCCATAGGTGACAAATCCATTCTTCTTAGGAGAAACGAATGAGAACTTTGATGCATCCCTGGTTATATGCTTTGAGCACCCACTATCAAGATACTAATTTAAGTTCTTGGCCTTGAAGCATACCTACAAGAAAAGTTTAAGTTTTTTATTTAGGTACCCATTTTGTCTTGGGTCCTTGAATGTTAGATTTGAGAGTGGTTCCCTTTGGAACCCAAACCAATTTTCCATAGCCAATTTTCCTAGAAACACAAGTTGAAGCACTATGACCGAGCTTGCCACAATGAAAGCATTTGCCTTTAGGATTACTAGTAGTGCCATGGTAACTATGTGGTTTCTTGATGGCTTTTGGTGTTGCATTAGGTATATATCCTATTCCGGCTTTGTCAAGAAAACATTTTTGACTACCAAGCATCATTTTTAGCATAGTACTTCCATTTGTGAATTTGGCTAAATCATTTTTGAGAGTCTCAATTTCTTTTTCCAATATTTCACAATGTAAGCAAGTAGAAGTATCAATTTCATGCAATGTACAAGATGAACTAGATGAGATAGCCTCCAATAAACTAATAGTTTCATTTTCAAACTTAAGCTCATTTATTTCATGGTTAAGCTTAGCAATCTCATCTTCTAATTTGGCCATAACATTATTTGTTCTAAGAGATTCATTTTCTTTAACTTTGACACATGTTTTTCTAGTTGTGATGTGTTCTTACTAGATTTGATATCTTCATTTTCTATTCTTAGACCATTCATTTCAAGGCATAAATTCTTATTTTGAGTTTCTAGCATGGCAATAGATTTGTTTGCAATAGACAATTCTTTTGAAATTCTCATAGATTCCTCATGCAATTCTACAAAGGCATTTTGTAATTCATCATAGGAGGGGTTAGAATCATGTACCTCATCTTCATTTTCATGATCTTTGACCATGAGACAAAGGTTGGCCACTTCATCATCTGTCTCATCAGAATCATCATTGTCTTCCCAAGCTACGTACACCTTCTTGCCCTTTTTCTTCTCAATTGGTCTTCTTTCATATCTTTCCACCTTCTTTTGGTAGATTGGGCAATCCACCTTTATGTGACCCGGTTTTCCACACTCATAACATTTGGGAAGTGATGATTCTTCTTTGTTGTTGTTTCTCTTTGGTGGAAATGGAGGCTTTGATTGGCTTTGAGTGTTGCCTCTCTTTTTGAGGAATTTTCCAAACTTCTTCACAAGAAGACTCATGTTCTCATCATTGAGCTCAATTCCACAAAAGCTATTTTCATCTTCTTCTTCTTCGTCAATGCTTTTGGATTTTGAGGGAGAGGCCGCCATGAGAGCAATCTTTTTCTCCTTTTTCTCTAACTTTTCATCCGCATCCAATCTTGCTAGTTGCATTTCATGCTCAAGAAGCTTTCCAAAAAGAGTGGTGAGAGGCATCTTTGACAAGTCCTTAGCTTTTCAAATTGCGGTCACTTTTGGAGTCCACTTCCTATTCAAGCATCTTTGCTACATTTTCTACAAGCTCAAAGTTAGAAAATTTCTTTCCAATGGAAGCAAGTTCATTTACTAAATGTGTAAATCTCATTTGTAGACTTTTAATATCTTCATCGGTCTTCATTCTAAACATTTCAAACTCAAACATAAGGGTATTAATTCTATTATTCTTTACTTCTTCAATTCCCTCATGAGTAACTTCTAAGGTGTCCCACATTTCTTTGGCGGTTGTACAATTTGATACCTTACAATATTCCGAGTGTCCTAAGGATGACATTATGATGTTTTTAGCCTTCTTATCAAGGTTGATTTTCTTTTTATCTTCATCCGTCCAATTTTGTTTGGACTTAGGTCTACCACTCAAAATATCTAGAGGAATATAAGGTCCAAATTCTATAGCATCCCAAATATCTAGATCAATTACTTCAATAAAAATTCTCATTCTAGATTTCCAATATCCATAGCATTCACCATTAAAGAAGGGAGGTTTGTTAATAGGACTACTATCGGTGATAAATGTAGATGAAGCCATTTCTCTTGAAGCTATTAAGCCTTGAACAAGAGCCTAAGCTGTGATACCACTTGTTACCAAGTGGCTTCAAATACACAAGAGGGGGGTGAATTGGGTATGTAGGTTATTTTTAAAATCTTTGCTTTGTTGTCAAGAAACTACCAAATATTAATGCAAATTAAGAATAAGTAAAGATAGAAGTAATCTTGAGTATAAGCAAATTAAAGAGTTAAGGGATAGAGAAGACACAATGATGAGTTTGGTGAGTATTTATTAAGCTCAAGGTGATCTTAGCCATTGTGCATTTAATACACCTTAAGTCAGCATACAGAACTAGCCGTTTCTGACTCTAGGATCCGATTCATTCGAATGGGTCATTCGAATTACTGACGTAATATAGTCGTTGGGCATTAAATGCGTTTGAGTCATTCGAATGACTTGGTTGTACTGGGATCACCGAATGCACCAAACCCTAGTGATTCGAATACTTCATTCGAGTTACCTTTGTTCATGAGTCATTCGAATGACCTGTTCATGAGTCATTCGAATGGATCTAGGTTAGTCATTCGAATGCCTCTGTAGGTTTTTCCCAAACTCATTCTTTCTTTCTTTTCTCTTGATTCCTTGATTTGTTTAAAATTCTTTAAAAGCAGGAATCAATATTTTCTTTTAGGAGCCATCTTGAAAAACTATTTTGAGAGTTTTGATATACACACACCTTTAACATATTTCGTAAGTCCTAAATCTAGATCTTTTTGAACTTCTTTGACTTTGGAAACTCGCTTCTTTTGTCTTCATCAAAACTTACTCCATGAGCATTCACACTGAACCTTTGCATGCTTCAAGTTGCTTGTTGGTAAAATAGTACTAAGAAATGTGTTTGTCTTGTGTTGTGGTTGCATGGCTGTTTTAAAGGAAAAATTTTAAGAAAAATTTGAGTATGAAAACGAAATATGCATGGGTGCTGTTTTGAATAGTTAATTATGCTAATTGTTCATCTAAATCAATAAGTGTGAGCTAAACAATTGATATGTGGAAAAAAAAATGCTAAGGTACTAATTAAAGGTGCCAAATTATTCACCTAAGTCAACGAGTATGTGCTTGCATTCTTGACATATGTGTGTGGCTGTTTTGAGAAGGAAAATGATAGAAAAATCTGTGTGTTAGTAAGGGCTATCTTTGAATTAAGTAAATGGCCTTGATTTCATGCACGATTTTGGCAAGAGAAATGTGGTACCAAACTGTATGTACTAAGAAAATGAGTTAAATTACTGTTTCGAATAATTATAGTTATTAGCGCGTACGATTCATTAACGAGAAATTAATATAGCTAATGGTGTGTGTGCAAGAAACTAAGTATGACCACCGTCTTGGGTTCGTTATATTGGTAGTAAAATCTTTTAGTAAATCAACGATATAAAAAGAACCAAGTATCTGTTCAAAGGCTAATTTCACATGCATTCTAAGACCTCGGCTATGAAGCTTAAAGTGGAACTATATTGTTAGAGGGGATAAAATCAATTCGGGCTTGATGTTAATTAGCATTGGGGTAAACCAAATTTCAAATTTTAAGACCATTCAATTTCCATAAAGAGATCTTGTCAATAATAATAATTCTACACTTGTCATGCAACTGATAATTCAGTAAAAAGGGAATGCGAGTAAGTATAGTAACCCATAACACGTAATATAGAGAAAATGTTAGAGAAGATGTTATTCAAAATGTTAGAGGAGATAATGCTATTCAAAATGTTAGAGAAGATGTTATTCAGAATGTGAGACTTTGTTAGGCATAAGAGACTCTATCTCCTGGCAAGTCTAAAAGACAAGCCCCTCACCGGTCCGGCAAGACGGAATTGGTCCATGAATTAAACGCTGGTTATGACCTAAGAATGAGTAAGAATAGTGAGCACGTCCCGAAGTTGTGACGCTAAATGAATGTGAGTTGCCCTAGTGCACAAGTTAAGAGAATACGAGTCCACTCCTGGCCTCGTCGCTAGGGCAGGCCCCTCGCCATCTCACATGATAGATGGTTGTTCCCCCTCGTTGTCAATAACCCTAAGCTAAGTGCGGTTGTGGTTAGCCACCACTCAGGTAATCAGCGTTGTCTGGTCGACAACGATGCAGAGAAGAAGTAGGTTGTACTCCGAACGGGGGCGACGACTCCACGATCTACAAAGGAGAATGATGGACATGAGGTATCGACACACACTAAAACGTCGTTAATTTCAGTGCGCAATCAAATAATAATTTATAAAACTAAATCAACCCCAAAAACGTAGTAAAGGGGGTTACCCTAGGTCGTCTCTCAAGGAAGCAATTAGAACCAATTATAATTACAATTAAAAGGGGGTTTGAAGTGATTGAATTTAAAATATAAGAAAATTAAAACAAATAAATAAACAATGATAAAAGACAATATCCTGCATACGGCTTTTCTAGATCAAAGATTAATTGTCATTGGTTGCTAATTAATTATTCATAAGGGGATGTTGTTTATTAGTTGAAATCTCTAACTAATAAGCAATTCATCTAAGAGACTACGATCGTCAATCCCCTAAGCATTTATTAATATAGGAATTAAAACTAAGATCTCAGCATTAAAAACCTATATCAATTATGTTCCAATTGCACACTTAATTAAATCTAATTAGTTCCCCAAAAAGTTTCCAAATCCTAAATAAATCCTATAATCGTCAAGATCTATCAACCTAGAATTAACCCTAACCAATAACATGTAATCGCTATATTATTAATCACAGGTGGAATAAATCATGAATAAACATTAAGCACAAGACCTCGAATTAATCCTAATCTAGAGTTACCACATACAAGATATTAAGGATACTATTCCTCCATGGATGGAGAATAAAAAATCATAATAAATAAATAGAATAGGAGAGTGGAAAATAATAGAGAATTGAAATAACAAAACCTGAAAACAATAACGGAAGAAATTCGCAAATAGTTGGGAGCTTGCGTTGTCAATGCGAGCACTCCAACAATCCTTGAATAACTAATAACTAAGCACTACTAACATAAACCTAAAGTGTATAAAATAAAAGAGAAAAGTGCAGAAAATAAAAGTGGAGGCTGAGTATGAAGTTCTCTCCAAGTTGTTGAGAGAGGATGTTTATTTGTAGAGGATTGGCCTAAAGTGGTAGTAAATCCCGCACTTTCAGCACAGCAGTTAGTAAAATCGCAATAACTTCGGCTACAGATATCGAATTGAGGTGATTCAAATCTCCAATTAAAGCTAAGAGATAGATCTACAACTTTGTAGTTGAGATCAAATCGAGATTCAATATCCATCCTAGCGGAAAATCCGTGGCAAAGTCAGCATTAAAAATCCTCAGCAAATATTTGACCAAATCTTTTTGAATTTGAATTTAATCTTGAATTTATTGGTCTCAATCTTCTCTTCAAATCTCTTATTTGAAATTTATATCTTATTAAATCTCCTTTAAATCTTCAATGATCCTCTTGACAATTTATTTTTTGCAATAAAAATAGAAAACTAAAAAAAGAACAAAAGAAATCTACACATTAAATTCTAAGATAAAGTAGTGCTTAAAATTGCATTTTTCTCAATTTCTCACAAAAGAGGATAATGTGCAAAACATATTAATTAAGCATTAAAATTAAACATTTTTAGTATACAATGTTCAATTATAGAATAATAAAATAGGGTACAAACTCCACCTATCAAATTACCCCACACTTGAATAATTGCATGTCCTCATGCAAGGAACTAAGAACAAAAGCAAACTAAAAATGAAAATAAAACAAAAAAACAAATAAAGAAAAATCTTTTTAGTGCGGCAACCCTATTTACATCCCCCTACAAAGCCGCGAAACTCAGGGAGGCACTTAAGCCGACTCACTAGCTACCAGACAACTGTGCAAAATACATGCAATCCAAAAATAAAAGTACATTTAGACAAGAGATGATATCACTGTGCATTAAAACTAATTTTCTTGGCATATCAATCATAAGCAAAGAATAAGTCAAGGAATGTTAAAATCAATTAGGCCTCACAGGTTAGTGTGTGTCACTCGTCACTTAAAGTGTATAGGTTCATCCAATGCTCTCTCAAACACTACACTAGAGTCGCTTCCATAGGCTTGACTTTCTTCTAAGCATCACGGGTCACCAAATATAAATGACATGCATCAAGAGGTCTTTTTAATGTTGTAATGGGGTCAAGGTCAAGGTGGGATATCACATGGCCGGTGAGCTAAAGCCTAAGACTTAGTAGAATTCTCGGCATATGTGCTTAACCAACAGTGCAAGGACCTTTATCTCTACTAGCTTCTCTTGTTCTCTAATAAGCCTGATGACAAATTCCCAAACACTTTTATTTACTTTTTTTTCTATTTTTTTTCATACTTTTTCACACTTCTTGGAAATCTTGCCATCGCTTACCTATTAGCTCAGGGGAGAATTTCTGTCGGTGTACCTAATTGGTTGTTTTGCATATTAGTTGCCTCAATTTTTTTATGGGCACTTTTATAGATTTTCCAACCAATAGGAGCAATTGCAGTTGCTCTCCCCCTATTTTGAATGTTACATGTCCTCATGTAACCCCACACTTGTTGCTTAGCACAT
>QANU01108770.1:0-10732 GCA_003254905.1 Nissolia schottii
CTACTCAACACCATTCCTGGTGCCCACTCTTCGCGCGCTACTTTCGGCTCTCCAGGGCTCCCCCGCGGAACCCTACACAACACCATTTTGGGTGCCCACTCAGCAACTCTATGCAATTTCCTCCATACTTCAGGGGGATCCTCCGCGGAACCCGCTCAGGAACTCTCCAGGGAACTAAGCAACTCTATCAGACCACTCTAACACTCTAGGGAACCACTTAACGACTCTAGGGAATTCACTCCACCACTCTAGGGCATCCTCCGCGGAACCCTCTAAGAAACCACCCTGGGGTCTTACGCGGAACCCCGAGCTAACACTTCTGGGCCCTCGCTCAACTCTCCGGGTACTCCTCTCAGCGTTCTTCAGGGATCCTCCGCGGAACCCTTCCGCACCATTCATAATGTACATTCCGCACATTTTCCAGGGAACTACTCACTACTCCATGTGTCCTCCGTGGAACACCTCCGGTTGCCACTACCTACGCCCGCTCATCCACTCTAGACTCATCTCAGTCCCTTCTCCGTGGAAAACTTGGCGCCAGCTCCTGCCTTGTTTTCTCTCATTCTCTTACACTCATCCACGCTCAAACCACATATTCCAACAGTACCAGAGAAACAACAGAAATATTCAAGAATCATGAAACAACATAAATACATCTAACATGCAACAGTAATATTTGTACTCATAGCATTTCTAAATCTTTCTTACTCAAAACACACACATAAAACATACAATAAACATCCCATAGACAGGGATGATAATACTACCCACCTGTGGAAAGCTTTGGTGGTGGTGGTGGTGGTGTGTAAAGTGGAGTCCACAAACCTTGTTGCCTCCCAAAGCTTGAGCTTCCCTTCTTCAAGGTAAGAACCTTGCATAATGAGGAGGATGATGCTGCCCCTCTTGCTTTTTGGTGAAAGAAAGTGAAACTAAGATGAAGAGGCTTGAGGCTGTGATTTTCGGTTTTGTGGGGAATAGAAGGAGAAGGAGATGTGCTTGAACTCTTGAGTGTTTGGTGGTGTGTTTGAAGAATAAGAAAAAAGCAATGGTCTCTTGGGCTTTGGGGGAGCTCTCAGTTTTTGAAGGATGATAGTGAGGGAGATTACTTGTTCCTTTAGGTTTAATAAATGTGGTGAATAGTGGGAGGTATGGTGCATGATGTGATTAGGCTTTGAAGTGTAAGAAAGCATGGTGATGGGAAATGTAGAAGCATGATTTCAGGGATGATTTTTGTCCCAAAAATCTCTTCAAAAAAAACGTGCAGCTCTTCCTCTTGCAGCAGCTGAAATTTTATTTTACCCAGTTCCAGTTCGCTCGTGTTTTATCGCTCGCAGTGTTGGTACGTCGCGCACGGTCGTCCGAAAAATATTCCGTTTACACCGTCGCGATCCTCTACTCCCCCCTACATAAGAGTATTAATTTTTAAGGATGCTTGTGAATTTTTCTCTGGAAGAGTATTTTCACAGTCACCTTTTTAGTGTTAGAAAATTCTGTCGATGAACAACGGCCGCTCGGTTGTCGGCTGGACTTCGTATCGCGACACATCTTATTTCCTAGGAATATTCTACTTGATAATTTCCCCTTTTAATTCTCTAATCATGATTAGAAAATTAATTTAATAATTATGTGTATGATTATTTTTCTAAGAAAAATCGGGATATTACATTTTCGCTCAATATCACCATTGAATTACAACAATTTAAGTTTGTTACATGTCTTACAATTCAATCCAAAAGTATGGTCAGTCAAGGATCACAGAAGGACTTTAAAAGGGTTGTAACGTGGCCAGGCTTCAAGGGAAATTGGTTTTTCTAGATATACAAATATTTCTAATTAAGAGAGCATTGAAAACCATTTCCCGTTGTCACCTTTTCCTTTCTCAACTTTGTTTCTTTACCCTTTTTCTCCTTGCTCTTTTCTCAATCCCTTTTCTTTTTTTTTTTTTTTTGGGATAGGATGTTTCTTCTTTTCTTGCTTCTGTTCTTTTTATTCTATTTTTGTTTCTTCCACTTTGGCTTATCCTTATCTCCCCCTGACTTAGATCTTTGCACATAATCCAATTAAATGCTCTCTTAATTTAGAAATTAAGGACTAGCATTGTTTTTCTTTTAAGGCTTAAGGATTATGTAACAAGAAATTTCTCATGTTAGGCTCAAATGGGGTAACAAAGGGTATTCCTAGTTATGGTCAGTTTATTTGGCCAAGTGAGTTTTATTCTCTAATGAACAGAATGCCTTGATCATTTCCTATTCTTCCCATACAATTAATCAAAATTAGAGACTCAAACAAATTCAATTGCGCAAAGACAATGGTGATTCTCTCTTTTTCCTTGCTTAGTGTTTAGGCTTACTCCCTCACATGGCTAGGGTTTATTTCCTTGATTTCAAAACATCTTCAAGGTTATGCTTATGCATACAAGTATATCCATGCATATGAACATGTTCATGGTAACTATGCATGTATTCACAAGCCTAGTATAGATACCGAAACAATTCAATTCATGATATATTTATGTTCATGCATCAAACCAAGTAAAATAAACTACTACTTTGTTTTTAAACAAACAAGTCTTAAGCATATATTAAACTACTAAAGAAATTAATTAAGGTGTTAGAAAATTAAGAATGCTCCCTGTTCATGGTGAATATCTTGAAGTAGCTTTCGTGATGTAGCCCTTTTTTCCGTAGTTTAAGCTACTTCATCTTGCTTCAATGTTTTGAGGAGATAGAGGCTCATCCTCCTTGGGGAATCATGCTCTTCATCCTCCAGAAGTGTGTCTCTCTTTTATTGTTTTTACGAATTTCATTTGGTTGTTTTCCAGCCTGCAAAAACAATCAAAGAAAACTTCCTTTCTTCCAAGTAGCATTAGAGACATCATGTTTTTATTTTGAATCCTTTTGTAAACAGAAATTCCTACAACTTGCGGACAGAACTTCGTGCTCAAGTGGACAGAAGTTCCCACTTGTGTGGATAGAATTTCCCATTCATTGTGGACAGAATTTCCCACAATGAATTTATGGATTCAAAATAAAACATATTAAGGTGCTCTTTTGAAAAGATTCTTTTCTTTGAAATTACCTGTCATTTCTTAAACAAATAAGAATCCGTTTTCATTTAACTCATGTGCACCTTTCTCAAATAATTGTTTAAAAGGTTAAAATCTGTCATTAGGTTTAGAAATAAAAAATGCTTCAAGTTAGCTTAATTGAGAAGGATTAACATTTTTAAAATCCTAACCTAATTACAAGATTTAGAAAACCTTTTATTTCCTTTTTCACCATATTATATAAAAAATATGTTCTTAACACCTTAAATTAATTAACCTGCAAAATTACTAAACTATTAAAATAATATAACTCACAAAATACTGGGTTGCCTCCCAGACAGCGCTTTGTTTAACGTCGTTAGCCCGACGCATTTTTCCTTCTAGCTCCTTGCTTCGTCATCAATCCTCCCTTCATGGCAAGAGTTCTTGGGATTTAGCTCTGGATTAGCCGTAAATCTTCTTTTCTTCAACTCCGCCATATCATTAGCCAATTGTCCCAATTGTGTCTCCAAGTTCCTAATAGAGGCTTCGTTGTTCTTTTGATTTATCATTGATTGTTGCATAAATTGATTAAACGTTTCCTCTATTTTGGAATTTGGATACACGGGTGGCTGATTTTGATACGGGCGGGGTGGTTAGTACGGCTGTTGCGGAGCTTTGTTAAATGAAGGACCAACTTCTTGCTTCCATGGCTGATTGAAATTTTGATTCGGCCCCCTTTGAAAATTGTTTTGATAAAGTGGCCGTGGATGGTTTTCAAGGAAGTGAACTTCTTCTTCCCTAAAATGACAAACACTAGACGGGTGATCGCCATTACAAATTTCACATAAAAATACCTGTTGCCTTTTTGCTTCACGGGCCTCTCTAATTTGCTTTGGCAACTCGCTTAGGGCCTTTTTCACCTCGTCTATCTGTTGTTGGAGTTGCTTGTGTTGGGCAAGGATGGTATCGTTGGTTCCCCGTTCAAGCACTCCTCCTCTCCTAGGACCTCTTTTGTATTGGCCTTGTTGATCCGTCAAGGCCATGGAATCAATAATGGAGATGGCTTCCTCCGGTGTCTTGGATATGATCTGTCCACTAGCTGCAGCATCAAGCATTAGTTTGTGCTGTTGTTGAAGTCCGTTGCGGAAGATATGGATTTGTGTTCGTGCATCGAACCCATGATTCGGACACTTTCTCAGCATGGATTTATATCGTTCCCAGGCTTCACAGAGACTTTCTCCAGGTGCCTGCAGAAATGTAGCAATCGCAGTCTTTAAATCCATAAATTTAGATTGAGAAAAGTACCTGGCACAAAACTTTTCCTCCAACTGATCCCAATTTGACAAGTCGTTTTGTGGTTGATCTAGCAACCACTCCTTAGCTTTTTCGATCAAAGTCAGGGGAAACATCCTCAAAAAGATTGATTCTTCATCGGCCTCGGACATTCCCGCGGTCCCACAGAGTTCATAGAATTTCGTCAAATGAGCATACGGATCCTCATGATCCAAACGTGCAAAGGGGTTAGCATATAACAATTGAACCAAACCAGGTTGCATCTGAGGTTGTCTTTGTGATCCAGTAGTTCTTCTCATTCTTATGAAGTTTCTAGGGGTGAAGTTTACAAATCCCCTATTGTCACTGGCTCCTGATGCGTTGCCAGTTCCAGTGTTGTCTCCAGTTCCAGTATTGTCGGCCATGGTGTCTTCTTGATTGGTTGAAGAAGTTGATGATGAAGTGATTTCTTGCTCTACTCTTTGCTTGGCTAAGCGGTTTTTCTTCTTTTTCCTATTTCTTCGCGAAGTAGCTTCAATCTCAGGGTCAAACAACAATTGTTCTTTTGAAGTCTTACCTCGCAATTGCTAAGAAAATTCACACTAGCCAAATAAGATCAAAACAAGAGTTCACAAAATAAAGGATAGCTTACAATAACTGAAATAAAGACTATACAATATTTTACAAATATTCACAATTGTTTAATCAATCAAAACTCAAGTTATGTAATTTTGACGCAACTCCCTGGCAACGGCGCCAAATTTGATGAAAGCCTTTTTAACCACTTTCTCGGATCTTGACACAGCTTAGGTTTTGTCACAACCATGCCAAGCTCGTCGAAAGCTTCTATGCACTTCTGTCATTCAAATTAAATATATACCTACTTTACGGCTTTTAGATCCACAAGGGATCCAATTGCAGTATAGTCAGGTATAGTCGAATCCACAGAAAGTTACAAAAATACCGTTCTTGAGTCCGTTTAATTAAACAATGAGGTGAAGGATTTGATAAATTTGTTTTAGTAAACTAAATAGTAAATAAACAACATAACAAGTAAATAGGGAACAAATCAGAGGTAGTTCCGGAGCTTGTTGGGGGTTTTAATCACATCATAGTTTCATGCATCCAGTTACTTATTACATAGAACTATTATTTCATTGATTGCCCGCCATCAGATCTTATCTTTTACATTGCTCTCGCATATGCAAAGATTACAGGTTTCCTTTGTTAAACTGTTACTTTCGTATACGAGCTTAACAAAATACGCCAGAATTATTTCAGATGTTGAAGCGGCTAACTTCTAGTCTTGCAAAAAGATTAGATGTAATGATTTAGATCTGACTTTACTAATTGTAACTGTTCGTTCCAATGTTCAAGTCTTGAATCTAGCTTAGCATAGTGGATTGATCTTAACTTGGTTTACAACTTAATTAATATAACTCTCGTTCATACAACTAAGTCTCAAGCCAAGATCAAAGCACTAAACAAAAACTAGCATTAGGCATAAAACCATTCAAGCTAATCATAAGAAATAGATAGATTCATATGCAAAAGTTACATGGATACAAGCAAACTACAATAATGACCAAAATCCCAACAAAAAGAGGATTAGGAATCCATCTTACAAGAGTATCTCAGAGGCAAAGTTTAGACACTTACCATGACACGTACTCACGCTATCATGGCCATGGCTTTACCGAGCTTCCTCGATTCTCCCGGCTCCTTCACAAGCCTCCTCTTTGTTCCTAATATATCCTAACTAAACCAAGCTTTAAAGTACAACAAAATGTGTAAAAGAATGAAGTTGTGGGGGGGAAGAAGAGATGGTTTTGAATGTACCTTGGCCTCCCTATTTATAGGCCAAAATTGTCCAGGTTCGCTCAGTGGGTTGGTGGGGTCGCTCAGCGGTGGTAGGTGATGGCGGCTGGCGGCTAAGTCTTCAAAGGCGGCCCGTTTCTTGAAGGTTAGGTGGGGCCGCTCAGCAGGTTGGTGGGACCGCTCAGCGGCCTTAATCTTAAATTGACCGCAACTACAAAGTTGTAGATCTATCTCTTAGCTTTAAGTAGCAATTTGAACCACCTTAATCCGATATCTATAGCTCAAGTTATCGCAATTTTTACTAATTGCTGCGCAAAGCGGGCTCCCATACTTTTCTTGCTTTGTCATCCCTTTGCTCTTTGCTTCATTCTTTGTGGGATTATTCTACATTATTTATGCTTGCATCCATTTTTCAAAATATATTTAAAAACCTACAAAAGAGGAAAATTCATTAGATAATTCTTTAAAACTCGTGCAAATAAGCGCCTTTTCATTAGGTCAAAATTGCGTAAATTAGGCACTTATCACGGCCCCCTTTGGAAATTGTTTTGATAGGGTGGCCGTTGCTGGTTGTCAAGGAAGTGAACCTCTTCTTCCCTAAAATGACAGTTACAGACGAGTGATCGCCACTACAAATTTCACATTGAAATACCTGTTGTCATTTTACATCGCGGGCCTCTCTGATTTGCTTTGGCAACTCGCTTAGGGCCTTTTTCACCTCGTCCATTTGTTGTTGGAGTTGCTTGTGTTGGGCAAGGATGGCATCGTTGGGTCCCAGCTCAAGCACTCCTCCTCTCCTAGGTCCTCTGTGGTACTGGCCTTGTTGATCTGTCAAGGCCATGGAATCGATAATGGAGATAGCTTCCTCAGGTGTTTTGGACATTATCTGTCCACCAGCTGTAGCATCAAGCATCAGTTTGTGCTGTTGTTGAAGTTTGTTGCAGAAGATATGGATTTATGTTCTTGCATCAAACCCATGATTAGGGCACTTTCTCAACATGGATTTATATCGTTCCCAGGCTTTACATTGGCTCTTGCCAGGTGCCTGCACAAATGTAGCAATCGCAGTCTTTAAATCCATAAATTTAGATTGAGAAAAGTACCTGGCACAAAACTTTTCCTCCAATTGATCCCAATTTGACAAGATGTGTTGTGGTTGACCTAGCAACCACTCCTTAGCTTTGCCGATCAAAGTCAGGGGAAACATCCTTAAAAAGATTGATTCTTCATCGGCCTCAGACATTCCCGCGGTCCCACAGAGTTCATAGAACTTGGTCAAATGAGCATACGGATCCTCATGATCCAGACTTGCAAAAGGGTTAGCATATAATAATTGAACCAAACCAGGTTACATCTGAGGTTGTCTTTGAGCTCCAGTAGTTCTGCTCAGTCTTATAATATTTCTAGGGGTAAAGTTAACAAATCCCCTATTGTTGCTGGCTCTTGTTGCGTTGCCAGCTCCAGCATTATCACCAGCTCCTGTTGTTTCAGCCATGGTCTCTTCTTGGTTGGTTGAAGAAGTTGATGATGAAGTTGTCTCTTGCTCTCTTCTTTGTTTGGCTAAGTGCTTTTTCTTCTTTTTCCTGTTTCTCCTCGAAGTAGCTTCAATCTTAGGGTCAAATAACAATTGATCTTTTGAAGTCTTACCTCGCAATTGCTAAGAAAATTCACACTAGCCAAATAAGATCAAAACAAGGGTTCACAAAATAAAAATAAGAACTATACAATATTTTACAAATATTCACAATTGTTTAACTAAACAAAACTCAAGCTATGTAATTTTGACGCAACTCCCCGGCAACGGCGCCAAATTTGATGAAAGCCTTTTTAACCACTTTCTCCAATCTTGACACAACTTAAGTTTTGTCACAACTATGCCAAGCTCGTAGAAAGCTTATCTGCACTTCTGTCGTTCAAATTAAATATATACCTACTTTACGGCTTTCAGATCCACAAGGGATCCAATTGCAGTATAGTCGGGTATAGTCGAATCCACAGAGAGTTGTTGCAAAAATACCGTTCTTGAGTTTGGTTAATTAAACAATAAAGTGAAGGATGTGATAATTTATTTTAATAAACTAAATAAGTGAACAAACAACATAAAAAGTAAATAGGAAACAAATTAGAGGTAGTTCCGGAGCTTGTTGGGAATTGAATCATATCATAGTTTCATGCATCCAGTTACTTATTACATAAAACTATCATTTCATTGATTACCCGCCACCAGATCTTAACTTTATCATCGCTTTCGCGTATGAAAAGTTCACAGGTTTCCTTTGTTAAATTTGTCACTTTCGTACACAAGCTTTAACAAAGTACGCCAGAGTTATTTCAGATGTTAAAACGGCTAACCTTTTCCCAGTTATAGCAACCAGAGTTAGATGAAGGATTTAGATCTGACTTTACTAATTGTAACTGTTCATCCAATGTTCAAGTCTTGAATCTAGCTTAGCATAGCAGATTGATCTTAACTTGGTTTACAACTTAATTAATATAACTCTATTTCATACAACTAAGTCTCAAGCCAAGATCAAAGCACTAAACAAAAACTAGCATTAAGCATAAAACCATTCAAGCTAATCATAAGAAATAGATAGATTCATATGCAAAAGTTACAAGGATACAAGCAAACTACAATAATGACCAAAATCCCAACAAAAAGAGGATTAGGAATCCATCTTACAAGAGTATCTCGGAGGCAAGGTTTAGGCACTTACCATGACACGTACTCAAGCTATCATGGCCATGGCTTCGCCGAGCTTCCTCGATCTCCCGGCTCCTTCACAAGCCTCCTCTTTGTTCCTAATCTAACCTAAACTAAACTAAGCTTTGAAGTACAACAAAATGTGTAAAAGAATGAAGTTGTGGGGGGAAGATGAGATGGTTTCGAATGTGCCTCGTGTAACATCCCGATTTTTTCTTAGAGAAATATTCGTAAAATATAAATACTTAAATAATTTTCTAAGCATGATTAGAGAATTGAGGCGAAAAATTTTAGTTAAAATATCCCTAAGAATTTAGACGTGTCGCGATAGAAAATTTGGCGCACAACTGAAATCGCCATCGATTGCCGATGAAATTTGGCACGCAAAATGGTGTACGTGAAAATAATCTCCCGGAGAAAAATTTCACAAGCACCTTTAATATTAGTACCCTTAGGTAGGTGGGAAATAGAGGATCGCGACGGTACAAACGGAATATTTTTCGGACGACCGTGCGCGACGCACTGAGACTGCGAGCGATAAAACACGAGCGAACCGGGACCGGGAGAAATTAAAATCTCCTCAGCAGCATGGTGATGGGCTGCACGGTTAGTGAAGGGAATTTTGTCAAAAATATCTCCCTAATTTAAGCTTCCAAATGTCTATCACCATACCTCATCAAATCATAAACCATACCTTTTACTATTCACCTTTTCACTAAATCTCAACAAAAATCAATTTCTCTTCTCTCCATTTCAGCCTCTTGGCCGAACCCCCCATCAGCCCCTCCTCACTTCATTTTTCATCTTCAACACATTACTTCTCTTAGCATTTCCAAGCTCCAAGAAACACCATAGTCTCCAAGGTAAAAATCAAGCATTCCTCCATTATTTTCCTTCTCCAAAACCGAACCCCACAAGCCCCAAGTTCCCTCATCTCATTCTCATTTTCTTCCACTAAAAATCTAGAGAAGAATCCTTACCTTGTTCTCTCTAGAAAACTCAAGCCACTCCTCACAAGAACACAAGCACATCACCCCCATTTTTGAAGGAAGCAAGCAAGTGGTGCTCCAACACTTTGGAGGCTTCTTGTCAACACTCCCACCACCAACCAAGGAACTCTTTGGAAGTGGGTAACTTAGGCTTTTACTCACTCCCTAATGCTCTTGAGCTTGTGGATGATTATGTGTGTTATGTGTGTTTATGTTTATGTGTTTTATGCCATGAAATGAACTTGCATGTGTTGCTAATGATTTGATTAGCATAAATATATTTTTGATTGTTAAGATTTGTGGGTAAACTCACTAAAAACCATTCCTTGATGGTTCCATGCCTTTTCGCATGTTTATGTGATTTATGAGAAAATGCACATAATATGTGTTTTAGGCTTAAAAATGAATTTTCTTGCATTATTAATGATTTGTTTTAGATGAATGTGATTTGAAGATGATAATAAGTGATTTATGAAGGCTGGAATATGTGGGAAATGTTTTAGGGTTGTACATGGAAGAGTTTTGAGGAAAGGTGACATAGAGCAAAAATTGGATTTTTGGCATAAAAAGGGCAAAATGGTCATTTTGGGAATTTCGGGTATTTAGACTAAAAATCTGGGTTTCTTTTTATGACAAATGGGTTTAGATATATCAAAAACCTTGGGGTCAAGACTTGAGTCCATTGGATTATGGTTAACTAAAATTTTGAAGGAAATAGGTTTTTATGGGCAAAGATGGCATTTTGATCAAAAAGGGCAAATCTGTAATTTCGGGTATAAGGGTGGAAAATCTGGGTTTATTATCATGAAAAATGGGTTCAGAGCTATCAAAAACCTTGGGGCCAAGTCTTGAGTCCATTGGGTGATGGAGAAATAAAATTCCAAAGAAAAATCGGTTTTTATGGGCAAAAATGGCATTTTG
>QANU01108770.1:11022-31627 GCA_003254905.1 Nissolia schottii
AAAGTTAAAGTTAAAGTAAAGATTGCTCATCGAAGCAATAAGAAGTGAAAGAAAGGTTGACGTCATACCTAAAAGAATAAAGAAAGGAGAAGAAGGACGCTAACCCGGGTGAGCCGGTATGCGTAAGAGAATCCCCATGTTCCCCAAGCATGAGCATATGATGTATGAGTTGCATGAGTATGTAATGAATGAGTATATGAGTATATGATGCATAAGTGTATAATAATTTATATGAGCATGTGTATACCGTCAAGAGAACGCTCGAGACGACTATGTATATACGCGAGAAAAGTTAACAAGCACGAGAACTTAGATAAGCAAGACTAGTTCCCCAGTCACCTAGTAAAGTAGATAAAGCCGTTTAGGAACTTAGGCCAGATAATAATCAGTAGGATGTTAGTATGCATGTTCGCTTAGAAACCCCTGAGCGGCCGGGTTGATAAGCGAGAAAAAAAAGAGAGATCCCCTATGCCAAGGTTAACCACTGAGGACGAATGTTCTCACCCCCACTCGCTTATGCTTCCCAGGAGCAGGCGAAGAGTACGAGGGTTACGAGGAGCCCTATGAGGAGTCGCACGTGCAGCAGTAGAGGACCGAGGATGAGTCAGTCTAGCTCGGCAGTAGATGGACATTTTGCTATATTTTGATATGTATCTTGATGTATTTAGCTTATGTATGTAAACTATTATTATACTCTGTGAGTTGTAATATGTGATGGACCAGATACTTGTTATATAATTATTTATGCTACTAATGATTAACGCTTTTAAGCTTCCGCTCTATCGTTTGTATTATATGTTTGATTCACGCGTGGCTCATACTTTGCAAATAAAGTAACAAATAGAAAAGTTTTAAAATGGTCCATATTTTCCTTACTTTGTTATTTTTGAAAGATAATAAGGGACTATAAGTAATCCCACCAAATGATTAACAACCTAGTGAGCATTGTGTACTACTCGAGGGTATGCAGTTAGCTAGGGTGTTACAGTTGGTATCAGAGCAGTTTGGTCCTACGTGAGCCTATGGACTGAGCTACACTATGCTTCCGAGCATGAATAACGGTGCATGTCTTTGCTATGTGGTATGTGCTAAATTATGTGTACCCGCCTTTCTTGAGCCTGATCAACTCTGAATTGTGCAGGTACGATAGATTAGGCAAGCCACCTCGTAGAGATTATGCACGGCAGCCGATGCAGCCAGCAGAATTAGCTGACATCCTTCGTGAGATGGCCCAAGCTACTCAGGATCAGGCTCAGGCCTTTAGGCCCAGGCACAGGCGACAAATCAGATGGCAGCAGCTGCCATGCATCAGAACCCGGCCCCAACACCTGAAGAGGCAGAAGCGAAGAAGTTTGCTGAATTTGGAAGAGAAAACCCCCCGACCTTCGAAGGGGTGATGGACCCAGAAGTTCTTCATAACTGGATAGCCGAAACGAAGCAGGTCTTTGAAGACGTCCCCTGTACAGAGGTGCAGAAGGTTCGATTTGCTACACGGAAGCTGCGAGGTGCGGCTAGAACCTGGTGGAACACCACCAGACCTCTTTTAGAGCAGCAGGGAGATCCTGTTACATGGGAGCAATTTACCACTGCACTCCTGAACAAGTATTTCCCTAAGGGGCTTAGGGACCAGAAAGAAGCTGAGTTTATGGCGCTGCAACAGGGGGACATGACCGTGGCTGAATAAACGTTTGCATTTGAGAGGTTTTGCCGCTACTCCTCTACATATCAACTGCTCCCCAATGAAGCGTGGAAATGTGGAAAGTTTCAGAGGGGACTGAAGGAAGAGCTGCAGATGGCCATTAACCACTAGAACATCCAGGATTATGCCCTTTTGGTCAGTAAGTGTATGACGCTAGAGGAGTCAGCCAAGAATCTGGCCAGAGCGAGGACTGCTAGGAACAAGAGGAAGATGGAGGAGCAAGGGAGTTCCTCCCAAGCCCAGCGACAGAGGGGACCCTTTCAGGCTCCGTTCCCTGGCAGAGGTAGGGGACAATTTTCGCAGCAACCCCAGCAATGGACCGCGAGGCCACAGGGCTCGATGGGGCCAGGATTTTCTAGATCCCCACAACAGGTGACCAGGCCTCAGCAGCCAACAGCCAAGCCACCGCAACAGAGTAGTGCTCCAAGGAGCTCCAGACGAGACCCCCGAGGAGTTGCACCAGATCTGGAGTTCAGGCCGCCGTGCCCAAAGTGTGGAAGGCCCCACCGGGGAGAATGCTATGCGGGGTAGAATGTATTCTTTAGATGCGGGAAGGAGGGTCACATCGCCCGACACTGCCCAGGAATGCCATAGCCAGCCCAGCAACAAGGAAGAGTCTTTACCCTATCTGGAGAGGAGGCTGAGGATGTCGAGGGTCTGATTATGGGTAAGTGCATTATTCTGGGTACTACTTTGACTGTATTGTATGATTCAGGAGCATCGCACTCCTTCATTTCCCATGATAGTGTCAGGAAGCTGAACGTATCGCCCGTAGCATTACCCTATACACTGAGGGTGTCTACTCCTACCGCTCCGCCTGTTGAGACTCGTCAAGTATGTCTCCAGTGTCCACTTCAGTTACAAGACCGGGTGTTCGTAGCTGACCTTATCTGTTTACCCTTAGAGGGTTTGGATGTTATTCTCGGGATGGACTGGTTACGCGACAACCAGGTGATCTTGGATTGTGCAAGGAAGATGGTAACTTTTCCTTCCATGGTTCCAGCCCCGCCACCCTCTAAGGAAGAATCAGTGGTGTTGTACTGCTGTCCGCTGGAGAACCAAAGTTTCATCTTCCTAGCTTCGTCAGAGGTGGAGGCAAAGCAGGACGTGATGCATATTCTGGTGGTGAGTGAGTACCCGGATGTATTCCCAGATGACATTTCAGAGTTTTCCCCGAAGAGAGAGGTGGAATTCTCTATTAGCTTGGTTCCGGGAGCTGGACCAATCTCGATGGCGCCATACCGAATGTCCACGGTGGAGCTGCAGGAGCTGAAAAAGCAGCTGGAGGAACTATTGGACAAGTGGTTCTTTCGATCGAGTGCGTCACCATGGGGAGCTCAAGTGTTGTTCGTAAAGAAGAAGGATGGCTCGATGAGGCTATGTATTGATTACCGGCAATTGAACAAGGTCACGATCAAGAACAAGTACCCATTGCCGAGGATAGATGATTTGATGGATCAGTTGAGAGGCGCAGGGTTTTCTCCAGAATTGACTTACGCTCAGGCTATCATCAGATAAGGGTCGCGGATGAAGACATTCCCAAGACGGCTTTTAGGACTCGCTATGGCCACTATGAGTTCACCGTGATGTCGTTCGGGTTGACCAATGCCCCTGCGATTTTCATGGACTACATGAACCGGATTTTCAGACCGTACTTGGACGAATGCGTGATAGTCTTCATAGATGATATTTTGATATACTCGAAGACTGAGGAGGATCACGCTAAGCATCTCAGGTTGGTGTTGGATGTCTTGAGAGAGAAGCAGTTGTACGCTAAACTCTCTAAGTGCGAGTTCTGGACCAAGGAGGTGAAGTTCTTGGGACATATGGTGACAGAGCAGGGAATCTCGGTGGATCCGAGTAAGGTTGCGGCCGTAACAGAATGGGAGCGACCTACTACAGTCACGGAGATCAGGAGTTTCTTGGGATTTGCAGGCTACTACCGAAGGTTTATCAAGGGATTTTCTCAGTTGGCATTGCCCCTTACCAAGCTCACCCGCAAGGAAGTTAAGTTCGAGTGGTCACCGGAATGCGAGGAGAGCTTCTGCAAGCTCAAGGAGAAGTTGACCACCGCCCCTATACTGATTCTGCCAGATCCTCACGCGCCGTATAAGGTGTACTGTGATGCCTCGAGGATGGGACTTGGATGTGTGCTCATGCATAACCGCCAAGTGGTAGCTTATGCATCCCGACAGTTAAGAACCCACGAGGCGAATTATCCAACTCATGACTTGGAGTTAGCAGCAGTGGTGTTTGCCTTGAAGATATGGAGGCACTATCTTTACGGTGTCCGATTTGAAGTATTCTCCGACCACAAGAGCTTACAATATCTCTTTGATTAGAAGGAGTTGAATATGTGGCAAAGGAGGTGGATGGAGTTTTTGAAAGACTATGACTTCGGTCTGAACTACCATCCCGGAAAGGCGAATGTGGTAGCGGATGCATTGAGCAGAAAGACATTCCACATGGCTCAGATGATGGTAGAAGAGTCCAAGCTGTTGGAAGAGTTTCGAGACCTGAATTTGGGAGTAATTCGGCGGGAGAACAGTATCAAGCTAGGACCGTTGCAGATTACTAGCAGTTTCAGGCAGAGGATAATCAAAGCTCAAGAGCATTGTCAAGAGGACACCTGGATGAAGTTTCTCAAGGCCGTGAAGGAAGGGAAGGTCCAAGAAGCCTTGGTAGGCAATGATGGCATCATCCGTTTCAGCAACCGAGTTTGTGTACCTAATGAAGGTACTCTGTGGAGAGACATTCTGAATGAAGGCCACAAGAGCAAGTTCACTATGCACCCAGGCATCACCAAAATGTATCATGATCTGAAGCAGATGTTTTGGTGGCCAGGACTAAAGCGAGACGTAGAAGAATGGGTGCAAAAGTGTCTGGTGTGTCAGAAGGCGAATGTCGAGCACCAGAAACCTTCAGGATTGTTGACTCCTCCGGAGATACCCGAATGGAAGTGGGATGGCATATCCATGGATTTTGTGTCAGGGTTGCCACGGACGGCGAGGAATGTGGACGCCATTTGGGTGATTGTTGAACGACTCACCAAGTCCGCCCATTTCATTCCGGTGAAGATGACTTATCCACTGGAAAGATTGGTTCAACTGTACATAAGAGAAGTGGTGAGATTGCACGGCGTACCTTCGTCCATTATATCAGACAGGGATCCACGGTTTACGTCCCGATTTTGGATGACCTTTCAGAAGGCATATGGGACTCAGCTGGCGTTGAGCACGGCTTATCATCCGCAGACTGATGGACAGACTGAGAGGACGATTCAGACCCTCGAGGATATGTTGAGGGCGTGTGCGCTTGATTCACCCCGGTACTGGGATGAGTTGTTACCGTTCATAGAGTTCGCCTACAACAATAGCCACCATGCTAGCATCGGCATGGCCCCTTTTGAAGCACTCTATGGCCGGAAATGTCAGTCACCCCTCTACTGGAACGATGGCCGTGAGTACAGATACTTGGGACCCGAAGAGACCCAAGATGCCGAGGAGTGTATACGGCAGATCAGACAGCGGATCCTTACAGCCCAAAGCCGTCAAAAGAGCTATGCCGACGTTCGGAGAAGGCCACTGGAATTCCAAGTGGGAGACCATGTGTTCTTGAAGGTCACTCCTACTGCAGGTATTGGGAGGGCCATGAAGGTCAGGAAGCTAAGTCCCCGATTCGTTGGCCCCTTCCAGATATTGGAGCGCATCGGGCCAGTGGCATATCGAATAGCTCTCCCACCGAACCTGGCGAATGTTCATGCCGTCTTTCATGTGTCTCAACTAAGGAAATACTATGCCTCTCCTGATCACGTGCTGGAGCCAGAGAACATCGTACTTAGAGAGGATCTTGCCTTGCCGCTGATGCCACTGAAGATCATTGACCGCAAGACCCGGAAGTCTCGCAACAAGGAGATCCCGATGGTTCGAGTTGTATGGGAGAACGGGAAGGTCGAGGAGCAGACGTGGGAGTTGGAGGGAGATATGAAAGCGGCCTATCCAGAGCTATTCCCAGGTACGAAATTTCAAGGACGAAATTTTCCTAAGGGGGGTAGAATGTAACATCCCGATTTTTCCTTAGAGAAATATTCGTAAAATATAAAAAATTATTTAATTTTCTAAGCATGATTAGAGAATTGAGGCAAAAAATTTTAGTTAAAATATCCCTAGGAATTTAGACGTGTCGCGATAGAAAATTCGGCGCACAACTGAAACCGCCATCGGTTGCCGATGAAATTTGGCACGCAAAACGGTGTACGTGAAAATAATCTTCCGGAGAAAAATTTCACAAGCACCTTTAATATTAATACCCTTAGGTAGGTGGGAAATAGAGGATCACGACGGTACAAACGGAATATTTTTCGGACGACCGTGCGCGACGCACTGAGACTGCGAGCGATAAAACACGAGCGAACCGGGACCGGGAGAAATTAAAATCTCCTCAGCAGCATGGTGATGGGCTGCACGGTTAGTGAAGGGAATTTTAGTCAAAAATATCTCCCTAATTTAAGCTTCCAAATGTCTATCACCATACCTCATCAAATCATAAACCATACCTTCTACTATTCACCTTTTTACTAAATTTCAACAAAAATTAATTTCTCTTCTCTCCATTTCAGCCTCTTGGCCGAACCCCCCATCAGCCCCTCCTCACTTCATTTTTCATCTTCAACACATTTCTTCTCTTAGCATTTCCAAGCTCCAAGAAACACCATAGTCTCCAAGGTAAAAATCAAGCATTCCTCCATTATTTTCCTTCTCCAAAACCGAACCCCACAAGCCCCAAGTTCCCTCATCTCATTCTCATTTTCTTCCACTAAAAATCTAGAGAAGAATCCTTACCTTGTTCTCTCTAGAAAACTCAAGCCACTCCTCACAAGAACACAAGCACATCACCCCATTTTGAAGGAAGCAAGCAAGTGGTGCTCCAACACTTTGGAGGCTTCTTGTCAACACTCCCACCACCAACCAAGGAACTCTTTGGAAGTGGGTAACTTAGGCTTTTACTCATTCTCTAATGCTCTTGAGCTTGTGGATGATTATGTGTGTTATGTGTGTTTATGTTTATGTGTTTTATGCCTTGAAATGAACTTGCATGTGTTGCTAATGATTTGATTAGGATAAATATATTTTTGATTGTTAAGATTTGTGGGTAAACTCACTAAAACCCTTCCTTGATGGTTCTATGCCTTTTTGCATGTTTATGTGATTTATGAGAAAATGCACATAATATGTGTTTTAGGCTTAAAAATAAATTTTCTTGCATTATTAATGATTTGTTTTAGATGAACGTGATTTGAAGATGATAATAAGTGATTTATAAAGGCTGGAATATGTGGGAAATGTTTTAGGGTTGTACATGGAAGAGTTTTGAGGAAAGGTGACAGAGCAAAAATTGGATTTTTGGCATAAAAAGGGCAAAATGGTCATTTTGGGAATTTCAGGTATTTAGACTAAAAATCTGGGTTTATTTTTATGAAAAATGGGTTTAGGTATATCAAAACCTTGGGGTCAAGACTTGAGTCTATTGGTTTATGGTTAACTAAAATTTTGAAGGAAATCGGTTTTTATGGGCAAAGATGGCATTTTGATCAAAAAGGGCAAATCTGTAATTTCGGGTATAAGAGTGGAAAATCTGGGTTTATTATCATGAAAAATGCGTTCAGAGCTATCAAAAACCTTGGGGCCAAGTCTTGAGTCCATTGGGTGATGGAGAAATAAAATTCCAAAGAAACATCGGTTTTTATGGGCAAAAATGGCATTTTGATCAAAAAAGGCGAATCTGTAATTTCGGGGGTTTGGACTAAAAATCTGGGTTTATTATCATGAAAAATGGGTTCAGAGGTATTAAAAACCTTAGGGTCAAGTCTTGAGTTCATCGGTCAACGGTTGATTAAAAATTCTAACGAAAAACAGTTTTTGGGTAAAATACGATAATGTGCATTATGTCTATTTGAATATCATTATGCATCATGAGGATACGGTCGTCGTCAGGATCGTAGGACGGCCTTAGAGAATTAGAAGTTATCACTTAAACTTAACCAAGAGCATAATTGAACCTTGCTAGGAACCCTTCTCTTGGCAATGTCTAATTGACACGCCCCTCGCCAGTCCCAAAAAGGTGGATTGGCACAAAGAAAGTTAAAGTTAAAGTTAAAGTAAAGATTGCTCATCGGAGCAATAAGAAGTGAAAGAAAGGTTGACGTCATACCTAAAAGAATAAAGAAAGGAGAAGAAGGACGCTAACCCGGGTGAGCCGGTATGCGTAAGAGAATCCCCATGTTCCCCAAGCATGAGCATATGATGTATGAGTTGCATGAGTATGTAATGAATGAGTATATGAGTATATGATGCATTAGTGTATAATAATTTATATGAGCATGTGTATACCGTCAAGAGAACGCTCGAGACGACTATGTCTATACGCGAGAAAAGTTAACAAGCACGAGAACTTAGATAAGCAAGACTAGTTCCCCAGTCACCTAGTAAAGTAGATAAAGCCGTTCAGGAACTTAGGCCAGATAATAATCAGTCGGATGTTAGTATGCATGTTCACTTAGAAACCCCTGAGCGGCCGGGTTGATAAGCGAGAAAAAAAANCTAGTACAAAATATCTATCAACCTATTGCTGACGTCTTCACTTGGCTTCGGCCGGGAACTGTCCTGTTACGGTCGCTCGTCGATCCCTTCGCTTTGCATACCTGGACCCATAAGGAGTGGGGGTGAGAACAGTAGGTTCTCAGTGGGAGTTCCTCGCGGTATCTTCCAGGCCACCAGGCATACCTCTAAGTGTCATGCATACTAATACCCCTACTGATTATTATCTTCGCCTAGGTCCTGAATGGTTTTATCTACTTTACTAGGTGACTGGGGATCAAGTCTTTCTTATCTAGGTTCTCGTGCTCATTAACTTTACGTTACTGCTAAAGACATAATATTCGTCTCGAGATGCTCTCTTGACGATACATAATGCATAAACATATATAAATACATACCTACATTCATACATACTTGCATACATACATTCATTCATTCATTCATTCATTCTTGCATGGAACTACTAACTACATGGTGCATAGGGGAAACTTTGGGGATCTCTTACGCATACCAGCTTACCTGGGTTAGCGTCCTTCTTAGTCCTTTCACCCATGTAGCCGTGGCTTCGGACTACAACCTCTTTTTGCCACTATTGCATCGACCCGGCAGCTAACCATGCAAGGCTCATAGGAGGTAGTCATCGAATGCAATTAGTGCAACCATCCCCTATGGCATGGCGAGGGATCAGACCTATGAATGATCAGGCGTGGACGCGCTTTGACCGGCCCTATGGCGCGATCCGTTTATCTTTTCTCTTTTCGTGGGGCCCTTTAGTTTCATTTCATTCATGTAGGCCTATGCCTGAGTTTCATAGCTGGGCCTATGCCCGTTGCTTATCTCTGGGCCTATGCCCGTTTGGTATCGTGGTTAGGTCTCTTTACCTGCGTTGCTCGTAACCAATCCATCTTGCTGAACTAGCGAGGGGCGTGTCTATAAGACTTTGCCAAGAGAATAGGGATTCCTAATCATATAACTACTGACTTTGGCTAAGGCCGTCCGAATCCTTGGTGATCCGTCGCCTCTGCTCTGCTTTATTCCCTAGGATTCAATTATGCTCTCCGTTAAACTTTAACGTGAACTTCTAATTATCTAAGGTCGTCCTAACTCTTACGACGGCCTTTCCTCATGATGCATGCTCATAGTACATAAAGGTATACATAACTATGCATGTTGGATCCCATAGAACCTTTAAAAATACAAGTTTTCAGTAGGCATTCGAATGCATAAGGTTTTCGCATTCGATTGATTCTTGCATTCGAATCCCATGAGAATTCATTCGATTGAAATCCTGCTCAGGCTTTCATTCGATTGAAAGCTCATGCATTCGACTGAAATCCCTCGGGAATTCATTTGAATCCCTTGGGCATGCATTCGAATCCTACAGTTAAAATCGCCCCAGAGAGCAAATTCTCCAGGGGTTTGCTCCGCGTAACATTTTCATCTCCACAGTAATCCACTCAGTACAGTTATGGTTTCCAAACATCAAAATCATCAAAATCTAACCTCCCTAACTCGTTTCCTATCATTTGTACAAAATAGTTTTTCATTCACATACACAGAGATGCATTTAAATAATCATTAAATAAACCACATAGACAGGGGGCTTAGAGTTACCCACCTCGAAACGAGTTTCTGAACCGGTAGAAATGAAGAGAAAAATATTCTCTTCGCGTGGGTGTGCTCATCCTATTTTTCCGGAGTCCGATAGCGCTTCCGCGATGTGCATGAATTTGAACAAAATAAAAGAAAGAAAAGAAGCAGCGAAGGAAGCATCTTGCTTCAGAAGGCAAAATGAAGAAATGCCTCAGGAGCTTGCCTTTTGTAGGCAAAGTTAATAACACCACTGTGCTTGATATTTTATTTGCTTTACTGCTATTATATTATATTATATATGATACATCTTATTATATACCTCCTCTTTGTTTTCTTTTTCTGCCAGGGGACGTACCTATACTATGTATATATATAACATATATATTATTTTATCATGCTATCCATATAGATACAATATATTTTCTGATATAGTACATGGTTTGTTTCTTTTCGTCAGGGATGTACGCCCCCCCGAGACATATACATATATATATACTTGTATATATTTATATATTTAATTAGTACTATATTATATTATAATTTATATATTAGACCATATTAGTAAGCATATCTACGTATATATATATATTTCTGCTTATGGTTGCAGTGGCCATTCAGTCATTGTTGCAACTATATATATAATTATCTTATATTATTATTATAATATTATATTATGTTAGGTCATTATATTATATAGATTTAATATAGATGTTTAGTTTCTTTCCGTCAGTGGGGGAACGTATATGTTATATATAATATCTTATATAATATATGTTATGCATTATATATTATATTCTATTAACATATACATATATATTTATACGTATATATATATATATATATATATATATGTTTGCAATGGCCACTGTTACCTTTATGTACCTAACTATTTTATATCATTATATTATGTTTTATTATATACATTGGATTCTTTGTTTTGCTTGTCAGGGGGTGCATCTTATTATAATTAAGGATTACATGATCAATTCTGATCATGTTTGATCGTGTTTGGGTCTTTAATCATTCACGTACGGTTGTCCCAAAAATATTCTGGACGTACCGCTGTGATCTATTAATTTTTCCTGATCATATAAGTATGTCAGGTTAAGGTATTCGTGAATAAATTACCCGGGGTAAATTTCACAGATACCTTAGGTGCCTATCGAAATCCCAGTTTTCGGCGAAATTTAGTATGGACCTTGCGGCACTCCGCGAGATCGAGAAACAATTATTTGACTGACATTTGAAAGCAATTAATTTTCTAAATAATTTTCCCAGTCCAAATAATCGCCTCTAAGGTGCTTTTAATTAAGCGAAATTAGGATTTAAGCGAAATCTCCATAAGGAAAAAATTCGGGATGTTACAAGGAGCCCTATGAGGAGCCGCACATGCAGCAGTAGAGGACCGAGGACGAGTCAGTCTAGCTCGGCAGTAGATGGACATTTTGCTATATTTTGATATGTATCTTGATGTATTTAGCTTATGTATGTAAACTATTATTATACTCTGTGAGTTGTAATATGTGATGGACCAGATACTTGTTATATAATTATTTATGCTAGTAATGATTAACGCTTTTAAGCTTCCGCTCTATCGTTTGTATTATATGTTTGATTCACGCTTGGCTCATACTTTGTAAATAAAGTAACAAATAGAAAAGTTTTAAAATGGTCCATATTTTCCTTACTTTGTTATTTTCAAAAGATAATAAGGGACTATAAGTAATCCCACCAAATGATTAACAACCTAATGAGCATTGTGTACTACTCGAGGGTATGCAGTTAGCTAGGGTTAGGGGTGTTCAAAACCCGGACCGGCCCGAAGGGTTCGGGCCAAATTGGGCCCGATTTTAATCGGCCCGATTTTTAAAAAAGCTAAAAAGAAAAAGACCCGGTCCTAATACATATCGGGTCTGGGCCTTGCCTCGGGTCACCCGGCCCGGCCCGGTGGCCCGAACAATATATTATTATATATTTTTTATTTTTTTCCCTTCATAATTATCATTTATTTCACACTTCACAGGTTCTGCCTACCAATTTCCTATTTTTTTTCCATGTCTTTCAGCCCAATTACATTTTTCTCAGCCCATTTTATTAAGCAGCCCAAATGTCTTCCTTTAGTGGCTTTGGCTTGCCCTCATCTCACTGGCCACTCGCCGCCCCTCGCCCAGTAGCCCTCGCCCCTCATCTCTCTTTTCTCAATTTTCATTTCTGAAACTTCAAACTCAATAGTTCACTTCAGAGTTCAGACCCTAAACCCACGCCTCGCCGCGCCTCCCTCCCTGCGCCTCGCCTCCCTCGCCGCGCCTCGCCTCCCTCGCCTCGCCTCGCCGCGCCTCGCCTCGCCTCCCTCGCCGCGCCTCGCCTCCCTCGCCTCGCCTGGCCTCGCCTCCCTCGCCTCGCCTGGCCTCGCCTTCCTCGCCTCGCCTCGCCTCGCCTCGCCTCGCCTCGCCGCGCCTCGCCTCGCCGCGCCTCGCCTCGCCTCGCCTCGCACTCGTCGTCCCTTGGTAAGCCACTGTTTCAGTGTAATTTGATTGCTTTTTTTCCCCTTTTTTCTTCGTAATTTTTGGATGAAGATTATGATGAGTGATGATCAATGATTGCTTGGATATGAGGTTAGCTGTGGTTTATACTAGACTTACCATTTCCGAATAATTTTGCTAGATCTTTAAGATCACTCCATTTCGGGTGGTGGTGGTGGTGTTTTATTTTGCATCTCATGTAATCCACGAAGGAAAAATCTTTTTCCATGTTCTCCACTTATTCCTCTGCAGATTAAGCATGCTACTTTTAGCAATCAAAGTTTACATTCATTGGTTCTTTGGTTCTAAATGGGGTTAGATTATGGAGCACTAAGGAAAAATGGCATTCGCAGAAAGCTTAACTTATTAGTAGCATTTGGCACTTGGCTTTTATAATATTTCTTTTCATAGGGACATTGAGCAACTTCACTTATTGAGACCTCTGAATTGGTTTTGGTCTATAATTGCCAGCTCTATATGGGCATTTCCTTTCTTGGTTCCCAGTCACATAATTCTTTCCCAATGCACCATTGATTCTTTCTATTTTACAACTTTAATTTTGTGCATGTTAGTTAAAGGAGTAAAATACCTTTTGAGTCAATTCAAGTAAATTTTACAAAATAGGTATAAAGAACTTTTTACACTTCATTGACAAATTCTAAAAGTTGCAAATGTGTGTTCGAGGGATTCCCAAACAAAGTTGATCTATTATCTCATTTAACAAGTGCCCAAAAATTTGTGACTCAAAATCTTCACATATGCTGTCAAATCCACCCTTCTTCTGCTGTGTGACTCAAAAGTTGATCTATTTCTGCTTCTGCAATTTCTGTTTCTGCTTCTGCTTCTGCTGCTTTTGCTTCTGCTACTTTTGCTATTTCTGCTTCAATTCCATCTATTATGCTGTCTCTGTTTCTACTTCTACTACTTTTGCTGTTTCTGCTTCTGTTTCAATGGCATCTGTTATGCTGTTTCTGATTCTGCTTCAGCTGTTACTGCTTTTGCTATTTCTGCTTCTGTTTCAATTCCTTCTGTTTTTGCTGTTTCTGTTTTTGTTTTTGCTGTTTTTGATGTTTTTGTTTCTGCTGTTTGGTTTTTTTTTTAAATTTATTTTGGCCGGCTTTGGCCCGGTTTGGCCCGGGTTTTTTACTCGGCCCGGATATGATCGGGCCTATCGGGTCTAGGGTCGGGTCCGGGTCCTAAAAATTGACCCGGTCGAAATATAGGGCCGGGTTCGGGTCTATACCAACCCGGCCCGGCCCGGCCCATGAACACCCCTAGCTAGGGTGTTACACCTCGGCCTCCCTATTTATAGGCAAAGCTTGGGGTCCTTCGCTCAGCGGTTTTGATACCACCACTGAGCGGTTAACTCGTTATCACTGAGCGGCGGAGCTTAATCGCTGAGCGGTTGTACTTTTTCCGCGGAGTAATAAATGCTCCGGCAGCTTTTGCAGGGCGGCGCCGCCATCCAACCTGGCGCCATCCTGGCGTATTAAATGCGCCGGTGCAAGTGGCTGCCGACGTCCAACCGCTGAGCGGCCAAGGGTTCATCGTTCAGCGGTGCTTTGTCTTATGTGCGCTGAGCGAATGTGCTTCACCGCTGAGCGGTCCTGCTTTAATCTTTGTTTTTGGCTCTTTTCCAATTCTGCCCATTTTCTCCATTCTTCATGGGATTATTCTTCAATTAAGCTGCTTGCATCCATCTTTAAAATATATTTAAAATCCTACAAAATATGGGGAATTCATTAGATAACGGGCCAAAGATATCTGTGAAAAAATACTCATCCGAATAAAATTCACAAATACCTTAAACCAATGATATTCCCATGTAGGGGGAAAATAGAGGATCACGACGGTATAAGCGGAATATTTTTCAGACGACCGTGCGCGACGCACCGCCACTGCGAGCGATAAAAAACGAGGGAAATGGAACAGGAGAAAGTAAAAAATGGGCAGCCCACGCGATGGAATCAGATTGCAAGAGAAATTAATTTAAAATTCAAACACTATTCATTGATGTGACATATGAATTATCATTAGAATTAATTAATTATTAAAGAAAATAGAAAATGGCAAAATTGTAAATATGCATAGGGGTAAAAAGGTAATTTTCAGGGGCATGATTTTGGTTATAAATAGCCACCCCATATGCAAAAATTTGAAGAGATAAATTCTCTCTGGAGCTAGGGGAAACTCTGCCCGTGTGCGCCGCGGTTACCCTACAGAAACGCTGCCGGAAGCTTGGACTGTGCGCGAGGCTTGGAGGATGGCTCTCCCCCACGCCTTTCCCATCACCGAACAGCCCGCCAAGATGGGTAAATTTAGTTTTCTCACCTCTTTGGTGGTTTTTACTTGTTATGTGTTTATGTGTGTGTATGTTTTTATGTTTGTATGTATATTAGAACCTATGTTAGGAGTTAGGAGATGATTCTGAAGGGTCTTGTGACCTGGACTAGATAGGATTTTGATGGCTGG
Organism: Nissolia schottii; assembly: GCA_003254905.1. Lineage (NCBI taxonomy): Eukaryota > Viridiplantae > Streptophyta > Magnoliopsida > Fabales > Fabaceae > Nissolia > Nissolia schottii. The sequence goes on from QANU01108770.1 coordinate 25,905, forward strand.
AATATGTGTAGAAACCTCAAGAAGTACCCATGAGAAAAGGAGAAGAGAAAGGAAAGAAAACAAAAAAAACAATTTCAGATTCGCCAGTGACCGCCAAGTGGACCTTGGTACCGCTGAGCGGTCCCAAGTCATTGCTGACCGGAGTGTACCGCTGAGCGGTCCCACTCCACCACTGAGCGATCATTTTCTTACGAAACCCCAGACTGCTGAGCGGCCCTAGGGAACCGCTGAACGGTCTGAGACCTGAAATTGTTATGGATACTATCTTGAGGCACATAGTCTAACAATCAATGATGTGACTGTAATTGGTAACTGATGTAAGTGCAGTATGTGACATAATCTGTTAGCATTCCATGCATCATGATAAGATAATTTTAAGAGGACTAGAAGTAATTCTGCAATAAGTAAAGATTATGAATTGAACCATAGGGAACAAGTCATGTCATGCTACAGGTACTGAAAGGAAAAGACGATGAAATGCTCTTTGGAAAGAAATGCTGAAAATTTATGAGAAACATGTACAGGCTGTGATCATAGGTCCAAATGATCCCACTTCAGTAGGCCAGAGGGGCATACTGAAGGTGGAAGCCCGCCACAGGTGGTGTCGATATGGCATACCTGGAGGTGTGCAATTATCACGCCTAGCACTGTCGAAAGAGGGTAATGCTAGGTGGGGGTACAACATCTCCTACTTCTGAGGTGTCAAAAGAGGGCACGCGGAAGGTGGAAGGCCACTGCAGGAAGGTCGAAAGAGGGCCTACCAGGGGGTGCGAGGTTATTCCGTCATAGTATTGTCGAAAGAGGGCACTACTATGGTGGGGATAACATATATTCCAAAACCCATGTTCAATCTGATATGCATGACTGTATGAAATGTATGTATCTGATATTCTATAATTACCGTCAAGAGGACGCTCGAGATGGCTATGTATGTATACGTAATGTTAACAAGCACGAGAACTTAGTAAGAAAGAGTAGTTCCCCCATCACCTAGTAATGTAGATAAAGCCGTTTAGGACCTTAGGACAGATAATAATCAGTAGGGATGTTAGTATGTATGTTCACTTAGAAACACCTGAGCGGCCTGAAGTCCAATCAAATATGACGCGAGATCCAAGAGCTAAAGTTAACTCCACTGAGAACCTACCGTTCTCACCCCCACTGCCCTATGACTTCAGGAACATGTGATGACTCATACTACGAGGATGAGGCCGTACTGGCCGAGGAGCTGTGAGTCGGTCAGGACCGGGTAGGGATGCCAGAGCCAGCAGGAGCCAGTATTTTGTTAGGGGCAGACTGAGGAGGATGACAGTTAGCCCTCGCATTTTGAGGAAATGTATTGTATATATTGAACATGTTACTTGTATATTACTTATTGTAATAATAACTATGTGACTCTTTGTGATGGACCAAATAGATGTACAGTTTATGGCCCTTTATTGATCGTTAAGCCTCAATGGCTCTATCGTTTGTAATAACTGTTCTTTCTGACGCATGGCTCCTATTTATGGAAAAATCTATATAATGAAAAGTTTGAAAACGGTCCCTATTTTCCTAGTATTTTCCAGAAATTAATAACGGACTATAAGTATTCCCACCAGATAGTAAACAACCTAGTGAGCATTGTTTACTGCGTACGGGTAAACAGTTAGCTAGGGTGTTTCATCACGGGGCTTAGTGAGAGCATAACCTCCTAGCTTTCTTCCCAATTTAAAGGGAACAAGTCCCGTCATTCACTTTTCCCATCCCCTAACTCGGGTTACTTTATAATTTTAGCTAAGCCAGAGTTATAAATCTTCCCAAGGGAAAGTCGGGATGTTACATATATCATCTAACATAAACCACATAGACAATGGATAAGTCGGTTACCCACTTGGAGACTAGATTCGTCACAAGCCTGCAGAAACTCCAAGAGTCTGATAACTTGTGTTCTTTGTCACTGAGAGGATTCTTCACGGTCAGAGATAGAGGTTATTGCCTAAGGGAATAAAGAATGGTTTCCTGGAGGAGAGATTAGGGAAATTTAGGGTCTGGGTTAGGCAGAAACTAGTGTATCTGTAGTTTTGGCGGAATAACAACGAAGTGTATAAACCGGTAGAGTTTCCTTATACTTTCTCTTGTCTTGCATTTGCAAGACATCAAAGGGCTATTTATAAGCCATTGGGGCCGGTTCTCCCATGCCTTTTTGGCTCCCAATTTTAATTAATATACACTAATTATGATGTCATCTAAGCCTAGTCACCTAGGTTAGTCACCATATGAGTCATTATGCCATAATTACTTTGAAATATTGACTTTCCATTTGGAAGACAATTTGGCTGTGTAATTCTTTCTCTCTTAGCCGGTTCTTGGCTGAAACTTATCCAAGGCCAAACGCTGATCAATTTTGATCGTGTTTGGTCATTTAGCTGTCTCGGTATTTCGTGTACGGTTATCCGAAAAATATTCTGATCACATCCTTGTGATCTACTAATTTTTTAAGGAATAATTTGAATTAATCTAAGGTATTTGTGAACTTCCAATCGTGACCTTTTATTTTACAGATACCTTAGATATACCGTTGCACTTGGAGGACAAAAAGGATCCGTTTGAGTGTCAGCAGAATTTTTCGAAACTGAGCAGAATTTCTTCTATAGACATCTTAACCCCTAATGTTGTGCAAAACTTATTTCCTCTATTTAATTTTAGGAAATCTTTACTAAAGGAAAAAGCGGGATGTTATAACAACCACCCCCTTACAGGAATGGCAAGGGATCGCACCTTGGACTCGATCAGGCGTAGACACGTAGGTCGGCCCTTGGACTTGACCTGGTTAGCCCTTGGACTTGACCGCGCTTCTCTTTACTCTTTTCTTAATTGGGGCCCCTTCTTTCCTTTCTTTCTTTCTTGCTTCAGGCATGGTGAAACACCCTAGCTAACTGTTTACCTGTACGTAGTAAACAATGCTCACTAGGTTGTTTTCTACCTGGTCGGAATACCTTAGTCCATTGTTATCTTTTGAAAATAGTTACCTAAGAAAATATGGACCCGTTTTAACCTTTTCATTTGCATTGAATAATTACTAAAATAGAGCCATGCGTCAGAATGAACAATATAACGAAGCGTATAACATTATCATAATCTGAACATGTAATATACATCCATTGGGTCCATCATACAAGATCACATAGTATAAGATATACATAATATGTACATAGATCAAATATCAAATACATAATCCAGAATACATAACATCAGAATAGAAGGACTCTGCCCTCAGCAAACATCTTGGCGTCTAGCTATTCGGTCTATCTTCTGTCATGGCCGCTCATGGCTCAGCTGGCGGCTCGTCGGCGTTCTTAAAATAGGACTCATCATCAGTACCTGAAGTCATAAAACAGTGGGGATGAGAACGGTAGGTTCTCAGTGGAAATAACTTTAGTTCCTGAGTCTCGTATCAGATTATGTCGGACTTCAGGCCGCTCAGAGATCTCTAAGTGAACATACATACTAAACAGCCTACCATTTCTTATCTGGCCTATCTGAACGGCTTTATTGGCATTATTAGGTGACATGGGAACTACTCTGGCTTACTACGTTCTCGTGCTGATTAACATTTCGTGAATATACATAGCCGTCTCGAGCGTGCTCTTGACGGTACGGCATAACAGCAGAAATATATATCTGGAATAATCAGAATACATCACCGAATACACTCAGAATTCAATCCAGCATAATACAATCATCAGAGTATGCACGACAGAGTGATCAGAATACACATCACAGAATCATCAGAATATGTTTCCACATAAGTTTCAGCATAAACATGACAGAATCAACAGAATAAATATTAGAGTGTGCCTAACATAGTCATCAACAGAAATATGACAGAATCAGCATAGTCATCAGCAGAAATATGACAGAATCAGCATAATCATCAGCAGAAATATGACAGAATCAGCATAATAAACATGCCACAGAATATACGTGCATGGCAGAATATGACAGCATACAGCATAACATCATAACAGAATAAGTGTTATTCCCACTATAGTAATGTCCTCTGTTGACACTAGTATGACGGAATAACCTCGCACCCTCTGTGTAGGCCGACACTGTCTGGACCTTCCTGCGGTGGGCTTCCACCTGCCGTGTGTCCCCTTGGGACCCCTCGACAGTGGGCGGATATTGTACCCCCACCTAAGCTTGCCCCCTTTCGACAATGCATAGGCGTGGTAACCGCACACCTCCAGGTATGCCATATAGACACCACCTGTGGCGGGCTTCCACATTCAGGATGCCTAGACCTCCTGAAGTGGGATCATAGTTGGCTCACGTGATCACGGCCTTTTCAGCATGTGGCATATAGCCTTTTTAGTATTGGGGCATTTAGCCCTTTTCAGCATGTGGCCTATGGCCATTATTAGCATGGGGCATTTGCCCTTGTTCAGCATTGGGCATTGGCCCTTTTCAGCATTTTCAGCATTTTTCAGCATTTCTGTACCTGCAGCATGTTATATCTGGTTTCCTATGGTTCATTTCAGAATCTTTATTTATCTCAGATTTATTTCTAATTCTTTAAAGTTGGCTTATCATGAATGCACGAAATGCTACAGATTATATCACATACTACATGTAATTCACATGTTCACATACGACATATACTTCACATATCCACATACTGCATATATTTCACATATTCCACAGCTTTTACACATATTCCATACATAACTTATCTAGTCCAGGTCACAGGACCCTTCAGAGTCATCTTCCTAAGCCCTAACATAAATGCTAACTTACATAAACATATATGTAAAGAAACATACACACACACACATAATTACATAGTCAAGCATCCACCATCAATAGGTGAGGAACTAGAGTTACCCACCTGTGGGGGAGCTATTCGGTGAGGAAGAAGTGTAGGGGAAGTCGTCCTGTGCTCGGCCGCTCAGCGAAAAAGTCACAGCGTCCAAAAATAGAATTTCTTTTCTCAGTGCTTACTGAGGCTTCCTACACAGTTCCAACCAGCACAATTATATTTTCCTAACCTCAATATTTCTACAAATCCTTCAAGCATCATTAACTCCATATTTTTCTCATAATATTTCTAATTTTTCCTACTCAAAAATACATACATAAATATACAGTTAAAAATCCCATAGACAGGGGTGATCGGACTACCCACCTTCAAATCCAGTTTGGAAACGGTAGAAATGAAGAGAAAATTTCCCTGGGCACTTCCATGATGATCTTGCTATTTTTCCGGCGTCCGACAGCAGCACAGCAGTGCACGAACGAACACAAAGAATGAAAGAAAATAGCACGAAGAAGAAAGAAAGAAAGTGAAGCGTAAAGCTTCAGAAAGAAAGCAAAGCAATTGAAAATGGTCTCAGGGGGAAAAATGAATTAATTTGCGTCAGGGGGAGGGGAAACCGAAGAAACAAAGAAAGGAAAACAAAGAAAAATAAAGAAAGAAAAAGAACAAAGAAACAAAGAACTAGAAGAAGCACTGAAGCTTAAAGCTTCAAAAGAAAACAAAGAAAAAAGGCGTCAGAGAGGGGAAACAAAGAAAACGAAAATGAAGCTTCAGGGGAAGCAAACGAAAACAAAGAAAAGAAATAAAGGAATTGGTGTCAGGGGCTACTCCCCCACCGTCCTATACATATATATTTTATAACATTATATAATTATGATTATTATATTATATATATTATATATTACTATTATATTATTATTATTAC
>QANU01108781.1:0-19652 GCA_003254905.1 Nissolia schottii
GTTCATGAATAGTATAAGTATCATTTTAGAGACAAATCCAACTAACTAAGGTGTTAATTACATTATCACCATCGTCATGATCTCCATTTGAGGTGAATGTCCATTCCATTAAAGTGTCACGATTATAAGTGGACTACAATAGCTAGTGGATGGGATGCATATATATAGAGAACTTATATGACTCTAACCTTATTTTTTTTCTTTCTAATTTCACCTCACATGAAAGAAACAAAAATGATAGCAGGATCCAAGTTAGATGCCCAGAAAAGGAAAGAGGGCAGAGGAATGTGAAATATATATATAATAATTGACTTCTTTTGAGACCTAGTCAAGCCTACCAGTAGTCACCTAATTTTTTTTTTAAGAAAAATGTTTAGTATACTTATTTTTTTCTTAATCTCATGTCGATTTTCATCTTATTTATTACTAAATGAGCTTTTAATGAGATTCGCAACTCTTCAAGTCGCATCTAGTAGTAAATATGATGTGAGTTGATACGGTAACCCATAAAAAATAATACAAATAACACAATTTTTTTAAAATTTTTTTTGTCATGAAAATTAATTCATTGATACAAGAACAAAGTATAACCACCAATACTAGCGAATCTAAACAATTACAAATAGCGCACNAATACTAGCGAATCTAAACAATTACAAATAGCGCACTGTTACGGACTTGGCCTCTCGGCCCATTCCGTGGAACTATCAACGCTGGCCTACTAAGCATGGCCCGTCCGCATATTGGCCACCCGAACCCACCAAGAGGCCCATCCTACGCCATCCGCAGAATCTCATCAGAAGAGACCCCCTTAACTCCCCCGCGGAAATCTCCGCGGATATTACATTAAGAAGATTTCGTAACCCCAGCGAGCGTCCCCATGATCCTCGGAAACCAACTGAGAGGAATCACCGCAAGCAGCGAGGAAATCAGGCAACCCATCAAGCATATAAGCATAGCCAGTCCACTAGGTAAAAGGTCAGACTCTAACCCATTATTTTCACTCCCTTCCTCGAACACCAACTCACTTAGGCATCGGAGTCCTTGCAGGTACCCCGCCGGTCCAGACGTTCTACGTGGAGCTCCAGAACCCGATTGTACCACTTCCGGTACATTTGGCGCCGTCTGTGGGGACTTAATCTTCCCCTGTCGGGTCCTGAAGCAACCATCATGCCTCCCAAAACCAGAAGAAATTACCGATTAGTGACATCCAATGACACCAGGGGATCCGTGTCTGTTGGCACTAATATCCCGGTCAATCCACCGCTTCCATCCCCAGATCATCCTCCACCTTCTCCTCAACCTTCCCCGCAGGATAACGCCAACGACCCCATTCCCCCTAATATGGAAGATCTTGTTCGCTCCCAAGCGGCTAAGATTGAAAAGCTTGAAGCAGCATTATTGATATTAACCCAGGCTGAAGAAGAACGAAAGAAACAAAAAGAGATTAGATCTTCCGCGGACAAAGCCAGAAAAGATGCGGAAGAAAGACGCAAACGAGTTGTTTTAGAAGCTCAGGAAAGAGAACGCCACATCGACGGTCTTAACCGCGGTGATAGGCCCTCCGAAGAAGATGAAGGGCAAGGGTCAGTTTACAAAGCCGCTAAAACGCAGCCATATAAGATTCGTGGAACAGTAAAGAAAGCAAAGGGGAAGGACAACCACCCTTTCGTTGATGAAATTCTAAATGCATTACCAGTGCCCGGGTTCCGCCCTCCAACGGACATGGAGCCCTACGACGGAACTACCGATCTGCAGCATCATTTAGACGCCTTTGGCCATCGCATGATTTTAGATGGGGCTTCAGATGCAATCCAATGTAAGTCGTTTCCAATAACTTTAAGAAAGGGCGCACTCATATGGTTTAATGCTCTACCTCCAAAATGCATCTGCTGTTTCGACGACTTGGCGGAGCGATTTGCAGCCAACTTTACCACGAGGAGAACGAAACCTAAGACGGCTGTGAGCCTCTTAGGAGTTGTGCAGCGAGAAGAGGAAAATCTCCGTCAATATCTGGATCGATTTTATGAAGAATGTGCGCAGATAGAGGACTTGCAACCGCAAGCAGTGCTGATGGGCCTTACCAATGGCCTCAAAAAGGGAAGCCCATTCGCCAAAAATTTATCTAAGAGACCTCAACGGAGCCTCGTGGAAATCCAAGAAAGGGCGGAAGAATACCTTTTTCAAGAGGAAGGTATGGAAGCCATAAGGAATGATCCTACTCAGAACGGAGGGGACGGCAACAGAAGAAAGTTCAACCAGCCACCGCGGAATGACCGTCCTCGGCTAACCAGACCTAGAATACTCAAAGAAGGAAGGTACACGAACTATACCCCATTAACAACTTCCCTCACACAATTGTACAGGGAGATTCAGAATAAAGACGGGTTTCCCCGAGCTAAGCCAATCCGCCTGAGGCCTGGCACATATACGTCATTATTTTGCACTTATCACGACTCCTATGGTCATAGCACTGAAGAATGCATAGATCTGAAAGATGAAGTAGAATCCTGGGTCCGCGGAGGGAAATTAGAAAAACATGTGATCCAGGAAAGAAAACGAAAAATGGAAATCAGAGACTCAGAAAGGAGGCCATACATAAGAGAAGTCCGGGGAAGGGAAAGCCACCTCGAAGATAGGCGTGAGAGACAACCCAGGCGACCAGAAACTAATCGAATAATTAGCACAATTGCGGGCGATTTTGCTGGTGGAGGATCCACCCACTCCGCGAGGAAGAGACACTTGCAGGAGGTCTTACATCTTCGCGACCAAGCTAGTAACAAAGCTCCAGGATATCCATACTTTCCGAACATCACTTTCACACGAGAAGATTTCATGCATACAACGCCCGTTCACGATGACCCTATGGTCATCTCTGCTACATTAGTCAACGCAGAAGTCCGAAGAGTCCTAATTGATCAGGGAAGCTCCGCGGATATAATCTTCAGAAGCTGTTTTGACCAACTTGGGTTGAAAAACGAGGATATCGAACATTACCCTGAGGACTTGGTGAGTTTTTCAGGGGAGACAGTCTCTCCCGATGGTTTCATTTCTCTACACCTAACTTTAGGACCTGAACACTTAACCAGAACAGAACGAGTGAAATTTCTGGTTGTGGATAAACCGTCTGCGTATAACATCATCCTTGGAAGACCAACTTTGAATGCTGTCAATGCCGTTATTTCCATGGCAGCTTTAACAATGAAGTTCCTCACCCAGGATAATCGAGTTGCTACCCTCCGTGGAGATCAAGCTACGGCTCGGAGATGCTACAACACCAGTCTCCAAACTCACAACCCACGACAGCTCCAAAAAGAAAAGATGTGCACAAGATATCACAGGTAATGTTAGCTGATATTCCCGCGGACCCCGTACAAGTACGTGAAAGACCGAAACCAGAAGGGGAGTTAGAAACCGTTCAGATAGGTGTTAACCCTGAACAGGTCACCCGAATCAATAAAAACCTTCCCTTGGAAACAAAGAACACACTAATTGACAACCTGAAGCGAAACGCGGACTTATTCGCGTGGACAGCGGCGGACATGCCTGGAATTGATCCCACCTTCATGGCACACAAATTGGCCATCCTACCCAGAAGTAGGCCTATCAAACAGAAAATAAGAAAAATGAGTGCCGACAAAGCTAAAGAAGTACATAAGCAAGTGCAAGGGTTGAAAGAAGCAGGTTTCATACAGGAAATCATGTACCCATCGTGGCTGTCAAATGTGGTCATGGTCCCTAAGCCTGGAGGAAAGTGGAGAATGTGTGTGGATTACACAAATCTTAATAAAGCATGCCCGAAAGACCCTTACCCCTTGCCAAACATTGACTTACTGGTAGATGCTGCATCCGGGTACAAGTTCTTAACCTTCCTTGATGCATATGCTGGGTATAACCAAATACCTATGCATAGGGCCAATGCTGAGAAAACTACGTTCATAACACCAAGAGGCAACTACTTCTACAAAGTTATGCCTTTCGGTTTAAAGAACGCGGGAACCACATATCAGCGGATGATGGATAAGATTTTTCATGATATAACCGGGGAGTTAGTAGAAGTCTATGTGGATGACATGATCGTCAAAACGTCCACGGAAGGACAAATAACCGCCAACTTAGATGCTGTCTTTAGCACACTCCGCAATCATAACTTGAAGTTAAATCCTGCGAAGTGTGCATTCGCGGTAGAAGCGGGGAAGTTCTTGGGTTTCATGATAACCCAACGCGGAATTGAAGCCAACCCCGCAAAGTGCGAAGCCATCATAAACATGAGGCCTCCCTCGTCCATCAAGGAAGTACAAGGGTTAACCGGAAGAATCGCCTCCCTCAACCGATTTATGGCTGCTTCCGCGGAGAAATCTCTACCTTTCTTTAAGTTGTTGAAAAATATGAACTCCTTCGAGTGGTCCGCATCATGTCAAAAAGCATTTGACGAATTCAAGACCTACCTTTCCCAGCCACCCGTCTTACAGAAGCCCGAGAAAGGTGAGAAGCTTTACTTATATCTCTCTGCATCTGAAGAAACCATAGCCTCTGCCTTGGTGAAAGAAAGAGGTCAACATCAATTCCCTGTGTACTTCACAAGCAAAGTTCTTCACGGAGCGGAAATAAGGTACCAAAAAATTGAAAAAGTGGCATTTGCCCTCATCAACTCTGCACGGAGACTTCGCCTCTACTTCCAATCACACCCCATAGTGGTGAGAACGGATCAGCTGATAAGACAAGTGCTCCAAAAGCTCGATCTAGCTGGACGCATGTTAGCCTGGTCGGTCGAATTATTCGAATTCGACATTCATTATGAGCCGCGGATAACAATCAAGGCCCAGGCCATGTCGGATTTCATAGCCAAATTTTCGGGAGAAGATAGTTCCGCTGAAGAAGACACGTGGATCCTGCACGTAGACGGAGCTTCCAGCTCGCGCGGAAGCGGGGCAGGAGTAATACTCGAAGGGCCAAACGATCTCAAATTAGAAATGACCGTCAAGTTTGACTTTGCCACTTCCAACAATCAGGCGGAATATGAGGCTTTGGTTGCAGGTCTTAACCTGGCCAAAAACGTGGGGGCCAAGAGGCTTAACATATGCAGCGATTCTCAAATCGTAGTTGCACAGGTGAAAGGGGAATACCTTGCTAAAGATACTCAGTTGCAACAATACCTGAAACTTGTTACGCAAATTTTGACAACATTTAACAGCCACCAAATTAGCCACGTTCCGCGGGAGGAAAACACAAGAGCAGACACGCTTTCCAAGCTAGCCAGCACGCGACCCGGAGGAAATAATAAAACCCTCATACAGGAAACCCTCCGTCGCCCCTCCATAACCTCAACCATCAACTCAACGGAGCTACAGCAGCAATTGGAGGAATGTTGGACCGTACCTATTCACAAAATCATCCGTGGACAGCAAAACGCGAACGATAAAAATCTCCGGCGAGAGGCTGCAAGATACACGCTCGTCAACGGACAACTTTACAGAAGGGCAATCTCTCAACCCCTCCTCAAATGTGTACCAACAAAAAATATCCTGAAGGTTTTAGAAGAAGTACATGAAGGAGCCTGTGGCCACCACATGGGGGCAAAGGCCCTGGCGCTAAAGATACTCCGGGCAGGCTTTTACTGGCCGACATTGCAGAAAGATTCCACGGAGTGGGTTAAAAAATGCCGCAGGTGCCAGGAGCATGCAAATTTCCATGTAGCTCCACTCGCAGAATTGTCCTCACTCACAGCATCCTGGCCTTTCCAAAAATGGGGCATCGACCTACTTGGACCTTTCCCCCAAGCAACAGGGCAACGAAGGTTCATCATAGTTGCAATTGATTACTTCACAAAATGGGTCGAGGCAGAGCCGTTAGCCACGATTACCTCCACCCAATGCAGAAGATTTGTTTGGAACAACATTCTCACCAAATTCGGTGTTCCGGAAACATTGGTTTCTGATAACGGAACGCAATTCACAGACAAGAATTTCACATCGTTTTTGCAGGGTTTTAAGATAAAGCACCGCTTCTCCTCTGTGGAGCATCCACAGACGAACGGCCAAGCCGAAGCGGCCAATAAGGTCATCCTGAATGGATTAAAAAGAAGACTGGACGAGGCGAAAGGTCTATGGGCGGATGAACTAGGTAGTGTCTTGTGGGCCTACAGGACAACTCCACACTCCACGACGACACACTCCCCTTTTAAGCTGGCTTACGGCAGCGAGGCCATGATACCTTTGGAAATCGGCGAAACCAGCCCAAGAGTGTTGTTGTTTTCCCCGGAATCCAACGACAAGCGAAGAACGGAAGAAATAGATCTAGTTGAAGAGCACAGGGAAGACGCCCGTATCAAGGAGGAAGCCATCAAAAGGCGAACAGCAAGAAGGTACAACCAAAAGGTCATCCCTCGAAGCTTCATAGAAGGAGAAACCGTTGTACGAAAGGCAGATATTGGAAGCAAAAATCAGGGACAAGGAAAACTCCGCCTTAAATGGGAGGGCCCATACTTGGTAACAGAGGCTTTAGGACGAGGAGCATACAAACTAACAACCTTGGCAGGCAAAGCCGTTCCGCGGACGTGGAATGCAGCCAATTTGAAGAAATTTTACCTTTAAATATTTTTCAACTTTGAAGAAATTTTACCTTTGTTCTGTTTGATTATTCAGGACACTAATAATAAGTGTGGTTCAACACAATTCCGCTCAGTCACACGCAAAGCAAATCCGGTTTTAACCGAAGCAAACAAAACTTCCCCGCCGATATAGTAAAACGGTCATAACCGAAGTAAAACAAATCAAACCCGGTCTCAACCGAGGATATACGAAAACAAACCTGGTCCAAACAAACCGAGGATATAAATAAATAACCCGGTGCGGAAAAAAAAACCGCGAAAATTAATTCAACANAAAAAAAAAAACTGCGGAAATACATTCAACCGTTCAAAGTAAAATGTCATACAAAAACCAAGGCCACGAAAGCGCCAGATAGTCAAATTACAATTTCTTGATAATACCCTCTTGTTCATCATAATATTGGTCCGTGGAAACTACGCTAAAATCCACGTCCGGAGCCAAATACTTCACCTGACTGATCACAGCTTCAAAGGTGCCCTTAATAAGGTTCTCGGAAACCACGACAATGCGCTTATAGTCACCTTCTACCTTCTCCAAAAGCACCTTTTTCTCACCACATTCAGCCCTCGCCTTCTCAGCAGCATCCCACGCTTCCCCCAGCTTCCCCTTCAGCATAGCAATTTCAGCAGATTTCCGCTCATCCTCATGACCCGCCGATTTTACAGCAGACTCTAGGCTCGCCGCTCTCTCCTCAAAAACAGCAAGTTGAGCCTTTAACTTCCTATTTTCCTCAGTTATGGCACCGACGTTACTCTTCAACTTAGATACCTCCTGCCTATACGCTTCCAACTCACCGGAGTCTCCGCCCACCTCCAAGGCGTGAGCCAGCAACCCCACAGCTTTTCCCATAAATCGCACACTCTGCCCCACCGCAACCTCCGAGGAAATGCCCTCCAGTTCCTTACGAGCATCATCACGGAGCAGCACATCCTTCAGTTCAGTAAAAAGATCCCTACTCCTGGGCCAGGCTGCGTTACAGACGCGGCCTATAGCAATCCCTTCCCTTTTTGGGCAAGAGCCAGATCGGCCGCCTTTCAGCTTCTTCCGCAGACGTGACTCCCCAGAGTGCCCCGAGGACGATCTAACAGAAACAACAAAAGGAGATTGCCCGCGACCTTCAGCTTTCACCGGCATCCCTCCCATGCCAGTCCCGCTTCCACAACCCTCTGCCGCAACCAAAGCTTTCATCTCCGCGCGGCCAGAGGCAGATAAATTCTTCCGGAACTCCCTCAAGCTATCCATTACAGCTTTGCTCCTCCGAAGTTTAGAATCTAAAAAAAAAAAGGAGTTACACAGCAGTTAAACACTAAAATCATGCACACAAACGACTAGACGAAAAGAAACAAATCACTACCTAGGTGCTCTGCCACGCCTACACCATCGATGAGATCCCTAACCTTAAGCAGACCATCCCGAGTGAGCTCCGCAAAGAATACCCGCTCTGCCGATTCCTCCTCGGACAAAAACCCCGGATGATAGTGGTGAATACGCATGTTCCAGTAACAATATATCTCCACCACCTTATCTTGTTCACCTTCCCAAAACGCCCTCCGTCCAGGAATAGAAAATTTTTTGAAGTATTTCCACTTAAACTCCTGGTAGGACTCCTCCCACCGAGTGAAAATTCGCGTACCAGGAGCGCTGTTGAAAGTATGCCAACTACGATACCTACACGACGTCCCCGGCACAGCGGACCCCTTCGGGTTAATCAGTGTGTTCAAGCTCAAAAAAGTGTTTGGGTAAGCCTCGACACCAAAATACTCGCATACTATTTGAAACCCGCGGAGAGCAAGACCCATCCATTAGGATGAAGCTGAGGTGGACAAAACACACACAAATTCATCACTTCCCTCTCAAAAAAAGTGAAAGGTAACCTAACCCCTAGTCGGGTGAATAGATCCTCGTACATCCATAAGAAGTGAGGGGTATTGTGATGCCGCAGCATACATACCCTCTCATCCTCCAATGCTTCCTCAAGCTTGTACTCGTTATCTCCCACCCCCTCCTCGGTCAACTCAAGCACCCTGTTCATTTGCTCAATCTGAGCACCGTGGATGATCGAAGGAATCGAAAAAAATCTCTGGCTCAATCCATGAGTATGTTATCTTCTCATGACGTCCCTCGAGGGGATGAGGCCGTCTCAACTCTTGGAATTCTTTCTTCAATTTCCCCATTTACAAACTACTGAAAAAAAAATGTGTCTTCCCCCCATTAAAAAGCAGTCTCCAGCGCAAGAAAGCACCCAAAAAAAAAAAACCACCCCCTCTGAACTCAATCTCAAAAGCAGAGAAACCGGACCAAATGCACGATACAGCAAAAACTAAGAACAGACCAATAGCCTACGCATTTAAACGAAAGGAGGGGGAGAGGAGCTTACTAAAAGCAGCAGCAGCAAGAAATGGCAGGAAGCTAAACCGCAGCACTTGCAAGAGCAACGCCAAGAACAAACAACAAACAAAGCAGAAGAGAGAAGAATACAAAATGCACAAGGAGAATGCCAAAAGTAAACTGTCGAGAGCTATATAACCCACAGTTGAAAGAAAAATTGAAACGGCCACTCAAATCCATCATTACTTACCCCTCGAGAAGGCAAAACGTTCAAAAGGCAACACACGTGGCAACCATCAAACGACGTAGAAGCCCCTGACGTGACCCACCCCATAGCACGATTTCCCAAACGCACAACCAACTGTCAAGTCTCCGTAAAGACAATCTAACTCGGACCGCGGACTTAACATTCCCCATTCCGAGCTGGGGGGCTCCTGTTACGGACTTGGCCTCTCGGCCCATTCCGTGGAACTATCAACGCTGGCCTACTAAGCATGGCCCGTCCGCATATTGGCCACCCGAACCCACCAACAGGCCCATCCTACGCCATCCGCAGAATCTCATCAGAAGAGACCCCCTTAACTCCCCCGCGGAAATCTCCGCGGAGATTACATTATGAAGATTCCGTAACCCCAGCGAGCGTCCCCATGATCCTCGGAAACCAACTGAGAGGAATCACCGCAAGCAGTGAGGAAATCAGGCAACCCATCAAGCATATAAGCACAGTCAGTCCACTAGGTAAAAGGTCAGACTCTAACCCATTATTTTCACTCCCTTCCTCGAACACCAACTGACTTAGGCATCGGAGTCCTTGCAGGTACCCCGCTGGTCCAGACGTTCTACGTGGAGCTCCAGAACCCGATTGTACCACTTCCGGTACACGCACAATTTGCTAAGTGGAAGACATTAGCCTAAATAACAACAACTCTATTTTTGCTGAAATTTATGCAAAAAGAATATAACAGTTAACATATCCGAACATTTAAAAACAAAACACACAAGTAACTTGTTCTACAGGAACTCTTTGAGTTCATCATGTGGTTGATCTATTGTTGCTAGATCGGATCATCATCTTCAACAACATTCTTCTCTTTGCAAAAAGATCCACTAAGAAAGAAAATCAAACACATACAAAATGCAATGAAGATGAGACAAAAGAAAGAAAAAAAACTAAGAAAATAAAAAATGGTAATAGTAGGTCACCCGACCTGCATGGAGGAATCAGAATAAAAACAGAGTGCTAAAATACAAAGGAAAAACAAGAAAAGGAAGAAAAACATGGAGAGGTAAAAGAAATGGAGGAAGGGAGGGTCGTTGGACCACGATGGAAGGGTGAAGGGCACCACCTTCATAGAGAGCCTGACTCCCCCTTAGATCTGGCTATTTTGGTCAAGCGATCCTTGACAAGAGAACTCTTCTTTTTGCACAATAATAAAAGTTGTAGTATTTTGGCACGTATACGTGTATATTTGTTGGGATGAGAGCCTAATATTGAAGAGTCTAAATTAATACGGATCAAATACTCCATCTTGAGTTAAATCTTTAATTAAGACAATGAATTTATGTATTTTTTTTTTTATCTTATATACTCTTCATTTGGTCTATTTTTAATCAACATGGAGTTCACCACTCACGCATGAAATTTTAATATTTTCTCATCTCGAGTATGGGCCTAACACGGTGTATTCCCTATCAATTGAAACCCTTTCAAGCGTTAATTGTGTTAATAAGAGTCATATGCTCTCTTAACTTGTATTCAGTTGTGTTCAATTGAATACAGAGTGCTCCCCATCAATAAAAGGCCCTTCTAAGTATTTAAATATTGTGTTAATAATGTACACATTTTGAATTGAAAGGCACGATGAATTCAAGTGTGAGTCATATCAAATATATTATTAAATAGATAAATCGATTACAAAGATAACTTATTTAGATAAGAATAAAATGAAGATAAACCTAAACCTATGGAAAAGATAAAGCAAACAAATTTAAATTCTAACAATCCCTATAATTGTTATCCTTATTTTGTCACCCCCTTTAAACTAGATGTCATCTTGCAAAGGTCATGTTTGGATCATGACAGTAGCTAGCAAAAATGAATGAAATGCCAACAAGATCATGGGATATGGTCTTAAAACACTGAATGTGAGAATGATAATTAATGTGAAGTAATAATCAAACATTTTGTAAATTTGAATGCCGATGGTCAGGCAAATGAGGGTCTTTGAAAAGACAACTTGTGAGTCATGCTCAAACAAGGAAATGAGATATGTTGGAGGAAAAGCCACAAATGAGATGATTAAACCTCTTGCCAAAGAACAAGCATGTCCAAAAGGAGGGAGACCATTGAGAGGGGCGTAAAAGTTTCTTCAATAAAACCATCAAGGCTAGGGGGCGTTGGAGTTTCTCCATTTGATAAGAGACACCAAGTATTTTGGTGTTAAGTTTGACGTAGCGATTAAAAAGCTTTGATACCATGAAAATGTTTTAAATAAAATGGTGGGAGAACTCAAGTGTAAGTCATACTAAAGATGTTATTAAAAAAGATAAATTGGTTATAAAAATAATTTATTTAGATAAGAATAAAATGAAAATAATCCTTAATATATGGAAAAAGATAAAGCATACAAATTTAAATTCTAACAAACTAATTTTAATCCTGACAAACCCTCATTGTTATCCTTTACTTTGTCAAATAAGAGGCACTTGCTCACTTAACTTGTATTGTCGTGATTCATGTTGCTCGATTTTTACATTGTCAAGCAGACTTTCGACACAAGGGGTTTTACACATAAATCTAATAACCATCATTCCTCCCATATTTGACTGCAATCCAAACTATTGATTTTAATACCACTTGTTGGGAGAAGGAGCTCAACATAAAAAAAGATCTAAATAATTGGAGGTGAGAAACTCTGATAATTAGTTATGATAGATCTTGACAAAAAAAAAACTTTAAAGTAATATAAATTTCCTCACTCACATTTAAAATTGCAACAATACGTCATCTATTCAAGCCAAGCTAAAGTAAAATAGCAACTATATATGAATAATGTTAGTGGGACATACCAATCTTTTTATTTATTTTTTTATTTTTAATGTTGATCAACATTGGAGAGTTGTACGAAAATAAGAAAGAAATAGGAATTCATCTATATGTTTAGGGAATTGGAGGACTGCAATGGTAAATGTTAATATGGTAGTTCAATTTTTTTCAGTCATACACATAAATTCCTCAATCATTTATACATGAATCTTCACTATTTCAAGTCGTTATAATTCATGCCATTTTTTCTCTAAACTTTCATATTATTGAGTTTACCAGCAAATTTTTAATTTTTATTGACGAAATTTACTATTTCCAACGGTTTTACCGACAAAAAAAATCTTCAAAAACCTCTCGTCAATAATTAATTATTTAATTGTACCGACAAATTTTGATGGAAATTTTGACAAAATTAAATTAAAATTTTGTCAAAAAATATTAAATATCGCCGTCAAATTGATTCATTGCAATATATTATTGACTGATTTTTTTATAAAATTACCGATGGATTTGTTCTATCAGTATTATTAAAGAATTAAATATTAAGTTAATTTATGACGAAAAATTTCTTCAAAAATATTAATTTGTATAAGTTTTTTGAGTTCCCTCAATTCTCAAATAACTATTCACGTTAAAAATTTATTTTTTCAACAAATAACAGTCCACTTCTAACATTTAGACAATAGTATAGTTTTTTCCATCTATACCCCCATATTAAATGAGAGTTAATTTTTGAGGAGACAAAATATATATAAATGAAAAGTGAGATAGTATTAGAGAATTAATTAGTAAGGATAACTTTGTAATTGTGCTCCTAAATTTTCTCAACATTGAGGCTTTTCCATTCATTTTTTATAATTTATATGGATATTTAAAAGTTGACAATTATTTAATAATAGAGATAATAATTTGGCTTAAATACGTTTTGAGTGTCTAGCAAATTTTTGAGATTTGTTTTAAGTCACTAAAAAATTATTTTTTTATTTTAGTTTAAATATATAAGAAATTATATGATTTTAGTCTTTGTTGTTGGTGAGACTTTATTAATTATTGACGTGGCTAACAAAGTATTACGTCAACAGTGTCTTGTGAGCAAAATAAATTCATTTGAAACTTGAATTTGTCTGCAAATCATGATCTAAATACCACTTAAAATTGGGTCAAATCGTTAGTTATGAATCGAGTGTGTTATTTTACTCACACAATGTTATTCATGTGAAACTTTGTTAATTAACATTATTAATTAACATAAGTTTACTAATAACAAAGATTAAAATTATATAATTTATAATTTTTGATATATTTGAATTAAAATGAGACATAAATCAAAATCAAATCACATACAATTGTTGGGGGTGGGCGGTGGGGGGTCAGAACATAGATAAACCTAATAATTTTTATTTACAATTGTTTTCCGTGGTGGTTATATAAAATTACATGCATTTATCCATGTGTTCGGAGCTAAATTAATTGTTTTGAATCTGTTTATTATTGCCTTCGAAATGATTGATTACTAGTTACCAAGTTGCAATTGCGCCATCAAAGAGTCTTGTCAATATATCCTTTGTAATAGATCCACACGGTATGCTATACATATCACAAATTCATGCACTCAGCATTATTTTGTGTGGCTTTTATTATTTTATTCAATTTTATATTATTGTTATTATTATTATTATATTATATAATTAAGGTGATGAGCCAGTAGAGGTGTGGTTCGTACAGGTGCCTTGCTGTTGCATTCCTTTTTTGTTTCTCTATATATTCAAAGATCACATCAATAACTATATATTTTTTTCACTTTCGATAAAGTTTTTTTGTCAGCTCTATAGGATGTGGTCCAAAAGCTGCACGTAAGCTGTATGTGTTCACATTGTTTGCTTCTACGAATTGAGTTTTAGGGTACTTGTTAAACACAATATTCCTTCCCCTTCGATTTAAGGGTAGGCATATTTAGGGTTAACACAAAAATTAAGAAAAATAATTCCTGATAATAATATAAAATTATTTGAATAAATAATAAAATTATATCCATTATTATATTTAATATTATAATATTTCTTTGCTAAAATTATATGATTATCAATACATAAGATATTATTTTTTTAAAAATTAATACTATTATAAATTGTGAACTAATTAGCAAATATTTAGTTCCCTTAAATTATCAAAAATTGAACTATTAAAATAAAATAGAAAGAGTGCTATATTTTCATGTAGAATTTAATATTTATACAAGTTTATCTCTAGCTATCGATTGTTAGAAGAAAAACACGAATTTGTGGTAATCACAAATTTATTGTGAATTTACACAAATAACGGCGAACACAAATCCGTCGCAAGTTTCCCTTAAAAGAATAATAATGATAATATATATCAAAAAGTAAATATAAAGAAAGCAAATTTTAAAAAGAAAAAAAGGCGCAAAACATTTAACAGTAATGAATAAAGTTAAAACTTTTATTTTTTTAATATACAAATCACATATTACTACTTTTAAAAGAATGTGCTGCACTTGTTTGTATTCTTTTTGGACTTGTGCTTTATCAAGAAAGAAATTAGAATATAGAACAGCAAAGAGGCGGCGAATAGTATGGGTATAGTTTTTATAAAAAGACAAAACCTAGAAAAATGTTGCAAATATTTGATGCTTGATGAAGCAGGATAGAGTATCTTTGAATTTGTATGTACCCGTTCTGAATAATATCATATCTTGATTTTCAGCCTGTGCATATTTTGATTTACCAGAATATCTAGTAGCTAAAGGACAAAATTTTGCATGCTATGATTAACGGTATATATATTTTAACGAGAAGTGCATGGCTAAAAGTAATAATGAGATCATTTTCAATTTTCAATTTTCAATTTTGTGTTTTTACATGTAAAAATTTATTATTTTAATTTTAATGAAGTACAAAAATGTAAAAAAAAAAATTGTTTTTGGGTCTTTGCATCTCTGATAATTATACAATTGAATGTCTATCTTTTATTTTTTCCAAACAACATGTATGCCACTGAGAAAAAGTCGATACAATAGGTGTAATTTCTACTGGTGTTTGTTTAAATAAATTAAATATAAGTATTAATTAGTAATTAGTGTAATAAAGATTTCTTAATTTGTCAAATAAGAGATCTTTCTCGTGGATTGCAATATGATAATTGGATATACATTACTGTGATTTCTTTGGTAAAGGAATTTAAACTTTTGTAAGTTCTTTTTTATTTTGACAAACTAGGTAACAAAAAATAGTAGTACTAATGCACGGAAGCAAAAGCAGGTGAAGATGCAATGGATCTCCGTTTGAAGGAACACTGTCTTGTCATCAAATTATATATGTCGATTACTCTGTGGTGCAAATATCTTTGGGGCCAGGGCCAACTTTATACGTACTAGTCTAATAATTATTATTATAGTATGATTCGGATAAGCTAGTGAAATTTATAGGGATGTGCGAACACAGATAGATTAAGTTTATTTTTACTCTATTTGGCTATCACATGACTGTTAAACCAAATTAAATTTTAGAATTAAATATCTAAACTTAACTTTAAAAGCTAATTCGTGTGTAAGACCGGACATGATATAGAGTGTGAAGTTTATGAATAAGATAATATCATTCACAGATTGAACCGTCTTATGATATCATTTTAAAGTATTGTGGACTTAATTTTAGAAAAGAAAAGTTGATTATAAATTATAGGTTAAACTATGTCCAAATAATTTTAATACAAATTTAAGTATTGGGTTAAGATTAGTCTAACTTATTTTCATCCGTACTTGGATGATTATTATTTTGTATATATAAACCAACATAAAAAAGCAGCACAAGAATGTGAACATCAAAATCAGAACATATTACGTAACTGCAACAGGTTGAGGGAAGGTACTTTAGCTTTATAAGCCTTCAAACAAAGTTAAACGAACCTTTTTCTCCTTGGGCTTTTAAATAGTAACATTAACTGCATCACTTACAAGTTGTAGATCACACTTGGACCACATGTGGCCAATATAACAGGAGACGTATACATACATTTTTGCAATAAATAGAAAATTCTACATTCAGCAACATTGTCATCTATACCGAATCTAATTATAGCCTGTATAGGCAATTGCGGAAGGAGGACCCACATTGCGGTTGGGGGCGGAATAGTCCAGGTCAACTTGTTTAAAAATTAACCTAGACTTAGATTACTATAAAGTATAAGGGTTATGTCTCTCTATTTTTTTACCATAGTGGTTCAATTGAGGAAAAAAAAGGTTTAATAAAAATGCTTTATGCCTCTTTGGGTTTATGGCCTACCAGATATTCATTTAAATAGGTTAGTTTATTAGACTCTAGATCAGATCATGTCTTTAAAATAGATTTAAATTAGATCTAAAAGAAAAAACTTTTGAGTAATAATAAGTCAAATTTAGACAAAAATTTTTGACACATGTTTAGCTTATTTAATGTGTGGCTTGCCCTAACTTGCTCTCACCACTAACGAGAGGTGGTTTTTTAATTTAAGGGTAAATGTCAACATTCTATTTTAAAAATGAACTAAAAAACATATGTGCTCTAAAGGTACTTATTCACTTAAAGATTGTTTGGTAAACTGGACAACAATAGATATAAAATCTAATTGTTAATACTTATTCATATTATTTGTTAAAGTAAAGTGAAAATATGAAGTATCAAATAATCTTGAAATTGTATGAATTTTTATGAGTTTGATTTATATTAGAATCTCACATTGCTTAGAAATTAGACCAAAATAACTTTTATAATAAGGTCAAGGCAATTCTCTTGCCTTGAGCTAGATTTTAGGGTTGAGTTAGACTAATTCAATTATCAATAATATCTACTTAATAAGAACTTTTAGTTTAATGGTCAGATAAATTTAATTCAATTTTAATTAAAAANGTTTAATGGTCAGATAAATTTAATTCAATTTTAATTAAAAAAATTAGTGAGTGAAGTAAGTATATCATAATTCATTCTTGAAATCAACAAATACCATTATATATATACTAGATTCTAACCCGCGCGATGCGCGGCGAGGATGACAAACTATTTTTGCGAATATATTTAGAATGATTATATTTTTGACGATACAAATTAAGTAATTGTAACCATTGCACAATGCAGATGGAACTATATTTGTTAACTATGTGCTATTATATTATTATAATAAAGAAGGAGCAGTTTGGCACCAAACGTCGGGAGCAAAAATTCAATATACCGTAGAAATAGTGATAGGTGCATTTGAAAAAAAAGGGAATGTTCATTCGGTAAGAGTAGATTTTTTACATACTAAACACATTAATATTAAATTAGATAAAAATGAACAGTATGCAAAAGACATTGTAAGTTGGATCACAACTTTAAAACTACATCCTATTACATAAAATTACATAAAATCTAAACTGGGAAAAGGCCTCTGGATATGAGCAAAATGTTCTTTAGCGTCGCCAGATTTGTCCATGAACATGCATGCAATTCTTTACGATCATTAGTCTCTAAGTGAATCAATTCAATATAAAGTTTTTTTTGCCCGAGAAGGGTACAACCCAAGCTCCGGGAACTCAAACGTACCCATACATCTATGAGCACCGCTAAAAGATCTCCAATACACATGACGGGAGTTTCAACGGCATCTATCTGTGATACCGTAAACAGTTTGTTCCAAATCACGTCGCCTGACTCACTTAGAAATTTCCAAATATCAACATGATATTCTGAAGTATTGTAATTGTAGGACATAAAACAAACTATATCCTTGTATGCAACAATGTTGTTAAAGTATTATAACGTTAGACGTTTCCAACCTCCAAACTATCTGTGTGCACTAAGTACATGAGAATGTGCCGACCAAAGCTCAACGATGGAGGAGAGGCCAAATGCCATAGTATGGTTCAATATTTGAAAGAAAATTGTATATTAAACTAGAAATGCTCCGTATACACCACAGAAGCATACACTTGTATATACACCATTCATTTATACGCAATTAATGATCATTATACGTATAGCGTACAATTTCTAAAATTATACACAACGTGCCTCAATCCCGAACTCGTTCTCGTCATCATTTTCACTCATCGTCTTCATCCTTATGTTTATCATCGTCATCCTCGTCATTCTCTCATCATCGTCATCCTTCTCATCTTCATCCTCTTATCATGTGAAAGTTGATTAAAATGGAATTAAGATGATAAAATATTGGTTTTCTTTTAAAATGGATGAGATCTGTCTTTAACAATGATGGTAAGAGTGTATGTTGCAGAATATGATATCTAATTGGAGTGCATAAAATAATATTGTAGAATATGATATCAGATTTTAGTGCACAAACATTATATGACGATGTGCACAAACAATATATGACCTTATGCACAAACATTACGCACTTGTGTACAACACTATAATTTTACTCAAACATAAATAAGTTCACAATCTTTATACATTTTTAGTGGACAAACTTTATAAAAATTAGTTCACATACATGTGCACACACACTTTTATACATTCTAATGCATAAACTTCACATATATGCATATTACTTAATGCATAGTTAAGTATTTTTGCAGAATATGATATCAGATTTTAATGCACAAATATTATATGACCTTATGCACAAACATTTATGCACTTGTGTACAACACTGTGATTTTGCTTAAACATAAATAGTTTCACAAAATTTATACATATTTAATGAACAAACTTTATAAATGTTAGTTCACATGCACAAGACTTCACAAACATGCACAAAACTTTATAGATTTGCATAAAACTTAACCTACAGTTAAGTATTTTGCAGAATATGATATATGAGATTTGAGTGCATAATCTTTTATATGGGTATGAGAGTGAAAAGAACGACAAGAGATGAGAGTAACGAGAGTGAAGAAAGAACGAAGCATGAGAGTGATGAGAGATGAGAGCGACGAGAGAGAAGAGAGAAAACAGAAGAAAGTGGAAGCGTGAAGGTTTTGAGATATGCGTGTTTTTGACGTGTGAGTGGTTATTTAAAGGGCCCAACGTATTTTAATACGGATGTATGTATGATGTATAAGTTTAGAGTGTACGTGTAACAGAGTTCATATTAAACAAGCACTTCGTCCATATCTTACGAGACACTTCAATTTTGATTTTAATCTTATTATACAAACTTTTTGGACCAGGCTTTTTAATTGCGTTATGCTTTTTGCTTCCTATACCAAAAGAAAGAGAAATACAAATATTATAATCAAAATACTACATGTCAAAAATTACTAAAAAAAGAAAGAGAAAGAAAGAAAGGAAAGAACAACCTAAGCTTAGCTAGCTATAAATCCTCACAACTTCTCACATCGGTTATACCAATGCATCTCTGATTCAAATTACTATCATGGATCGATACATACCGGCAAATGCAATAAATTTGTTTATCTAGATATGTTGTGCAAATATCTAGACATTGTTTCCACAAGGTCTCCGGTTGGAATTTCGTGAATGAAAATTGAAAAAATTAGTATCGAGAGAAATTTATTTACATAATATATTTAAAGGTTGTCTTTATCTATTCTGTTTGAGTTAATAATTGTCTTATTATAAGAACAATTCTTTTAGCATTAATTATTTTTTTCTATAACACTCAAACTCAATTTTATTTAAAAAAAAATCAAATTACTTAAACCAATCCAC
>QANU01108797.1:4882-33035 GCA_003254905.1 Nissolia schottii
CCGGGGTGATGGAGGAGATTTCGGGTATCGCGGAGGCGGGGGGATATCCGTGATCTGCGCGCTGTTCCCGGACATCGCGGAAGGCGACGAAGATCTCGGAGCCGTTAACCCTGAGCGGCTAGAGAGTGGCGACCTTGTCGGTGATCGTTTGTGAGAGGTCGGGTCGGGTCCGCGGATATGGGCCTGAGTGTTGGGTCGCCGGGATGGGCCTTTATGGCCCAGTCCGTAACAGGCTCCTCGGGCCTTTTAGAGAACGGGAGCTCCTCCCCCTCTTAGAGGGCTATAGCTCTCGGACCCGGTTTTTAGCCCGTAACAAGCATGAAATTTGATTTGCATATTAATTTAGATCAATTTTGCAAACTGAGTTCCACACACTTAAATGAGTTCTGAATCTAATAGAGTGATTCTAAATGCAAAATTTAACCTATGATCACACAACTATCTAATATTTTTCTCTTGCATTCTTGTTTTGAAGGCAAATAATGATGTTTCGATGGGAAACGATATTCTGGAAGGATCAAAAGACCAATTTGAGAATAGAAGATAAGAGCATTGCGGTTGCTGAAACCACTGTTAAAATTGTTCCTAGTGACAAGGAACAATTAGAAAATAACGATCTCAGCGGAGGAACAAATGACCAATTGGAGAAGGTAGATAATGGTATTTTGGCTGTTGAAAACCGCTGTTAATATTGAGTTCAATGACAAGGAACAATTAAAAGATAATGTTCTCGCCAGCATGACATGGCCAGAATTATTTTCTTTGCAATTGAAAATCCTTAATAAGGACATGATCCAAGATGAAGATATCCCCATGCTTCCCAATACATTTTACAATGAATTGTTATCACACATGAGAGAAAATTGATTGATGACAAGTGCTTTGTTGATGGCTGTGCTTGCAACAATTATATATTTCAAAACCAAAAAAAATAATCTCTCTTTCTTTATTGTTGCTCCATTTCTTTTCATGGATGGTGATCCTTAAAGCGGCGAATTATTGAACTTCTCTTTGGTTCCTTAACTAAGAAGAACCAGTTTTATTCTTCTCATTAACACACATAAACAGGGAAAGGAAAATACACACACACACACACATATTCAATCCATTTTCCACTTTATGCTGAGCACAATGCTATAAACTGGACTTCAACTCGTTGGTTACTTTGAAAGCAGCTGAGTATGGCCCCGTAGAGGTAAATTGATAATTAGAACTCTTACGTCATTCTACGTGGTAACCTTTAGAATTTCAGTTTCATGAATTTTCAAAAACTTTAAAAATGTATTGTTTCCATTTTTACGATTCATAAAGTTAAGTATGTCATGCTCTAAATAGTACATTTGAGAGGTGATTTTTTGAAGTTAACATAGTTGTGAGTTTAGGGCTGTCACATAAGATAAATTGAGAGATGTCCTAGTTATCAATTTATCTTTACATTGGACTTCTAGTCAGTTTTAAAGCAACCACAAATTTGTATGCCCAATTTATAACCTTGTTAGAGTTTTATCAGGAATTTATCTTTATAAATAATAAGATGACAAGTATTTGAGACAACTTTAAAATAAATATATTATAAAAATGTGAGGTCAATCATATTTTATGATTTTTTTTTTAAATGTGATCGTGATCATAACATTATTCATATTTTTAGGGATTAATGTGTCTATTGATTTTTGATAAGAAATGTTAAACNTAATGTGATCGTGATCTTAGCATTATTCATATTTTTAGGGATTAATATGCCCATTGATTATTGATGAGAAATGTTAAACATCGTGGAGAAATAAATAAATAGAACACCAAAAAATATAGAAGAAAGATAGATAACAGAAAAATGACAATTATATTATCTGAGTTGTCTGAATTAATTTACAATAGAATGTGAATCTATTTATAGGCTGAAAATACAACGGTCAAAACTTAACTGCCAAAAATAAATCATAATCAAATCAAACATAATATATATTATTCTTAAAAAGAAATAAGGTGGGATTACAATGACTCGGCGGAAAAAAAAAAAATTGAATGGTATGAGAATGGGATGAATTTGCTCTGCAGCAACTAAGAACTTCTTATAAAATTAATACATTTATGGCAAAACAACCTATAAATAAATAAGAGTTTAATCTTGAGACATTAGCAGTGTAAAGATCTTTACATAGTCGTTCAATTTATTTATTTTATTTGAATGACATTTTAAATAGTAAATGTATAGTTAATTATATTTATTAATGTGTTAATATATGATTAGATGATAATATAAAACTCTTTTATAAAGTATTTCAATTAAATTAATAAATAAATATATAGACTTTGTTTGGATACTTCTATAATTTTAAAAGTGTTTGGTTACCCCTTTAAAAGAAAAATAAAAAAAAAAGTGAAGTGAATCACGCTAATAGTTAGACAATACTACTATACCATAGCATTCCAACTTCTAATACGTACATATGCTCTCGTACACAAGATAGCATACTCTTTTGTGCTTGCAAAGTTACCATGGGTTTCTTCTTCATCGTTCTTCATGTCTTAGCTGCAGCAACACCCATCTTCTCAGTCACGGATTCCACAGTCTCATCAAACTACGCCAAGTTTCTAGATTTTGCCAATGAGCCAGAGGTTTTTGATTGGATGGTGAAGATCAGGAGGAGGATTCACGAGTACCCTGAATTGCTCTATGAGGAATTTAAGACGAGTGAGGTGATAAGAGAGGAATTGGATAAATTGGGGATCCAGTATAAGCATCCAGTGGCAGTTACTGGTGTTGTTGGATACATTGGGACTGGGGAGGCTCCTTTTGTTGCTTTAAGAGCTGATATGGATGGTCTTCCTATTCAGGTTTTACATGATTTGATTGAATTCTTTATACTTTTTTTACATCAGTTTTGAAGCATGAATTCATGATATGACCCTATTTGATCGATGTCAATGACTCTGCCCACTGGAACAAGACTTAGTTGCTATAGTTAGTGTTTTGTAGATTTTAGGTGGAACAGGTTCTATTGTGAAATTATTGTATGGTCACGAAGCAGTTAGATGGATTGTGCTCCATTTGACGATCGAGTGACGTTTCACCATCAGTTGTTACAGAAGCCACACTTCTATGTGAAATGTGATTTTATCATTGGATGGAGCAGAATCTACCTAAGTGTTCTGTGACCATGCAATAATTTCTCGGATCTATTGGGGGTAAAGGCATCAATAACAATTAAGCCATGTTCCACTAGGCGAGGTCGGTTAAGGCGAAAAAGAAGAGCTCTTCTGTTCCTCAAATTTCATTAATAGTTTTTGACATTGTTTCTTACTTGTTGATATATCTTAACCCATAGGAAATGGTGGAGTGGGAGCACAAGAGTAAAGTGCCTGGAAAGATGCACGCGTGTGGTCATGATGCTCATGTTACTATGCTCCTCGGTGCTGCAAAGATTCTCAAAAAGCATGAAAATGAGCTCAAAGTTTGTTCTCTCTCTCTCTCTCTCTCTTTTTAGTTTTGGCTTTTATATTTCCTTTTCCTTTTTACATGATGTTGTGTAGTGCTTTCTTTTTATTTTTTTGAAAGGGGCTGCTCTTTTGGTTTCAATTTCTGAAGTGTGGCCACTACTCACTAGTGTCCTATATGGCATCTACTCAAGAAATTTGGCCATTTTGATGTTTATATGGGTTTTTTGTTTACTCATTCTGATAATTTCAAAGTAAATGATATATTATGAAATTCCATTTCACCAACTTTGTAAATTACAATATCGATCACATCATATGCCACACATCTTAAACATGAAAGATGAAAAACTATTTATTGAATTGTCTTGTTCTGCATTTTTTGCTCTTACATGGATCTCTGATTGATTCATTATTTTGTTGTCTACACAGGGAACTGTTGTTCTTGTTTTCCAACCAGCAGAGGAAGGAGGCGCAGGGGCTAAGAAAATTCTAGAAGCTCGAGTCTTAGAAAATGTTGCTGCTATCTTCGGATTGCATGTAGCACCTAACATAGCAATAGGTGAAGTGGGCTCAAGGTCTGGTCCCATAATGGCAGGAAGTGGTTTCTTCGAAGCAACCATAAGTGGAAAGGGAGGTCATGCAGCTATTCCTCAACATTCCATAGACCCCATATTGGCGGCTTCTAATGTGATTGTTAGCTTACAACACCTTGTTTCTAGAGAAGTTGATCCTTTGGATTCTCAGGTAATTTTGATGGTTGATTTCTCCATTTTCCCTTGCACCACCAACACATTAACACTAATTAAATCCTAGGTCTTTTTTGCTAAATATAAATGATTTTATACATTATTCTGAATCCTTGACCATGAAAAGTAGTCGGCCTATCTTCTACATGTTCACTTATGTTGTATATGGGCAAACAACTAAGCTTTGCCCCACTCAATGGAAGTGACTATAATGCAGTATGTACCGCAAAGTGTTTGGATCACAAGGGATGTAAAGGATAATGTGACATGAAGGGGTACGGGATCTTGACCTTTAGGATGTGTGAGCATGCTTTTGCACATGAACATTACTGATTTTCTATATTTGGCAATCAGTAATATTATCAGATCCTAATATGCACATGAACAGTTAGGCTTGTTAGTTATTAATTGTTTGAATCTGTTACTGACATTTTATCTCATTTGGTAGAACACACTTCTATGGTGGAGTCACTTGTGTGTCTATATAAACCATTCTATTAGAGAACCACATATCAATCAGTATTCAGTCATTTTTAGTTTTCCTAGTTATGTTTTTCTGTAAGCCTTTAGAGTTATGCTGAAAGTCTCGTTTCATGAAGGACTTTCCTTGTTTATGGCGACATTTCTCTTTGTGTTACTAATGTTAAAGAATGTCACTACAGGTTGTGACAGTTGCAAAAGTCCAAGGAGGTGGTGCATTCAATGTTATTCCAGATTCTGTCACTATTGGTGGCACCTTCCGAGCTTTCTCAAAGGAAAGCTTCATGCATCTGAGACAACGCATTGAGCAGGTATGTCATGTAATAGAATAAATTCATTATACTATATGCATAAATTGAAATTAATGATCCCAATTCCTGTAACATACATCTTTACCTAACAGTAATATGTTGTTTTCTTTCTTTTGGTTGTTAAACCTAATAGCTTGATAGGAAAGTGAAAAAGGTTATTACATCAAGGTGTGGCTTAAATAAAAACAGTATTCACAAGTTGTATTATGAAGATGAAAATTAAATCAATCAACAATTATCAACAATTATGCTTTAAATCGTGTGAATTACTTCAAGAATACTATTTAGTTTCCTCTAGTAAAGCAACTTATGCCAGTTATTGATAAGCAATGTTGTATTTCGTAAGAACAAGTATTAGCTATATGTAATGACAAACAGTCAAGCAATGTAGAAATGTTGTACTAGCGTAATGTTTATGTTGTAGTCATGCACAAATTTGGGGAATAAATCCTATGGTGTAATTTTTCTTGATAGTGTAAATTGATTCATAAATTCCTGGCCTGCAATAAATGGAACTAAAATCTAGTAGATCATCTCTTTTAGTTTGAGAGGGAAATTCTTGATAGCAATGCCAAAGGGGTTTGTGATAGTCTCTGAGTCTTATGTGTTATGATCCATGATTTGTTTTACAGTTTTTATGTTAACGTACAATGTGGTAAAGCCTATACACAGACCAAGAATAAAATCAGAACATATTGACATAATCAATATAAATTAACCTAAATCAATCTTAAATCAATCAGAGATATTCGAGATACTATTTTTGTTCCAACATTATGCATACTAAAGCGTCTAGTTTTGTTTACTGGCAAGCATTATGACCTTCTGTGTTGTACTTCTCTTGCTCCTCCCCAACTATTTTGATTTTGAGCCATTATTAATATTTATCGGAATTACAAACTCGTTAAGATTTTCTTTGTGGCCTAGGATTTTAAGGTTCTAGTCCTAGAAATAACCTCTTCACTTATGGCAAGGCTGCCAAACCTTGCCTCTTTTTCTGATAAGCTTATGAGCTTTTGTTTCAACTGAAAATTTGTTTGTACTTCTACTCTTGTTTTTTCACTGCAATTCGTTAGGGATCAAGACTGATACATGAATCATATGCAGGTTATCACACGTCAAGCTGCAGTGCAGAGGTGCAACGCAACTGTCAACTTCAATGACGAAGAGAAACCTTTCTACCCTGCAACTGTAAATAATGGTGACTTGCACAAGCATTTTCTCAATGTTGTAGGGAATTTGCTTGGCACCACTAAAGTTAATGAGATGCAACCAATAATGGGAGCTGAAGACTTTTCATTCTATCAAGAGGTTATACCTGGCTACTTCTTTTGGCTTGGAATGCAGAATGAATCAAATGAAAGGCTTCAGTCATTGCATTCACCCAATTTCAGAGTCAATGAAGATGCACTTCCTTATGGTGCTGCACTTCATGCATCATTAGCTGCTAGTTATCTTCTAAAATATCAGCAGGATGCACCTGGTGTAGAGGAAAAGTATCATGATGAATTATAACAATGCATGAGTTATAACAAAAAGAAATTATTGTATCAAGTGAAATTCAATCTCTTTGTTTTCGGTTGCTGATTTGAATGTTATGTAACCATGCTATATTGAAATTACAACTAGTTTTATACTCAACTTGTGACAATGTGGTGGTAGTAGTGGTCAGTGAATTAAATTGAGAAAAGGGATTGAGTTATATATTTATTTGGGTTTTGCTAACAAGAAGCACTTGTTAATGAAACAAAATAGGGAAGTTTTGATTGTTTTCAATGAACTTTGGAAACTTCAAAAACTTTTTTTTTCAATCAAAACTTCTCTTTTTTGCTTCCTTATTTATTTTAGGATAATGGTCAAAATTTTAATTTTTCTTTCAAGGGTCAAGTTCTGATTAGTTCACTCATGCACCACACTCATATTACTAGGATACTTTTTGTTGGTACATATACACATATTACAACGGATTATGCTGCGGCAGATTCCAAGCCTTAAAATATTTTCTCAAAGTCAACTACTGTTCCATTGGTCCCACAAAAGTTGCAACTTTCCACATTTTGCAATTAGGTTGCATCTTTCAATAAAGCATGGAATATTTGTTAAGAATGAAAAGTTTTAGTGCAACCCAGCTTTGCATTCAACTCATGCATCCAACTCATTGTCTCCTTTTGCTTAGAAATTACAAGCACCTTACTTTAAACTTGATAGATACCAAACCCTGAGTTCAGTTACAACTAACAAAAAAGTCTACAAGGAAGT
The DNA here is from genome assembly GCA_003254905.1 of Nissolia schottii. Taxonomy (NCBI): domain Eukaryota; kingdom Viridiplantae; phylum Streptophyta; class Magnoliopsida; order Fabales; family Fabaceae; genus Nissolia; species Nissolia schottii. The sequence continues at coordinate 12,120 of QANU01108797.1, forward strand.
TTCCTTGATTGCAGGTTGTACTCTTGTTGAGATAATGGCTGGAGCACTTGTGGGTGGAGCTTTTTCTATTTGGCTTCGTTAACGTTGTCTTCAACAGGCTCCTTCCTTTTCACCTGAGGCTGTCAACTTGATCGTCGGCAAGAAGCTTGACCGAGAGTTGGTTGAAAGGCTGAAGATTTCTTGGTGCGTTGTTGAAGCCGTGATTGTTGACGCAGGGTGGAAACAAATGGATAACCCACTCGTGAAGGATTGGCTCGATAATCTCAAGGCTGACGACGTACTTGACTGTGTTATCGCCAAGGTTGCAACTCAAAGGGAGGTAAGTACCTTCTTGCCTCGCTTCCTTCATTTTTGAGATAGGGAGATGGAGGACGTGGTTAGTAGAATTGAGATATTGAAAAAAAGGAGATATATCCTTGGTTTGAATGAGATTTCCAGGGATAGTTATAACTTGTCATGGAGAACTCTTTCCACATCTCTAGTGAAAGGGAGTATATATGGCAGGGAGGACGACCAAGAGGCCATACTCAAGATATTGAATGGCAGAAGTGAAGATCAGTTATCTATGATCCCCATTGTGGGCATGGGTGGGGTTGGAAAAACAACTTTGGTGCAATGGGTGCACAGTAATGAGGAATTTATGAAGGAGTTTGATCTGAAAGTATGGTTTTTTGTCTCAAAAGAATTTGATATTGTTGAGATAACGAAGACTATTTTAGAAGAAATTACTTCACATACTTCTAGTCTCAAGAATTTAAATAAAGTTCAACTTGATTTGATGGAAGTTCTTTATTGTTTTAGACGATGTTTGGAGTGATGATGGCTATAAGTGGAATAATTTCAACACCCCTTTTCAATTTGGGGGCTAAGGGAAGTAAAGTTATCATTACAAATCGTAGCAGAGAGGTTGCTTCAGCAGTCCGAACTTGCCGCCCTTATTTTCTCAATAAGCTATCCGAAGACCATTGTTGGCCGGTGTTTGCGGACAATGCATGCTTTCTAGAATCATATGGGAATTTGGCACTAGAAGAAATTGGTAGAAAGATTGTTAGGAAGTGTAAGGGGTTGCCATTAGCAATCGAAACACTTGGACGGTTGTTGCGAGAAAAGCATGGTATTAAGGAATGGAACACTATATTAATGAGTGACATTTGGGAATTTCCTGTGAAGAATAGTAAGATTATTCCAGCACTGTTAATAACTTACTACCATCTCCCTTCATATTTGAAACGTAGTTTCGCTTATTGTACCTGGTTTCCCAAAGATTACTAGTTTGTTAAAGACAAATTAATCTTATTGTGAATGACAGAACATCTTTTAAGGCCGCCAAAGAGAGGAGAGACTTCAGAAGAAGTTGGTTGTGAGTGTTTTGATCATTTAGCTTCCAGATTACTTTTCAAATAGTCTTTTGATAAGTATTTTGTGATGCATGTTCTCTTGCATGACTTAGCAGTGTACCTTGCTGGAGACTTCTATTTTAGACTAGAGGAACTTGGTAAAGGAAAGAAGATGAGTATCCAGACTCGTCATTTGTCGTATGGAAGCTTGAGGCACTCTATCTCAAAAAAGTTGAGAGTTTGTTGGTAAAGAAGAATCTTTGAGGACACTTTTTCCAATTTGTTGGGTTAGAATTTGAAATTATTATATTTGATGACAAACACTATATGCACCTTTTAATGTGCATTTAAGTGTTTTAGAAAAAGTTAGGTCCAAAATATTTTGAGAAACCTGAAATCATTTTTAGCCCAAGTGTCAAGACCAAGATTGTTTTTAGTACAAAAAATGAAAAATATGACTGTCAAGCCCAAGAGCCACGTCAAAAGGAATTGGAAAATTAGAGAAAGCAATTGCAGCCCATAATAAACAAAGGGGCCTACGTGAGTTTGTTGAATAAAGAAAGAAATTGGCAGGTCCTTTGAAAACAAACAAAAAGGAAGAAAACATAAATGCTATTAGAGAAAGGAATAAAATATTTTGGAAAGCAACAATTATCTCTTACACGAGAGTAAAACAAGGAAAAACAAAAGGAAAGGTAAGTTACCAAGAGAATCAAGAAAGAAAAATATAAATAAAGAAGAAAGAGAAATAAAATGAGAGATTGACATTGACATATCAACAAAAGAGAAACTTTGGGAAATCGAAGATTTATTTGTACCTTAGTCAAAGAGAGAAATAAAGGTAAAATTAAGCTATCAAGGACGGTTTTTTGGAAACAATCTTCCTAGACCAAAGCCCATGATGCAGCTATGGATAAGCTAGAAAGAATAGGACAAAAAGGAAAGCAATACTTATGGCCAAAGAAAGATGAAATCACGTGAAAAGGTCAGCTAGAAAGCTAAACGTGATGGAAGAAAGAAATTGGAAAGCTAATTTCATGGAAAGAAAAATAAGGAGCACGTTCCTTTTGCAACGGTCAACAGGGAGTACGAAACACATGTAAAAAGCCTTCTTAAATGGGCATCAGCAAAAATTGGAAAGAATTGAGCTTATGAAAATCAAATAAAGAGGAAAAGGAAGGATGGCAAGAATGAAGGAGATAACAAGAGTTAGCTAAATGTCAAGTATAAATGGAAGACCATTCATCATTCTTCAACACACAAGACACGAGAAAAAAACCATCATTGAAATTCCTTCTCAAGAGCTTCACATACAAATCTCTTCCATTCTGATTAGTTTGTTTCCATCCTCTGATTTGGAGTTTTTTGGGCATCATTATTGTTTTGGAAAATATTAGTTATTTGAAAGTTTATTTTTTGGAAAGCAACAGAGAGCTTGAGAAAAAGAGTTTATTTCAAGTCTTTGTGTTTGGAAGTTTTGTTTGTGAGTTTTGAAAGGAACTATTGGTGCTTGTACTTGAAAGTTTTGTGAAAGAAAATCGATTTTGGCGTTTGAAGAACTAGATGTAGATTCCTAACTAGGAATCGAACCAGAATAAATATTATGTGTGTTTTTCTCTTCTCTCTACTGTTTCTATTTCCTATCTTTTAAAATAAAATCCGTTTTCGTTTTTAAAATTATCGTTTTTTAAAAAACTTGTCTCCCTGAATACAAGGAGATATCTCCTAAACTTTTAGGAGACAACTTTGAAAAAGTCTTTACTTAAATTCAACTCTCCTTCTCTAAGTCACACAAAACCATCACAATCAATTTGTTGGTTAATTCATTCGACATTGAATCAACACATATCGTACTATCAAAGCTTAAGCACTTGAGAGTTTTGTCATTTCAGTCATTTTCCAAACTTGATGTATTTCCCGATTCAATAGGTGAATTGATCCATTTGTGTTACTTGGATCTCTCTCATACACTTATCAAGACATTTCCAAAATCATTGTGTGACTTGTACAATCTATAAGCATTGAAACTGTACATATGTTTCAAGCTGACTATATTGCCAAGTGGTATGCGTAATATTTTTAATTTGCGGCATCTTGATATTATGTATACTTGTTTGAAAGAAATTCCTAGAGGGACGAGCAAACTAAAACACTTGCAGCTTTTAAATTGCTTTGTTGTTGGCAAGCATGAAGTCAATAGGATCAAATAATTAGGTGAACTTTCAAATCTTCATGGATCACTTGGGATTAAGAAATTGGAGAATTTTGCTAATTGCGGTGAAGCAATGGGGTCAAGGATATTGGATAAAATGCACATTAACAATTTGTATTTCGAATGGTCTTCAAGTGGTGATATGGTTCTAAGCACACAAAGTGAAAGAGATATACTTGACAAGTTGCAACCTCGTGATGGCTTGAATAAGTTAAATGTCTTTAGTTTCTTCTTTCCCAAGGACGAGTTAGAGATCTATGAAAGCAGTAATTATAAAAACGTGGTTTCTTGGACAAGTATACACTCTAATCTCATTAAGGACCTGGTCTTTTACATATTCCATGGACGAAGAATTATGTGCTAGTGCCTAGAGAAGAGCATTATAGTTGTGCTACTAATTGCTTGTTCAAGTTGGAAAGCTTGAACAAGTACAAGAGTGCATAAATAGCATGCATTTTGAGCCAAATGCTTTTGGTTGGTGTTCTTTTTCTCGGGGATTATAAAAATCCATGGTGACAAAGACCAACAGATGAAGCATGAACCTTAAAAGACGATGGAAAACTGGAATAAGTCAGATTCAGAAAGATGATACATCATGATGCCAACATGAAGGAGTTTATGAAAAAACTTGGTAACCTTCTTGATCAGATAAAGGGAATTGGGTTTGTTCCTCAAACAGTTAGAATTTTACTTTACACGATGATAGCCCCATCTGGTCTACTGAAGATTATGACAATTCATCTCCAAAATCAGCTTACTTTCTCGGTACAACACAAACAATGGCAAAAACTAAAATGTGGTCAGGAAGTTTTGAAAAAAAAAAACTGAACCAAAAGATGGAACTTGGTTTTATTTACAAAAACCTCAATTATTTACAAACGGGAATAATGAGAGTATATAAAAGTTCAATTTGATAATAGATCCATTTATAAATAAACACCACAACAGACCATTTAGCATTTTCCTAATTTTACACAAAAGGGTATAATAATTGGCACAAATAATAATTTGCATAAATAATAATTTGCACAATCAACTTCTTAACAGTCTGAAGAAAAGATGGGGCATCATTATCAACAATAAAACTCCTTTTGAACTCATGTTTAATACAACACCCAATTTTTACATGCTTAAGGTTTTTGGTTTTCTTTGTTATGCATCATCCCTAAATTATTTAGAGGTTTTTGGTGTAGCTATCTATAGGTTTATGTTAAATTATTTATTTTATATTCATGGCAGAGTCTAGAGTGTTTCAGTTGTATACATGCAGGATCTTCAGACCGTGTCGCATGTATAGTGTCAAGAAAAGTTGTAAGAATAAACGGTGCGAGTTCGATTCTCACTCATATGAATGGAAAAACATTTCATGGCCAGTAGTCTACCACTTCGTGTGAGCTTAGTTATTATGAAAGAATTAGTCATTATTGCCGGCGATGGATACCCTTGATTCACAAATAAAAAAATAAAAAAACATAACAGGTCATATACTACCGAACATTATCATATTAGGCGTACAAAACGGGGCATGTTGCAAATGCATTAAAACTCAAAAGGGAGGATTTTTATCACCTAAGAGGTTCTAAACGATTCGATTAGAATTGTCTCTAGTGACAAGATGTCTATGGAAGAAAAAAAAATTCTTATACATAATCAATTAGTTCAATATTGCATAAGATGCTTAATTTAGTAACATGATTCCTTCATTAACTTAATTTATATCGTTTTAATAATTAAAATTATTTATTTATTCTTTTTTACTTACAATTGATTTATAAAATAAACTTTTATCATTTTAATATTAAAATTATTCATTCTTTCCCGTACACTGCACATGTAAAAAAATATTAGTATTTTATATTTGAAAAATAGTTAATCACATTAGTAGGATTACAATCTCAAGCAATTATTATGTTAGAAATTTAAATTCTGAAATTGATACATTAAAATGACTTTATCAAATGTCATTTGTGACCAAAAATAAATATGCATATAACTACATACGTACCATATATGTAATTATTCTATTCTTAATTTATCTACCAAAAAAGAAATACTATTCTTAATTTTATTTTAGTAATTAATAATCAATTTATGTATTAAAGGTTGCTCACTCATTTAAAAATAACTGTCCAAATTTTGCCAAATTAATGTTTTAAAATACATGTCAACTCACGTTTTACAGTAATATTATTTTTTTGTTCTTAATTTAATTGTAATTATTGAATATATTAATAAATATATTTTTTGAATAAAAGTAATTTTTCTCATTCAAACGCTTTGTTTTATTACTTCCAATAATATTTAAGTTTTTTTAATTATTGTGATGTTTAAAAATGAATAATTATTTTAAATGAATGACTAAAATTGAACTTCTACTATCATATATATTACCTAAATTTTTCACCGAGAACAAAAAAAATCATTCATAAGGAAGTTTAACAGTACTTATAAGTCGAAAAAGATACATCAAATTTAATATTAATAAGAAACAAATATGTTCTATATCTTGAACTAATCAAAGATTTGTAACTCTATTTCTCGCCCCGAAAACTATCGATGTCTAAGTATCTTTAACATTAGAGACCAACACAAGTATTGCAGTTTGAAGAATATGCTTCCTTTCACATGTAGATTTGGATATCTTCATCGTCTATAAATTTTCTACAAAAGAAACACAACAAAATGAACTTAAAACACCCAAGAATGGAGAACAAAAACAACCACAAAAGGGAAACGAAAAAACCCATAAAAGATGACGAAAATCACAAGATTTGTAGTTTCAAGAAATAGATTTGAACTATTTATTGAATCGAAATCGCAAATAATGAAATAATAAAAAATGGTGGAACTGCCACAAGAGAATAAGGATGTCAGCTCCCATTAGAACCCTCACTAAAATAAAAAATAAGAAGAGGATGAGAGAGAACAAAGAAAATAAGGTTAGGGTTGGCTTTGGATACCTCACCATGGTAATACTACTTGACTATTCTTAAGGGCTTAGTAAAAATATGCAATATGTAATTAAATGAAATGCTGTGAGTTAGTTTTAATTGTTTTGTCTTAATAAAAAAAATAGTTTGATTTTTTAATTAAAAAATAAAGTATTTTTTTATAATAAAAAAATATTTTTATAATTTTAAGAGTGTTTGGATATAATTTAAAGTATTTTTTATTTTTTATTAAAAATTACTAAGAAAAACTCTACTAAAAAAACATTTTTATTATAAGTTTATCCAAGCGAGTCTTATAAGTAAAATTAAACATTTGATTTTATTTAGCATAGAAAACTTTTAATTTTATTTAGGGTTAATACCATATTTGGTCCCTAACATTTGTTTTAATTAGTCTTTTAACTTAAAAAATTGGTAAGTTAGTTTCTAAACTTTATTAGACTCGTTAATCCTCACACTATATCCCAAGAAAAAATAATTCAATTGTTTTAGGATTATTTAAAATAATACTATAAATATTCAATAATTACAGAAAATAACCAAAGATTAACATGTGAATTTTTTAAATTTAAAAACTAACTAAAATAATAATGAAAATTTTTGATAGACTAAATATTGTATTAACCATTTTATTTATTACCGTGCGGTGTTAGGCGTAACTACAAGTGACAAGTAACAACTCCAATTGTTTTATCTTTTCCTTTCCTTTCTTTATATTTTATATTTTTGCCATTTGCACCTCTTTTTCTCCCTTCTCTCTCTCTCTCTCTCTCTCACATCACAGTGTGCCTGTGAGACAACACACAAAGAAGGGAACGAAGAAGAAGATGACGATGGGTAGCACCGCCATCTCCGTCACCGCCGTCGTCTTCGCCGCCATACTCCTCCTCCTCATCTCCTCCGTCCACTCCTTCTACCTCCCCGGCGTCGCCCCTCGCGATTTCCAAACCGTACGTCTTCCATTTCCTCTTTCTCGCTCTTTGTCTCTATATGTGATTCGTTTCTGCTTTTCTCTTCCTTCTTCGAATTTATGCGCCACGTGCTCCTTCCGTTTCTCGATCACCGTTGATCGCTCGTGAAACTGCTCGGATCTAGGGTTTTAGCTCTGATCCGCGTCGAATCATTGCCGTCTTTGTTCGCTTTTCACGTTTTTTTCTTTTATGTTTATTCGAATTTGTGTTCTTAATCTTTGAACTGAAACTCACTATTGTTTTGGTTGATGTAGCTGTTCTGATTTAGTTTGGTTTGAATTTGGACTATTTTTGTTATCGTTGTTTTCTGAGAGAGGAAATCCTGTTGCTCCTTCCGAATGCTGAATTAAGATGAGATCTTCATTTTCCTCAGGCTTTTTTAGCAGCACTTTTTTTTTTTTTTTGCTGAGGCTTTGAAGTTGCGATTGTGCGAAAATGCAGCTGATGCGACCACAATTGCAGTCTCTTTGCGGTTGCGGACCGAAGTTTACATGTGATGAGTGATTAAACTTGATTGATTATTGATCGATGCAGTGTGAAACTGTGTGTAATGTGGCTTCAGCTGCGTGCTAGTTTGTGCTGAAATTTTAACCATAAAATTCTTCTTTCAAAATTAAACTTGAGAAGGAAAAGTTAGAGGGTATTATTTGTGAACTTATAGATGTTGATTTGGGGGATTTGATTGAGATTGAAAACGTTAATTTTTTAATGTGTTGATTTTTTTTATTATTACTATTATTTCTAATTTTGTTGTGGGTGGTTGATGTATTTTTCTCTTCTGTGTAACCAGGGTGATCCCCTCTATGTCAAAGTGAACAAATTATCATCTACAAAGACTCAACTTCCATATGATTTCTACTACTTGAAGTATTGCAAACCTAAGGAGATTGTGAACAGCGCAGAGAACTTGGGGGAGGTTCTTCGTGGTGATCGCATTGAGAATTCAATATATACAGTTGGCATCTGTTACCTTATCCTTCTTTCAACACTTGCCTTTGATAATTTTAGTGATGAAGCTTGGTAACTGTTATTTCTTACTTAGTTATGTCAAGCTAAAGAATTTCGTTTTATTTTTATTCTTTCCAGTTTAAAATGAGGAAGGAACAGTCTTGTACTGTTGCTTGTAAAGCAACTTTGAATGCTGAAGCTGCTAAGAATTTCAAAGAAAAAATTGATGATGAATATCGAGTAAACATGTAAGTGGTAAAGAAATTGAGTTCAGTGCTTAGTGGTGTAGTATGAGTTCATGTAATTACTTCTATAAGATTTCTTGGACTTTCTTATGCTACTCGCGTAACCGTTACAGCTTTGAATTGAACATGCAGGATTTTGGATAACCTTCCAGTTGCTGTTCTTAGACAAAGGAGGGATGGAAGTCAATCAACTACATATGAGCATGGTTTTCGTGTTGGGTTCAAAGGAAACTATCAGGGGGTATAACATAGCATTAAGTTCTGTTATCGAATTTCAAGTATAATTTTTGTCTCCCTGCTCTTACAAATTTACAAATTTCCTACAGAGCAAGGAGGAGAAATATTTCATCAATAACCACTTGAGTTTTAGAGTCATGTATCACAAGGATTCTGAAACTGATTCTGCTCGAATTGTTGGATTTGAGGTCACACCAAATAGGTCTTATTCTTTTCTCCTCTGTCTCTCTCTTTTTCTCTGTTTAGAGGTGTTGCATCTTGTCTTGGTTGAACTTTGTTTTGTTGGGTTTTATGGTTTATATCTGGAATAGGATGCTTTTAGAAAGAAAGCAAAAAAGAAACAGATTAGTTGGATGGTTATCTCTAATAGATCTCTCCTTGTTGGGATGTTGCTCTTGTTTGAACATAAGCAGTATTGGGTCATAGATATCTAAAAAAGAATGGGTTCTTAGATACTCATGTTCTCTTTCATGGTGCTTGTTTACATGTGTTGTATTTATATCTCTAAAACAAAGCCTATATGTTTGATTGTATTTTTGTTAGATTTCAGTTCTTAGTATATGTTCTCTCTTTCTCATATAAATTCTACAACTGTAAACAGTATTAACCATGAATACAAGGAGTGGAATGACAAGAACCCACAGGTAACAACGTGCAATAAAGATACCAAGAATTTAATGCAAGGAAGTACTGTCCCACAAGAAGTCGATACCAACAAGGATATTGTATTCACATATGATGTTACCTTTAAGGTATTGCTTATTAATACTGTGGCTACTCATCAATTTTCATCTCATCTGTAATCACATACAGTAATTTAAGTTTTCTGGCATTTTTTCAGGAAAGTGAGATCAAATGGGCATCACGGTGGGACACATATCTTCTCATGAATGATGATCAGATCCACTGGTTCTCCATCATTAACTCTCTTATGATTGTTCTTTTCCTTTCTGGAATGGTGGCAATGATCATGATGAGAACTCTTTACAGAGATATTGCCAATTATAACCAGCTAGAAACCCAAGATGAGGCGCAAGAAGAAACAGGGTGGAAACTTGTTCACGGAGATGTTTTTAGGCCACCAATCAATTCAAATTTGCTTTGTGTATATGTTGGTACTGGTGTTCAGCTCTTCGCGATGGCACTGGTGACAATGATATTTGCTTTGCTAGGGTTTTTGTCTCCATCTAATCGTGGAGGTCTCATGACTGCAATGGTTCTATTGTGGGTTTTTATGGGTTTATTTGCTGGATACTCCTCAGCACGTTTGTACAAGATGTTCAAGGGCACAGAGTGGAAGAGGAATACCTTGAAAACTGCATTTATGTTTCCAGGCATTCTTTTTGCTGTCTTCTTTGTGCTGAATGCCTTAATCTGGGGAGAGCAGTCTTCCGGGGCAGTCCCTTTTGGAACAATGATTGCTTTAGTCTGCCTATGGTTTGGTATATCAGTACCCTTGGTCTTTGTTGGTAGTTACTTGGGTTTCAAAAAACCAGCCATTGAAGACCCTGTGAAGACTAATAAAATTCCTAGGCAGGTACCTGAGCAGGCATGGTATATGAAACCTGTCTTCTCTATTCTTATTGGAGGCATTCTGCCATTTGGTGCTGTGTTCATCGAGCTCTTCTTTATCTTAACATCGATATGGCTGAACCGGTTCTACTACATTTTCGGATTCCTCTTCATAGTGTTCGTTATCCTGTTAATCACCTGTGCGGAGATTACGATCGTGCTTTGCTACTTCCAGCTATGCAGTGAAGACTACAATTGGTGGTGGAGATCTTACCTCACTGCTGGGTCCTCAGCTCTATACCTTTTCCTCTACTCAATCTTCTACTTCTTTACCAAATTGGAGATTACAAAGCTGGTCTCAGGCATCCTTTACTTCGGATATATGATAATTGTTTCATATGCCTTCTTTGTATCGACCGGAACCATCGGCTTCTATGCTTGCTTCTGGTTTGTCCGCAAAATCTATTCCTCTGTGAAGATTGACTAATTACAAGCATCATAGATTTGATGAGTACAAGAATGAGCACCGAACCTGAGGAGGCTGCAGGAATGTGGAGTCTTGAAGCAAATACCGCATGGAAGTTATCTTCCCCCTCCCTTGAAAACCCCTTCTGTTTATTGTTAGAGTAGCAGTTGGACCGTTAATTTGTTAAACCGTTTTCAGATGTTATTGTAGTAGTTTCTGAAGCAATGATGAGATGTCACAATCTAGTGATGACTGATGAGATTTTCAATCAGCAATTAATAGTCAGGGAATGTGTTGCATTTACCTGTATGCAAACTAATAGAAAATGCATCATCTTGAGTTCCCTGTCTCAGCTAAGTTGGCAATACCATTGCTCTAATATCCTTACTACTAATAAAGGGATGAGCAACTTTAACTAACTATCCTTTGGTCACATTTTTTTGGTTAACCATACCCTTTCCACTTTTTAAAAAGAAGAAATAATTACCCATTCTCATTTCTCAATCTTAAAACTAAAATTGTTCTATCTAATTTTTATTTCTCTGGTGCTCCTTGGGGCACCCTATTTTTTAAGGGTGTTTACATGGGTTCAGTTAGGGGTTGCTTGAGTGGGTCCAAACTCAGTCCTATATTTTAGCCACACCAAATTTCAGACAATAACCCGACTTTATATTCAAGTAAACCAAATTATGTTCGGGTTAATTTAACTTTTGGGTCTTAATTGGATTTCGACTGAGTCAATGCTCTTTCACAAACATTTTTTTTACCACAGAAAAAAAAAAAGCCAAAAGGTTTGATGATAACCTGAAACTCTCCTGATTGTGCAATCTTTATAAGAATGAAACTTCTTTTTTGCCACTAATTGGTTTGTGTCAAGCCATACTCTTGCAAACATACTACTTTAGATACGCTAATGGAGGAAAGTGATGCAACCCCTGAACCGATACAGTAACCAAATTGCTCTTAACAATACACAAGCCAAGTAAGCATAAGTTATGCACTTCTAATCTCATCATCCGCCACCACTCTAACAGAGTAGAACCAAGAAAAACACGGTAGTCCATTTCTATTTCTTGCCTCTTGTTCCTTCTTCCTCATTCATAATCAGTTCTCATCAACACCTCCACAATAAAAATCACTCATGCAGAAATTTAGTATTAAATTAAATCTGATATTGGTCCAAACATTGTCAGACAATTAAAATAGAGAAATACGAACCTCACCAAAGGAGATTGTAGGTAGGTGGGTTATGGCCTCATGGCTGTGCATGTGCCATAATAAGGAGCTAAGAGACGAGCTCAAACATATCATGAAATGGGTGAAAGTGATTAAGGGTAATAATAAGAAAATTATTTACGCATATACATGGGCCGGGTTGGGCAGCCCTAGTAGCAAAGCCCATCCTTAACAACAATCATGCTCATTTTATTCTTTGTTTACCCATTTCAATGTTCACATAAATCAGGTCAAACCTTGCCTAAATAGCTGAGGATGGGGGTTTGAATCGTTTCTTGTACATCCCTAAAAACCATTATGAGCTAGAGCCAAGAGGTAGTGGGAAATTAGGAATAAAGCAAAAGAGAGCATGATTGAAACAACCTATTAGTTAGTTAGGATAAAAATAGGGGATCACTCATTGTAACTCATTAGCTGAATAATAAGATCAGTGGGTTATTGTGGAGCTTGATAATTTCATAAAGTCTTAATATTGGTGCTTTGGTTGAAAGTCTTTCATGAGAGAAGGAAATTAATTTGCTGCTAGATCCTAATTCGAAGATTTGAGAGGGCAATCGACTTTTGAAAACGAAGCTTTTTTAGACAATAGAAAACGAAACTCGGGAGATGAAGAAAGTGTGTTTAGCATTTCAATAATGCATTCAATCGTTCCAAGATCGCGTTGCATCTAGTTTGGCCCAAATGTTTGTGATGCTAGAAAAACAAAACCTAATTCTTGATGCAAATATTCAAGAAAAAACGACTACAACAAAGTCATGTCGCAACAACATCAAGAGAAGAAAAACATATCAAACTACTAGCAACAGTAAATCAAGATTCTAAAGATATGAGAGAAGGAAGAGCCACGTGAGGGAGACTTGCTAAACACAAAATTTGTCAAGTGTGAATTATAATATATACTTAGGAATATTATATTTTTTATTGGAAGGAATATTATAATAGTTGTTGATTCTACTTTCTTAATAATAGTTATATATATAAAATATGAAAAATCAAATGCAATTTTTATTCAAGCTTTGTGCCACTAAAGTCTAAACCTTTCAACCCTTGTTAGGATACTGATCCATAAAACTATAATTTTAGTGGTTATCTTTTCAAATTTACTTTTATCATCAAAGCCAAAGCCCTTATAAAAATTACAGTTAGGCTTCATAGTCCATAACCAAAACTAGCAAAGTCCAACATTTGGTCAAGACTTCGATTCATGGCAGTGTTTATAAAAAATACTTTGTTGGGAGAAGCATATCCACGTTGGTGATCTCAATCTCAAAGGGGGATTAGTCACTGTTAGAAACCTTCTAGGCAACCAAAAATAGTCCATAAGCAACAAAATGAACAACTTTCACATTAATGACATAAAGAGCTTGGGTTGATATTTTTTGAACCATAATTTTTTTTTCTTGACAAACAAGAAAGATAATTTGAAGTATCATAACTCCCAACTCAATCTGAAGAAAAAACTAGTTTGAATTTGTTAATTAATTCCATTTAATGGAAGACATGAACAATTTCATGCAGTGGTGTGTAACTGTATGTTTGTCAGCATGAATCCCTTTAATTAAAGTGTAGACTTTCTTTTCCGTAATCACTGAAAACTTGATTAACTCGTGGTTTTTTATATAAAAAATCATGGCAATTTTTCCTGGCATTGTAACATTACCCTTAAAAGAAAACATGACTGAATAATAATATGCTTCATCTTATTATGTTGGCAAGTTTCTTACACGAAGAGAGTAACTAAATCTAAATTGCTCCCTCCATGCACCTAAAACAGGAAGAAAAGAAATAACACTAAATATGGAAGCAAGATGCTTCCACATAAACAAACAATTTGCACATGGACTCAATCTATGTCGTCTCAATGTGCATTCCAAAAGCAAACTCTTCAAACTCACTTCATCTCTCTATAACAAGCTGAACACCAATATATACACACATCTTCACAATTTTCCCCAGCAGTAATCTCTATTGGCATTTTCAAAAACCACATTGGTGTGTTGTGTTCTTCGGCAACTTCACCTTGTTGGGTTAAGAAAAGCCAAATCAATGCTTTGTGGTGTTCTTGTAGTAGTGTACAACACTTTGTTGTTGAACCAAAAATCTTGTATTGAATAGCTGATAAAATCAATATGGAACTACTTTTTTTGTTCCATTTATTTTTTTTTCTTAAGGTTGAAAATGATCAGGTGCAAATGGCTTCTACTGAGAGTTTCTTCATGACATTCGGACACGGATCTCCTCCGAAAATTTCGGGTGCGACCGTCACTGCACACGAGTTCTGCCCAACACAACTCTGCAAAAGTAAAGTCATTATTGAATGATGATTAATAAGCAGAGTAAAAGGGACCATAAAGAGTGTCATGCTTTCGTTTTCGCTTCCTGTTTTCATTTCTAGTGTTTCATGTTTTCAGGACTAGTTTGCAAAATAGGAAACTCGGGAAATAGAAACAAGAAATAAAAACAAAAACCAAACATACCCTTAGGGTGCGTTTCATTTCAGAAGACATTTCATGCTTTTATTTTCTGTTTTCAATATTGACTATGAAACTTTCACCTTGTTTTCATTGTTTCTTGTTTTTAAGATTTTGCAAGGAAAACATTGAAAACATTATTTTTCATTGTTTCCCCGAGAAAATCCTGAATAAAAAAATAATTTAAAAAAAAAAAAAACAGAATGGAAACTATGTGACAGCTTTGTAATTCAAATTGTAAACAGAAAATGAAAAATATGAACATTTTTTAAAATCAAACATGCCCTAAACTTCAAATGATTATTTGACCTGCAGAATTGAATTTTAAAACTGAAAAGTAAAAAACTATGTTTTTCAAACTGCTAAAGTGGTACTTCCTCCCGATACATTGATTTATGCATATACCTAAAAGGTGAAAGTGACAAATATTTTGGATCGGAGGGAGTATTTGGCTATAGCACCCTACCCACCACCAAAAAAGAAAACCATCCCAAGAAACATAAGACGAAGAAGAAATAAGTACCCTTTGAAAGGCATCATATGACTTGTGAGCATGACAGCTTCCTTCATGGTAGTTTCCACAAGACCCTACTGGGCTGCCAAAGCTAGCAAACTTGATTGATGATATCTTCTGTCCAGGACCGCACGACAAATGCGCTTTCGGCCTCACAGGATTCCTAACTTTTCCTGAAGCTTGCATCTGATAGCTCACAAGATTCGGCTGCCACTCATAAATATCAGCACACACACTATCTATGTCCCTTCTAACCAGAAAGATGCCATTTGGGTCTCCTCCCAATTCCTCAAACAAAACTAACAAATTCCCAGTTGGCTTCAGCCAAGAATGTGGAACATGATACCTGAAATTTATCCCCCGATATAACCAATTAGTTATGTTGTCAATGTTTTCTTAATACTCTCTCCAGTCTAAAATAACTATCATTTTCACCTTTTATGTACATTTATAAATCAATGTCTCTAGATACAATTGATTTATGAATGCACTTAAAAAGTGAAAGTGACAGTTATTTTGGACTAGAGGGAGTAGCATTAAGCAAAACTCCGGAGGAAGATTTATGTTTCTCACCATCTTTGAGAAGGCTCGCCGCAGTTACTTGCACACTTCTTCTCATTGTAAGTTCCTGCATAGTCACAGTTTCCACAAGAACCGGATGCTTTGTAAGCAGGCCAGTAGCGGCCCAGGCTCTGTCCGTTGATCCACACTTGACCTTTTCCCATGCTGGCCATGTCTAAAGCCAATGGAGCAGTTCCGGCCGGGGCGTCGAAAGTAGTCTAATAATATAACAATTTTGTTAGATTAGGTCCATCTTTTAAACAAGTGCAACCAAAAAAGGTCTCTTTTCCAAAGCAAGGATATCTCTACTACTACTACTAGCTACATACAAGTACTATTTTTAAGAATAGTAATTGGAAGTACAGTAATAAGTCAATAAAAAAGGGTGCCCAGTGCACAGTAATAGTAATTGATGTACGTGACCTTACTCCCATTGGCGGAGAGGTTGCTTTCCAGGATTTGAACCTGTGACCTCTCCAGGTCATAAGGCAACAATTTTATCACTGTGCCAAAACCCCACCAAGGCTCACCCTCTAAGCACAATTGTAAGTCAACATAAACAAATACTCAAGCACTGCATTAGTGATGTATAGAGGCTTTGTGATACTCACTTTGTACCAAGTCAATGGTTGCCTTCGCGAGACTAAATACCCCTGAATCCATTCAACAGAGGAACTTCCACTAAGGGAATGAAGACTCATGGCTTCACCTTTGAGACCAACCTAAGATGAAACATGCACTCAAATGAATCTCAAGCAAAAACAAAATGCAATAAGAAAGAGAAGGCATATTGAATGCTTGAAGAACCTTGTAAGACCACTTCTGCCAAGTTAAGTCCCTTCTCCCTTCGTTGAGACCGTTTAATGAAATTGGCCCAAGAACACCAGCATTCCATCTCTCAAAATGTGGACCAACATTCTGTGTGTCAATAATAGGCAGCAAGTGAGTGACATAGTCACAGTCATGACCAAACTTTTCAAGTTTCTGAACAAATCAGATTAGTAAGGAAGTGCAAGGTGCATCTAACAATATCTTCTAGATCCGTGTCACTCACACACAGAGAAAGAGAAAGAGAAAGAGATAGAGAGAGAGAACAAACCGGTAGCCCAACTGCGACACTAAGAAGGGAGATTTTGTTGACACCGGCTCTGAGCTTCACACCCTGGCTAAATGTTAGTTTGGGGAACTCTAAGCTTCCATACGCAGTTCCTGAACAAAGAAGATGAATAATAAGCTCAATGCATCAATGATGAACAATTATTAGCTTCCAAAGTAAAATGGTGTGCTTTACACTAAGTATTGGATAAATAACTGAGTTGTATTGCAAAGAAAAATGCAATTAATTCGTGAAGCACTGTGATTGTTTTTAGTGGGCGAAACATTACTGAAGTTTTGGAAACCGGCGTAATGCTGCTCACCTGATAGCTGACCGTTGACAAAAACATGCAAAGCATGGCCAGCAGACATTACTGTAAGAACAGGATCCTTTCCATTCCTCAAAAACCATTCTTTGGGATTGATCACGACGCTGGCAAGAAAAGTAGCAAGATAAGTATTAGACATGGAAGATCCAAAATCAACAATATGATTTCAATAGTTTTCTAACCAAATTATCATGAGAAACTGTAGAATTTTGATGTCACTCACTCTGTGGAGTACCACAAGTAGTCAGATAAATCTCTTGTTGTGTTTATCTGCTCCAACAAACCACTCGTGGTGAAGGAACTATCATCAGTAGAGGTTGTCTCTTCGTTGAATGCGTTCCAAGAGAGTCCTCCATGAATAGGAATGCGAGTCATCTTCATCTGTGCACTCTGAGCACCAACCTGTGCAATGATTTTGAAATTTTCATTTTTAGCCCAAATCTGCCACCCGAAAATAATCGAAAAGAGTTGTCTTCTCTTAATTGTAAATGAAACTTTAGACAAAAGAAAAGAGCATATAAATTTAAATAAAACACTAACAAATTATCATTCTTTTGCTTTTGTGTATGCCTACTTTCGTGAAACAGAAAAGTCAATCTTGTAGACACAAAACTATAATTATATTTAATTTGCCATCAAAATCAAGTTATTCAATTCAACACAATCCATTATAAGACATAGCAAACTTAGATTTAGTCATATGAAATAAAAGTTTGCTTAATTTTTTTTTCTCTCACCCTTGCAGTGTTATAGACAGTGTGCTTGCAGTCAGGAAGAATGCTTATAGACCAAGGAGGCAAGTTGTAATGGGAATTTTCAAATGCCACTGTCGCATAGGATCGTGGGTTATAGTTAGCAAGAAATGCAGCACAAGCTCCAGACTTTGATTTGAAGACATGTGCCTGTACAGTGGTAATGAAAGTTAAAATCCATTCTAGATAGCACTGATTACTCTTATACAACCAACCAAGGCATTTTAGTTTAGTCATACCTCTTCATAGTTTCCAAGCCGTGTTACGGTAGGATCTCCAGATACTAAAGCAGGTTCAGCAAGTTTTATTGCTCTGTGCAAATCCTTCAGATGGCCCCATTTTGGCTCCCTGGGAAGTCCTGCATAGAGGAAGAAGTAATATAACTCAAAATCATGCAAGAACCATAACTTCAAATAAGTACAAATAAGTACTTTCTTTTTGACTTAGGTGTATAAATACACACACACACACACACTATGTTAGGTTCTTTACATATACTTAAAAATGAATGAATCATCAGTATTAAAGGTAACAGATTTTCATTGCCATACATCAAATGTGGAGAAGCTCATAAAATCAGTGACTTGGATTCATGGTTAACACCAAAGTAGAAGAAGCAATGTTCTAATGTGCTATGCCTCATAATGGCCAATGAGTACAGATCTTATCATAGATATCAGCTTTTTTCCATTTATGTCCAAAATAAAAATAAAAAAGCAAAAAAATACCAGTAAGTATGAGTCATAGGCATTGGAATCTTTTGAACATACCATATTCATCAAGAGGTGCATCATAATCATAACTTGTAGCAATAAAGGGACCACCTGCAGTTCGACCAAAGTTTGTTCCACCATGATACTGGAACAATCAAAACAAAGGAGCTTAGTTTTTTTCTTTTTTATGTACTTCAGAAATTACAATGGTCACAATGATAATTTGAACCCAGGACCTCATGCATACTACCCAAAACCCTTCAGCACTAGACCAATCCTAGTGGCTTACAAAGGAGCTTAGTTGAACTGGAAAAAGGACGAACGCATGCATTGAAATAAACCAAATATTGAAATTACCATGTAATAATTGACAAATGATCCGCCTTTCTGTATAAACCTTGCAACCGAAAATGCCAAGTCCTCAGCAGGTCTGTGAGGTACTGGACCTCCAAAATCAGTAAACCTGTAAGTTTAAAAAGAGAAAGCAAGGGAATGAACAATCAAACCATTCCTCTAGCTTACATTTTCCTTATTCTTAGGCACCAAATACAAAGCTATAAAATTTATAATACCATCCGGTCCAAGCTTCAGTCCACATCTTTGGCTTGTAAGCCTTATTTGGTGAGAAATAATCACAATAGAAGCCATTGCAAGTGTTAATCTGCAAAAATTTTATACCAAATTTAGAAGCTGAACTATGACCCTAACTGAAAGTCAAAATCAGCAAAATTTGCAGTTACATGTCAATACAACATTCCTTGAGTATCCCACAAGAATATGAAAAACAACAACTCAATCCACTACTAATAATGGAAATTTGACAAGAGTGTCTGGTTTTGAATTTTCACCACATGTAATCAAAAGGGTAATTAAGTTTCAATTAAAGTTATGATCCTCAACAGCCAGACATGATAAATGAGAGCAGTATTGAAAGGACTGAACAAAAAGGTAGGATCACAACCATGCAAAAATGAGAAATAACTATTCTTTTCCCCCCATTGGCAATATGTACAGTGGACACAACATGCTGTTTAATATCGCCACCATGGATAAAGAACCATCATCATTCATCAAGAATAAAGAACATGTTTAGGGTACATTTGTTTTAGCTTATTCAGTCCAAAAATCACTTTTTTCTAAAACTGAAAAACACAATTTCTTTAAAAAAAAATCAGAATCCCGAAAAAAATTGGTATCAGTTTTTCACCAAGAGTCAAAAAGAATAACTTCAGAAAAATTCGATTTCAGCTTTTTTTACCCTAAACAAAAGAAGAAGAAAAATCAATTTTTTTAATCACTTTGTCAGAATCCAAAACAAATACACCTTTGTAGATTGAACTTACAACAGGATCAGGAGCATCATCTTGCTTGCACATGACCCATGGAACCCCAGTTCCAAGTCCTGTAGCCATATGTGCTGCCCACTGAGTATAGGCTTTCCCAGGGGAACCAATTTCATACTCCATAGGTCCATATTCATTTTCAATCTGCACAAAATTAATAATTCAAAAAAGAAAGGCAATACTTTTAGTACATATATTATCTCCATTTTTTACTCAGTAATAAGTAACAAGCTTATATAATTTATTAAAAAAGAAAATAGAAACAACATATAAAGCAAGTTGTTGTTATTGGACCAAGAATAAGGGTACCTGTGATAGAATGATTGGACCACCCTGAGACTCATATAACCTTTCTGCTTTCATCATATTCACAATCTTTGTGGTAAATTTTTGCATTTGAAACTTCATTACAGCAACAGAAGAAAAGAAGAAAAAATGTTACTACAAGATAATAAATAAATAAATAACATAAAAGAAAGAGTAAAAAAGATTAGAGTTTTTTAGATGATTATTCTTCCTAAGGTACAAGAACTACATTTTTTTCCCTCACCTTAAATGGTCCATTGTCTGTTCTGAAGCTGATACCTGGTATGTACTTGAGCCAAACAGGGAAACCTCTGAAAAAAAATAAAGGTAAAAGAAAAAATTAGATATTTCAAAATTCCCACAAGAACATTTTTTTTTTTTGCAACTTTAAAGATGGAATTCAAACTCTTTCATTACCCAAAGTTCCATTCAGCACAGACATAAGGGCCAATCCTTAGGTGAACATAGAGGCCTGCTTGCTGCACCAGCTTTATGAACCTCACGAGATCATAGTTCCCCTCAAAATAATACTAAACTCATCAAAGGGAGAAAAGAAAAATTCATTAACTCATAGAAGAAGAAAAAAAAACTAGCATGCATTGTTTTCATTATTACTTTGCCAGGTGAAGGTTCATGTCCATTCCAGAAAACATAAGTCTGAATCACATCCAAACCTCCTTCCTTAGCCTTCTGTATAAGATCTGGCCACATCTGCAA
>QANU01108797.1:42749-148721 GCA_003254905.1 Nissolia schottii
ATATATATATATATATATATATATATGTATATGTATATATTATATATATTATTTATACAAGTATGTATGTAAACATATACATATATATACATGTGTGTGTAACTAACAATATATTATTATTACTACTACTACTATTATTATTATTATCATCATTTATAAATGTATTATGTATGTATAAAGACGGGTATGTAATGTCTGTATGTAGATATTATTACTATTATAATTATTAGTATTAGTATTATTGTTGTTAGTATTGTTAGTATTATTAGTATTGTTGTTAGTCTTGTTAGTATTATTAGCATTGTTATTATTAGTATTTTAGTGTTATTATTATGATGATAATTGATTTATAATAATAATAGTATAAATTACAATTAGTAAACTCTAACTAACCGTAACCATAACCCTAAACCCTAAACCCTAAACCCTTAGCCCTAATCCTAACCATAACCCTAGCCATAGCCATAACCATAAACCCTAAACCCTAAACCCAACATCCCATGTGCATGATGGATCAAAATCTTGTAAAGCAATCAACTAATACGGTAAGTCATTGTACGATTGTTCCCAATTGCCATAGACTTGTACAATTGCATTTTGCTTGGCAAGTCATGCTTTTCTATACGATGGCCAGTATCCTTCACGGTCCATCACATCTGCTTGAATTGACTTCACTGGCATTGTTAGCTTCGCCCTTATCTGTGCCAGAATCAGGCTAGCAATCTTAACAGAAGTCAACTTTGAGTGGTCACAAGTTAGCCGCTTTGCAAGGCAAGTGTGAGAGTCGTTGTATCTTGTGATCTCCCAATAATAACTATTTTTCTTTAGGGATGCCCTAATAAGCCATTGACAGCCTTGGCCAAACTTCTTGCATTTGCAAAAGTAAGTCACCGGTTCTGACTCTTTTATTTTGTAGTCGGCCCCGACACGCAAGCAATGGCTTGCAACGGCTTCCCTAACTTCATCCCTGCTTGCAAAGAATTTTCCTTTACACAGCTCATCGCTGGCAAAATATTCATTATACAGCTCTCCTGATTCAATTGCACGCATTCCTCCAACATCATATGTTTGCAAGAACGTTGATGTATCCTCGGGCTGTGCATTCCTTTCGTCATCTATATCAACAATTGAGGCATCAGGTAATTTCATGTGACAAAAACAATGTAAATAAGACATTTATGCAGTAAACAGATTTGTAGTTCTGATATGCCAGATCCTCATCATGAGGCAAGCATAGAGCATACTTTGCATTTCTATCCATGTACATACGTAATTTACTCGCCAATAAAGTCAGCAATTTGAGTTACAATTATATAATTCCAACCCTTAACAAAAAACAATATAAATCCGTGCATTCATACAGTGAATAGATTTGCATTTCTGATATGCAAGGTCCTCATCATGAGGCAAGCATAGAGCATACTTTGCATTTCTATCCATGTACATACGTAATTTACTAGTAAATAAATTCACCAATTTGAGTTACAATTATATAATTTCAACCATTAACGATAATTAAAATTAAAAATAATATCGTAATTTATATTGACCCTAAATTTATATAACTATACTTGAATCATCGTTCGATCCATCGCCATCAAAAATGTCACTTTCGTGCTCGCTTCAGCTTCTATCACCCTCTTCCTCTGCCCAGAACTCATCATCTGACACTAATGGCGTCACAACAACATCTTCATGATGCAATTCGTTTGCGTTTGGATTGCCGCTTAACTCCTTATTCACAGTTGACGCCTCTGTGAAGTTCACGTACAGATCAATACAACTCAAGTGTGTCTTATATGTTTCATACTGACAAAACATATGTTGCATTTGAGCGTCGTTTGATATTGTTATAGGCTGATATTTTATCAGCCCATTTAAGAAAGATACTGGAGATTTGTATCTTATTCTCTCCACCCTCTTTTGAAAATGATGAGATATTACACTATACAAGTCGGTGAACGACATAGACGGCCACAGAATAATGACCTCAGCCTCATGCGGACTAACAAACTTGACACCCTCAACATTATTTTTTGTCACTGAACCCTCATAAAAAATATATGCAACAATCCCTCTCCTATCCATTTTTTTGTATCTAAACAAAAAAGCAAAATGATAGAATAGAAGAGGAAAGGATTGAAAATGAGAAAGAAGATTGAAAATGAGGAAGAGGGAGTGTGTGAAGTGTTGGGGAGATATCAGATCCCTCACTCCTTTTGTAATGAAAGTTTCCCGGGATACCCAAAGGCAGTCAACTTTTTTTCTGAAAAAAGTACTGCTGTCAGGGGCTAAAATCGGCTGCCTATGGGCCGATTTCACTACAAAAAGTACGTTGTCTGAGGTTGAAATCGGCCTAGGGGCAGCCAATTTCAGCCCCAATTTTCCATACATCCGTAATTTCCCTGCCAAGCTCACATTTTGAAAAATAAAAGTATGAGAGGCAATATATATGTAAAAAAAACCCATATTATAAAGTCCAATTTTTTTTAATGGTTTTTAAATTTGTTTTGGTGTACCAGAGAGTTGGCAGAAGGGTCCAGAATAGATCAGTACTCCCAGTGGCCAAATGGATTGGATTTGCACATTCATTGCATATCTTACGGTATTTTGAAGTCAATGACGACATTACCTAATACTATTTGTATATCACACCATATTTGCCGCCGTATAAATTTGGTATATATATAATTCTTGTCCTCCAACAAATTTTATAGATCTTAATCATTAAAGTTAGTGTGATGTGTGATTAAATCTTAACCACAAATACTTAAAGAATATTGATACTTTTAAATTTTAATAGGGTATTGGAGAAACTCGTCGAAAATTTATTATTATCAATATTGATGATAGGTACACTTGTTTAACTTATTTACCAAAATAATCAATTTTTTTGAAATAATCAGTTTGGTAAATTTGAATAAATTTTTAGAATTAATTAGAATCTAAAAAAAATTAGTTTTCCGTTTTTTTAAGAGAAGTTAAACAAAATAGCTTCTTGAAAAAATATGTTTTCAATTTTTTGAACTCTTTATCAAAAATTAATTTTTTAATTACTTTTTTTTAAAAAGATGAAACAAATGCTTAACTATTATAGTTATATGTTAATCTAAGTTAAATCCTATCACATAAATAAAAATAGTTGACTTTTTTTTATTATTTAAAAAATCATTATATAAAATGATTTCATTAAATATATAACAGTGTAAAAAACTTTATTAGTGTATATACCAATTATAAATTCTTACAATTAAATTATAAATAATTAATATTCCTCTTAACGTTTGTACAATAATTTAAATTTTTTACCACCTCAATTTTTTAATTTTTTATTGATACTATAATCTAATTAAACATTATTTATTTATGCTTATGTTGTGCCTACATATGTTTTTTAACAACTTAAATGAACGTAATTTTATCTTAAAAGTTAAAACTAATCATTTTATTAATGTTTATTAATTAAATTTTCACTATAAAAGTATGTTTTGTATACTTTTATCATAAAAGTCAAAACCAATTCTTTTTAATTTTTTGGGTGCAACTCTAAAACTAATTCAAAAGTCAATATAATGTTCATTGTAAAAGTATGCAATTAAAATGTTTAAATTATATGCATGGTTATTTTTAAATAAATTATATTACCATCCAATTATACAATGTTATATCAATAAAAATGGTTTACTATTAAAATAATGAGTATGAAAGTGAACAACTTTTTTTACACTAACAATGTAAAAAGAAAAAGGTAAACTCATTAAAAAAAATCAAAAACAATAACGACAATACCCTAAATTTCATTTTTGTTTTCCTTAAATTCAATTGCTTGGATTTTCATGAAACAAAAATCTTCAATTGTGTATTGTAATTGTCACTATTTATTCTACCAAGAGGTAACCTAAGCCCTATAAGCAACAACAAGAAGGAACCTTTCACTTTTAGGAATCAGGGGATTTGATGATTTATTACTTGCCGGCAGGAGAAAGGGAAAGAGAAGAAAAAAAGAAACAACCAATAAGGTGCTTTTATGAACCTTAAGCATCATCTTCTTAGTGCATTTCAGTTACAACTTCCTAAGTCCACAAACAAAGCAAAGAAACAACAAAGGGAGGGGGGGGGGGGGAACCTTTAATTTGCATGCACTTCTTTCCCACTCACTCACTCATTGCATCATTGCCAACACCAACCTGCTGCCAAACTCAACTCCCTTCATTGTCAATGTTTTGTCAACAAAAAAATCATTAAAAAAAAAAAAAGCTTATATAATAATGTGAAACCTATACACGTCCTATGTTTGATGCATGTGTTACGTGTGATCAGACCTAGAAAAATCAAGGGTGTGTATTTGACCCCTCACCTTCAATCAATTGAGTATCTCTTTTTAAATCCAAAAAAGAAAAAAAGAAGATAGGTATAAAAAAATAATTAATGCTAAACATATAATTTTTTTTATACACGTGTGATAATGAGGTTTGAACATATGAGTGTGTATGAGTATGACCATTTATGACCTGACCCGGCTCGATGACCTGATTTGAACCTAGGCAATTTGGGTTTGACCCGACCTAATTTATTTTAATATTGGGTGGAACATGTCCAAATTATAGGAAGCCCAAATGTTGTTAGGGAGAGGTCAGGGTAGTTGCTCAGGCCACTCAACCCATCCCATATGAGCGCGCGCACACACACACACACACACACACACACACATATATAATCTGTTTTTGTTAAATTTATATGTATATTATATACTATATCATAGTTTTTTATTTTGTCCCTTAAAATGTCAAGTGTCACTTATCAAATTGTGTAGGTTGATATTAAGGCTCATGAGTTAGGTCTCCCAAGCATTACTCTTTGTTTTGGTGTATACATATATACACACACACACCCTCAATTATTGATTGTATCATAATTTTTTAGTGGTGTGCGTCTTATTATTGTTTATTAAAGAAGATAAATGATGGTGATATGTAGGCGCAACATTTTTCCGATGGATAAATTATCTATCAGTAACCATGAGCTTCTACGTTAACATTGTAGAAAAAGTATTTATCAGCGGATATCGTACTTTAAATCTGTCGGTAACGCCGATAGATATATTTGTCAATAGATCGAGAGACTCGATAGTATACCCTAAAAGGCAACTTTATTTCTCATTCTCACTTTCATTCTCACACCTTTAATTGCTTTACTGTCTAGAATTTTATTATGCTGTGTTGTTGACTTGTTTATATATTACATGTGTAATTTTTTCAAGGAGATTAGTGTTTAATTGGGGATTGGAGATTTGTGATAAGTTTCAACTTGGCAGATCATTCATTATACATGATTCTTCTACTTATGTTTCTTTGGTTATGCAAAAAAAAATGGTGTTCCTAAGGTAGCATTGACCCATACCGCCTAGTCAAAACATGGTTTAGACCCGACCCAAAAATAATCTGGGCTTATACTTGGACAAAGGGTTGGATTTGAGCTTAAAATTTGGCCTGACCAAAATATGGGATTAGGTTTGGGCAACCTCAAGTCCATGATAACTCGGCTCATGAACACTCTTATGTACGAGTGTGCAGTGGGTTGGGTCAACCCGTCGACCCGAACAAACCCGTAGGCTTTTAGGATGGGTTGAATTGAATACACACGAGGGTAAAATTTGATTGACTTGAGTATTAGTTAGGTCAATTTTTTAGTAATCAATTTCTAAAATCGAATCGACTCATTGACCCAAAGTACCCACATAATTATTTTTTATTATAATAAACTACTATAAAAAATTTATACATTTTTTTAATAATAAAAAATTATAGATTAAAAAAAATGATGAGTACTCAAGTACCCCGACCTGGTTTGTTGAATATTGAGTCGAGTTGGATAAATTTTTGTAAAAAAAAGATACAAAATTAAATTGACTCAACTCACTACTATATATTCGAGTCAAATGATTTTTCACTTTAAAACTAACTTGATCAACGTATCGCTCTATGAGTATGATCCTATAGAAACTATGTACCAAAACCCCTCTTCACTCCACCCCTTCTAGTGACCTTTGTTATACTAAGATTGAAACCCTGTACAATTTAACTTAAATGATAAACATATTTGAAATAGGAGATTAAAGAGCTTATTTAAGGGTATGAAATGAATTGTGAAAACAATTACAAAACAGAATGATGTTGATATATTAGGCGAAGGAAACAAATAACACAGTCACAAGTGAATTTTACATGATTAATAATGAAGATAATTTTACTCTTCTAATGCGTTGACTCCCCTCTATTTAAAAAATTAATCAGTTGAAGTTTAATGAACTATAAATTAATATTAGTGATCATAATTTAAAAAATAAAAAATAAATATGATAAGAATATTAGTTGTTCAAGAATTTCATAATGATAATAATACTAAAAAAAATTGTGCAACAACATATGGATAAGATTTGGTTCATTTGAAGGAAAACAGAAGCTTTATAGATTAAATCCAAATAAAAACTTTGTTTCTTTTCAATTATTGAAACGTATTTAAATTGTATGGGAAACTTCCCAGCAGGATGAAACATCGATCCGGATGCTGTGGAACTATTTGATCAATTATATATACCCCACAAATACAAAATATATAATGCAAGTATATGTTGTTGAAAAAAGTTATAAAGGAAAGAATATATAGTAGTATTATAACAAGAGTGGAATTTGTATAATAGAGAATATCTACAAATGGCGAGTAAAGCATGTACAGACAATTCCTCAAAGTGAGATGAGATTTAGGGATACATATCTTGCAAGGAATTGCATCGTGTAGTGCCCAATAACTCATCATAGCCTTAATTTAAATGTACCAAACCAATTACTTTATATCTTATTTTTTGTGAGCTTTCCTACCTAGCCGGTTAGTTGGAGGAGCATGTAACGCTAAAATCAACGTAGGTTCATACTTTATTTAGCAAAATTATGGAAGACACTGTTGTTGTAATTTTTAGGAACGAAGCATTAAGGATATTTTTGGTATATTTTCAAAAAGTTGCAATTTCCTCAGTTATTTACCTTTAACTCTTCCATAAGAACAATCAAAGCACTGGCCAATCAAAGTTGTAACATTTAATCAAAGTCAAGCCAAATAATTAAAGTTGACTAAATCTATAAGGGCTAATTAATGTCATCTTTATCTTTTCTTATCCTTCTCCACTTCTATAAGAACCACTAATTAAGGAAGGGAGAGATATATTAATCATAATCTGGACACTACTTACCTTTTACTTTGAGTGAGACAACAACAATTCTCTCTTTCAACAAGTGTTTTTTTTCATGAATCAAACTTGTGTCATTATTCTTATGAGAGATTAAGTTGTTTACCAATTATCCAATAACTCCTAGATTCAACTTAGGCTAATATGTTTTGTTTTGTTTTTTTGGCGATGCAACATGGGCTAATCAGTTAATAGGCTTAAAATAGTTGATGCCAAATTCTTAAAAATTGTCATGTTTCTTCAATACGGTATAAAATTGTTACTTGTGGTGTTTGTGTTGGTATGTCATGCGTACTTCATTAAATTCCAAACACCTAGCTAAAGCTAAAGCTGGTATGCTTTAAACACCTTAGGCAAGCAATGCGATAGAATTGTTTATTCAAGAAAAATAAAAATAGCAGTGCTGTTTTAACAATAAATACATCCAAACAACTTATATACATCATATATGAGGAAGAAAAAAGACAATTATTATATTTCGTACAGTGATTAATATCTCTGAAACAGAAGACATTAACATAAGTGCATATATAGCATCAACGCACGTTAAGACAATATCAACGTAATTATTTTTTAGTATTTTGAACACATTTTCTTTCCCCACCAAATCACACTCT
The DNA here is from genome assembly GCA_003254905.1 of Nissolia schottii. Classification (NCBI taxonomy): domain Eukaryota; kingdom Viridiplantae; phylum Streptophyta; class Magnoliopsida; order Fabales; family Fabaceae; genus Nissolia; species Nissolia schottii. Next base: position 50,610 of record QANU01108797.1, read on the forward strand.
CTCTATCACATAATATTGTCTCATATATTCTCTCTCCTCTACTCTCACTCATGCCTACTAACGTAATAGCATTAGACATCAATATAATAAAAATAGACATTAACATGATAATGATAGACATTAACATCAACTTCATATATTTTCTCTCTCCATTAAATCAAATTCTCTCTCTTTTTTTCTCACTCTAGTGTCAAGATGAGGAGTAAGAGGGTGTGTGTGTGTGTGATTTGATGAAAAGAGAGCAATTAAATTTTTTATTCTATTTGTGGTTCTTACTAAATATTATTGTCATAGTATTTTATAGGGTGTCAGATATTTTAGTAGGAAAATAAAATTATTAAAGGAAAAAAAACACGTTTCATGGAAAGATCAACTTCATAATTTATTTAAAGTATAAGTACAATTTTCACCTATAACGTTTTAAATTTAATCCTTATTATTAAAAAAAAATATGCATTTTTCTTGATAAAAAGTTTTTACCTACTACGACTACTATTACAGTCGGTCATCTCACATAAGGCAACCAAAATTATCACAATAAAAGTTCAATTTATTCATTGTCAAATTTGATTTCAAATAAAAAAACATCAAAATTAGTCTATGTTATTCCTAAATGTAGACTGAGTTAGTTCATTTATGTTTATCAACATTTCATAAATATGATTAAACATAATTTTAGAAATATAATTAAATACATCAATAATGTTATTGTTATATTTTTTCTCTCCTATCTCAACGTTTATATTTCCCTCTCTCCTAAAGTAGCAATCATAAAGAAACCTAGACGAGCTGGTGTTGAAGGAGGACGTGTTAGAGAAATTGGAGAGATGAAAACAAATGAATTAAAATAAGAGAGCAGAACAATTGATAACAATATTTTTAAATGTGCTTATTCATATTTATAAATTAGGACAAAATTAAAAGATTAACTTAACTCATTTTAAAAAATAATAAAGACTAAATTTCTTTTTTAAAGACAAAATTAATCCACCACCCATTCAAGACAAAAATTGGAGTTTTACTCAAATTATTATATAATAAATGACCTGCAATATTGACCATAAAGATGGATTTATTTACCAAAGATTTCATGTCCGGAGGCTAAGTGAAAACCAGATTCAAAATCGATGAAACGTGAAGATCAAAATTACATTTTAATCTTTATCTTTATTTAAATAAATTATAATAGAATATAGTATTTTCTAGGAATGTGACCAAAATTCAAAGTTTGTTCGGGCTTTGCCGCCCTATCCTCTCAAATGGCACAGGTTTTGCAGACTCACCTTGGGCAACGTGACGAATTAAAAAAAACATTGGGCAATGAAAAGGACATCCCTTCATAAGTAGTGACACACAGCAGAGTTCAGATTTTGAAATTAGCAGCACCTTCACTTTTCTCTATCTATCTTTTTATTTGGTTTTTGGTGAGACACATTTACAAACTCAAAATAAAATAATTTATGAATTCTAATGTTTAATATTATATTGATTTATTAGTTTTATGTTTTTTTAGTGAAATTATTTTATTTTGAATTTTTTTAAGCAGTGTTCTTAATACACTTATTAATTAAATCTGTTTTATTTTTATTATAATATTTTTTTTATTGGTGCTATTATTTGGACGCCAAAATTTTCCAAACACCTTATACATATTATATATTAGAGAAAAAAGGTAAATTATTATATTTAGTATAATAAATAATATTTTTTTATGTGGATGGTATTAACGTGTGTAATATTAACATTAGTGTATGCAATATCAATACATGTTAAGAAAAATAGCTATGTAGTTATTTTTAATACATTCTTTTCATCAAATCATACTCTCTTTCCATTACGTCATATTGTTTTCTTATCAAGTCAGACTTTTTATCCTCTGTTCACACTCATGCATGAAGCTCACACGTCATGTGAGTATCAACATGATGACTATCATCAATGTAATAGAAATATGTATTAACATAACAAATATGTATCAATGTATTATAAAAATATAATCCTAAGACCTTTTTCTCTCTTTTCAAATCATACTCTCTGTCATATGCTCTCATTTTCTCACTTCAAACATCAATCTCATTCATCACACGAGTATCAATATAATATATATGTGTGTATCAACATAACGAATATAAGTATTAACATATTCTCTCTCTAAGTATCAACATAATAGACATAAGTATCAACATATTATAAATGTATATCAACGTTTATAAAAAAAATTATTAATGTCATTTTTTTATAATGTTGATACTTTTATAATATGTTAATACCTATATCTATTATGTTGATATAAATTTTTATTATGTTAATACTCGCATGTTTTAAAGGTAGAGTGGAGATTTTGAAAGTAATATCATTATTATGGTATTTTAGGGCGTGCATGTATTTTGGTTTACAAAAAATCACTTCTCTTTTTGTTATTAGTTTTCTACTTTTATATCAAATTCTCTCTTCCTCGATTGCGATAAGAATTAATGTAGGTTTTATTATTAAGAGAAATGTTATGTGTGTTGATTTTACATATGACATTATGTCAACTCTTATTTTATTCACTATTAGATGATATCTATATAAAATGTGAACTTGATTGAACTCTCATATAATGATAAATGAGATGTGAGTTAACATAATTCTATCTCATACAAAATAATAAGTTTAAATAACTATTTTGAGGTGAGGCAAATTAAACTCAAATTCAGCTACTAGATTGGTTGATGGAATTTAGATTTTCTCTTATTAGTTGATTTCTGTTGGGCTTAAAGTGGTGAAAGGAGTCCAAACTCCAAGGAGATTTAAATAAATGAACCAAGTGAGAAACAAATAATAGGTCAGACGTCATATCTTAACCCACAACCTTAAGGCAATGGATTCATGGATTTTTCTACCTATATACTCTTCACTTAATCCAAATTTCATCAACGCGAGACTTTTAACAATCACAGTTGAAATATAACAATTTCACGATTTGTAATATGTTTAGAGTTAGAAAATGGAAAGTGTTCTCGCCAAATTTGAGGTCAATTTTTCGGTTGCTTTTTTAGTAGTCATTAGTTTTTCTATTTTAGGTATATGTCTTGTTGTATTGAACACAACCATGTTTTCAATCCTAGTAGGTAGGGGATACACACTCACATATATTGATACAAGGAGTTCAAATCTTAAAAGTGTCTAATTGATGGGTCTCAGTGTGTAGAACTGAGAATCTTGGTGAGCAATTTTGTTATTATTTGTGCACTAACTGTTTTTTTGCAGAAACTCAAATTACTGGCATAGATGGTAACAGAAACTCAAATTAATATATATTTTGCAAAAACTCAAATCACTGGCTCTGATGAGGATCGAGTGCGGTCTTGAACCTAATGGTGAGGATAAATGGAGATGGAGTATACCGAGGAGGTGTGAGTGGTATTCATTGCATTGGCAGTGGTTGGTTGTGGAGTAGTAATTATAGGTTTCATATTTTGATGGTCGGGGATACACTAAACACAAATGTTGCATAAGTGGTGAGGAATTGTTATAGCAAGAATATATGGTGGATGGAAATATGACGTATATGTAACACTATTAGAAAAATAATGTTATATTATCTTAATAAATCCTCTTAATTATTATATAAAGCAAGAATTAATTATTTTTAAGATTTTGAGATATTGATTGTATCTAATTTTTTCATTTAGTAATTAGGAGGATTATTAGAAGAATCAAACATTACTCATTAAAAAATTAAAAGGATAAAGTTTTGGTTTTTTTATCTTTATATTCCTTTTGTAGGTTTAATTATCCAAAATATGGGCTGTATAATTTATTTACGGATGTATGGGGTGGCGATTTCAGCCCTGAAATTTTTTTTTTTTTAAATCTGGCATAACCATACAATGGTAATTTTTTTATACGAACCATATATTGGGAATTTACAATCATGAAAACCACAACCATGCCATTACCCCTAAAGTTTTGAATTGTTTTAATACAGTCAATGCATGGAAAACATTTTTAAAAAATAAGATAAGTTTTGTTTTTATTTTGTGTTTTTAATTTTTTTATGTATTTTAAGATTTTATAAAGAAAATAATAAACAGAATAAAAAACCTATTTTATATATGATTTTATTTTTTGTTTTTACTTTTTTATTTTACATTTTTTTTACAAAATTCTAAAAAAAATTAAAAACAAAAAATAGATAACACCAAATAAAAATAAACTTTTTTTTTAACTTTCCCAATAAATTTTTTTTTTATTTTCTGTACATAATTTTTTTCTTCTTTAATCCGTACCTGACAAAGCCCAAAATAAAATAAAATAAAATCCTTACATGAGATTTGAGTATTCTACTGAAGCAACCTCTTCCAAGAATAAAGAAACAGAAGAAGGTATACATGTGGTTGGACCGCCAATATTTTAATTTTTAGGTGCAAGTTGGACACTGCAGTAATAAATTGCATCCTATCACTAATTAATTGGAAGAGTTGGTTTGGTTGGTTGCTTCATATGTACGTGAAACCAAAGAATCAATGTCTGTCTTCCATGGAAATGCTAAACTATAAATAATCTGGTTTATTTGGTGAAATTTTATGGAGCAGTTTTTGAGTAATTTACAAACAAGGCTTTGTTTATTTATTTTTGTATACATTTGCTTTAAGATACACTTGTACTCAAATAAGAGAAAAGTTACTACAAAGTGAATCACTCACTTTAGAGGATAAACTGAATCACACATTTTAGAGGATAAAGTGAGAAGAATTACAATTGGATTAATAAAATAAAAGTGAGACTCATTCTTACTTTATTAATTAAGTTGATACAATTAACTGTTACGAGAAGCACGTGTAGGACATACGAGAACAAAAGAGACACTGCTTTGTTCAAGATGTTAAAAACAATTAGTTAACAAATGATTAATTTGTGTAAATGATTTATTTGAGGATTTAATTTGATTACATTGATAGTCATTTAATTATATATTAATATATTAGTCAATATAGTTGATTATCATCTTCACCGATGCTTGACGGACCATGGAATTGAAAAAATTTGATTGAATAATTATGTGAAAGAATTTAATTAAATAATTGTGCAAAGATCTTCTATACAATGAATTAATCAACATTGAAGTCTTATTTGGGTAATTCATGATTGTTTAAAAATCACTAACATACTTAGAACATAAGTTTATTATTGTATGTACTTCAATGTTTTATTTATTTTTTTTAACTTATACAAAAAACCTAAACTTTGGTACACATTACAAATAGCCATGCACATCTATTTATAAATTTAGTTTTGGACACACTAAAAAAAAATTTAATTTAAATCGACTTTTATATTTAAAAAATAAAAATTAGATGTCAATTTAATTCGACTTCTTTTAAAAAAAGAAAAAGAAGAAATTATGGTAACATGGATCTACTCTCTTTATATACAAAATAGTTTATTATGGGAACAACTTTTAAAATAATTTATTGTGAGATGAGATATTTTTATTTGTTTTATTATGGGAAAAAAGTCTGGCATCCTAAGTAGTAACAAATAAACTCCATTTGTCCCTTTCACGAGTTTTTTTTTCCCTCCTTCTTTGGGCAAACTTTCACGTGTGTCTCTTCGATAATAGCCTAAGGGGGTGGTTTGCTATCAGTACTCGCTCGTGTAATTTTTATAATTAAAAAAAAGTAATCAAGTCTTAATTTTAGCTTAAGGTTTTACTTTCCTTTTCATTCATAGGTAATTTAGCCAATGTACTTGCTATTGCTTTGTTGCGAGAATTTAGTAATTTACTAATCATTCACCAATTTAGTACTTAAATAGCGGTGCAATTAATTAATCACTGGATGTGGTGTGGTGGTAGTTCACATTGATTTTTAATGGTTGGATATTTGATTCTTATTGATTAGAATAAAAAACTTTTGTGACTAACAATTTATTATTTCGTGTGAATTCAATTAGAACGAGGACTATCAGCTGTGGACACCCTAAATGCAACAAAAAAAATATTGGTGCAATTAAATAACTTTTTATTGTTAGGGTTTCCATATATGTTATGCGTACAACTCAAAATACAATTCACTCTCCCTAATACATGTCTCTTCTACACGTTTGTGCAAAAGTTGATGTATGTCTGGTTAGTCAAAATTTTGTATATGTATATAAAAAAGTTTGTGCATTCTTGTTTAAAAACTTCTGCATGTGAATACAAAAGTTTTCTTCTTCATTTTTGTTTATGTTTCTAGCATATTTTTTTTGTTTTTGAAAAATTTGTGCAAGTCAGTTTAAAAATTTGTGCATATACTTTAAAATGTTTGTGCATGATAGAAAATAAATTCACACCCTTAAAGTGTGAGGGGGGAGATAAAGAGGGTGTGATGGTTATTTTTTACTATTTAATGTATCATATATCTAATTTGATTTGATTTTGTATATGGAAAAAAATTTATATGCATAGAAAAAATTTATGCCTATATATATATAAATTTGTGATGTCACTATATAAACCATGAATTAGTAACACAGTTGATAACATTTAAATTGTAACTCTAGCTAAACATGTTTCATTGATGTTAAAACAGGTTTGTAATAAAGTGTTTCACTTGTATACGCCACAATTTAAATAAGAATAATTTCCCCACTGATGTTGACCATCACGTATGCAACTAGCCATCTTGACTGTCTGTCATTATATACATCAGAATTTACATGAAATGTACTTTAGTGCTTCTTTTTCTTGAATTCCAAATTATATGAAATGGATGTCTTGGGTAAAATAATTAATAACATAAATAGTCTTCTGTAATTCTATGATTATTATTCATCAAGTTTGTCACATGGACTATGCATATGGATATCAAAAGTCAAAGCAAGTAGAGAGAGAGAGAAAGTGTTTGATTGAGATTAGATGCTGTCTTCCACTGATCTTTTATTGTTGGTGCAATATTCCTTTTCATATAGGTTTTTTCTATTGAAGCTTCACTTTTTCAACCTTTTACCTTAATATCTACTTGCTAAGGAAAATTAGGCCTTTGGATTTTAGCCTTTGTTTGTTGAGAAGTTGAACTATTAATGGCTAAGGCACTAATAGTGAAGTCATACGAGTAGAGGGTACCCCTCCCTATCAACAAGTTGGTGATTAGCTGTGACCCAATTAGTTTGATCTAACCAAATGTGGACCCTAACTCAGGCTTTGATGATTGCTCTCAAAACAGTTTGCGGATATATTATTGCATAGTCACTTAGTACTAAATGAATTTTATTTATTTAATGATAAAGAAATATTTCAGTGTTTTAATATTAAAATTAATTTTTACACTTCCAAAAACGACATATAAAAAAATGTCTCAAGATAATTTTTAGTTAATTTTATTTTTATATATATAAAAAAACGCAAAAACTATATCTATTCTCATGTTTCAATATCTCGATCTTCATTGTCTCAAGATTGAAATCAAATGAATTTCTCTTTATCTTGTGAAGTAGCAGTACAACTTTGTTGACCATATTACAAAGCCAGCTCATTTGTCTTTTCCTCTCAACTATAATTGCATGTATATGACTAATCTCAAAAACTCAATTTCTAAGCTTAATTAATAAAATTATACCATATGTGTACCATGTCCAATATTGCCGGTAACCTAATTATCTGACAGCACATGCTCCACACGTTGTGCATGATTGATGACAATCTAATTAATTTTGTTAGAAAAATGCCCACCAAAACAGGAATCGGGTTACATGGGGTGTTCGAAGTCAAGACATTTTTGTAATATCCTCTGGAGTGTGTATACGTAGGTTTTATGTTTTGCATTGTTGACTTTGAAAATGATGAATATATAAACAAAACAAACCATTAGCACAATAATAAACATTGTGGTAAATTACACTTACCTCTAAATTATATCAGTTTTATTGTCCAAGCAACACATGATCACACATTCACTAACTAATAATAACAGCTAGACCATTTGTTATTAATATGTTTTATTATGTCCACATTTTGACACTTAGTAGACTTTATTATCCTTTTCTGGGTCTCTCTTACACATAAGAGAGGAGCTAGTGAGTTGTGAAGTTTGTTGAACGTAAAAAGGTGAAGACGTAATGAACAAAACATCTTAATAACAAATGAAGTTTAATTATGTTATTATTAAAAGAGATGAGTTGAATAAATAGAGAGGGAAGTCGTGTAATTTCACTAAGCCTCGCGGACGACGGGTTCAACATGATTTACCCTAAGTGGACTATGATATATACTTGTTTTAAAAATAGTTTGACATCAGCTGAGCTTGTAATTTTATTCAAACATCAAAGGGACAAGGCCAACGTGGAAGATAGAATTAAAAAACATTATATGGACAGAGCGAAAGCACCAAACAAGGATCTAGCTAACAATAAATGTAAAAACGGACTGAATAGAATTAGGGTGATTATAAATTTGAAAAGTTGGGGAATCTTAAGGTTCTGCATTGAAATAACTCATACTTCAAATCAAAGAATTATAAGTGATTTTACTGATCAAATAGTAGCTGTTAAGGATCGTAGATTTTCTAATAAGGATTCTCAAATCAATGTGTTGGCCACAATATTGTGCTTTGCAAAAAAAAAGAAGAAAAAAAGACTGCTTCTCTTCTCAATTATGGATTGAGATTCATAATTAAGGACAGATTTCACTTATTGTAGTTTACCTCTGTGTCTCTCATCTTCATTTTATGAATAATTTTCAACTTCCTAGCTAGGCCTCAACCCATGATTGATCTTTTAGTCCTTGTTTTGTCTTTTTCTATTTCTCATTGATTAGTTTTATAAATTTTAATTTTGAATTGATTATTAAATGAAAAGAAACATGGATTAATTTGAAAGTAATCTGTTGTACGTATAAGTTGTAATGTTGTATGATGCTGCAAAAGATAAATTAAGGAAAAAAAATTTAAAGGGATAGTTGTGAAGAATCAAAAAATAAAAAGAGAGAACAATAAGTAAAGAGACGCAATGGAATCCTTTAATGGACCCTATACCTTGTCCTTTAACTGCACTGGAATATATCCCTTTATTTTATTTAATAAATATCTCATCTTTATTTTCTTACCATATATTGTGGATAATTTGTTGATTTATTTATTTATTTATTTCAAATATTGGTAGCCAACAGTTTTCTTTTTTTCTTTTAGTTTCTCTCATGCATCCTCTCACCAAATGATAATTTTTTCAAGTAATATTAAAAATAATTCAGAAATTCAAATTTATTAAAATATAATAATATGATAATATCGAAACATACTTTAAAAAATGTCTGATTTCATGAATAAAATAATTTACAATGTAAAAAAAATAAAAAATTTAATTGAAATATATTATTTTTATTATCAAAACATATTTTAAAAATTTTCTAAATCCATGAATAAAAATAATTTATAAAAAATAAAATAAATTTTGAATGAAAATATTATTAAAATACTTTTTAAAAAAATCGAAATCTCTATTTATTACTTAATGGTCAAAATAGAGTTGAAAAAAATTCTTAATTAATATCTCTGTTCAATATTTTAAGTGTAAGTAAAAAATGCGTATTTACTATTTTTAACAAATTAAAAATTTTAAAACATTATATCACGATAACAAAACGATTCAGACTCTCAAATGGGCCCATCTCGTTATTATAGCGCATGTTTTTTTTTTTTTTATTTATTTAACATGGTGGTGGTTGGACTTACTCTGCATTGGCCTTATCAATTAGCCTGCCTACCCTTTGTTCTCTTCTAAAATCAATTGCGTTAAAATTAAATTTGGGTTGTACCAATTTCTCCGATGTAATTAGGGTGACACCTTTGTCTATTTATCAATAAAAGTTTATTGAAAAAATAAATAAATGTGGATCTTGACCAAACAAAAAATTAATTAATTAAGATGTCTCGAACAAAATAAAAACAATTGGATGTAACAAGTGTTGAAATGTCTCACATTTCGTCTTGCCTAAAAATTTAAATTTTTTTATTTTTTATTTTTGGAAAAAAGATGGGCAGGTTCAAAAGATGACCAAGAGGAAATAAAAAAAATGAAGCACAACAAATTAAAAAATTAGGAGTGGACAATGCTCATCGTTCTAATAACTTTCGTTTGATTTCGGAATCTTTCACTTGTATAATATGCTAGGAACATGTAATCATTTTGAAGTCTTGGAAGTGTGGTGCTACCCCTTTTATTTGGGATAACTTGAGAACAATTAAGAGATTAATTAGTTTTAGAAAGAATTTTTTTTTTTACACGATCAATTAATGTATTGTTCATCATATTTCCAGTTGGGATATCAAGGTGAATGAATGGACAAATAATTTCTTAAATTTATTCTTAAATAGAACAAATGACAACCTGATAATTTCTTAGTTTCCTTATCCTTCAAACCAAGCAAAGAATATTTCTTCCCAACCATATAATATTTAACTATTTATTATCTTTATATATGGCCCATAAAATGATAAGAATGTACCAACATAGAAGAGGATGATAATGAAAAGTACCCGGCTGTACTTATCACAAAATCAGATAATAGGATTGACACATCAGCTACACCAATGAAAAACAATTTTAGTCGTAACAAAAATGAGACGTCAATTTAGTTCCCACAAAGTTTGTGATATCAAATTTGTACTAAAAAAAAATTTAACTTTCATTTCAAATTAGTTTAACATTAGTTTACACGAATAAATTAGTTATTTTATTTTTTTTACTTAAAAAATTATAATGGTCACAATAAAATTTAAATTTATGATTTTATGTATATTATCTAAAATTTTATTATTAATTATTAGATCAATTTTAATAACTTTGATTAATGTATGGTATGTCATATTATTTATTGAAATGTATCTCAAACTTATTTCTAAAAAAGTGAGGTTATTAATTTGGTTCACAAAAGAAGTGAAAGTGATTTTCATGACCAAATTTATTTTCGGCAACAACTTTGATGCCTACATATAATATGATTGAGTTTAACAGATTGATATCATAAATCTTTCAAATAAATGGTAAATTGATGTCCGAGAAATATTATTTTGATAACTGTTTTGGAGTTTTACTCTGAATAAAAAGAGTGAAGGGCACACCCAGATGAGATTGACACATCAGCACTATTAAGTGGGGCCATGAGCCAGCATAGACATCATCCATTGTAACAGTCTTTTGAGTTACATGATCAGTGGAGCTTTTGGCAGATCAATGTTTTGTAGTGAAAAAATTGGAACATAGCAAACACATCCCATAAATCAATCCTATAAGAGGATGAGTTTGCCACATAACACTTTTGTGGCTTTATAGCCCTTTTCAGATTCCTAATGAGTCACCATCGCTGGTCAATAGATTTGGTGCAAGTAATATTTGAAAAACCTAATATACACCGGATGATGAATATATTTTTAAAGATAAAATGAAAATAAAAATGTCAAGTATCATTAATATAAATCGATAAGTTGATGAATTAAGTTTATTGAGCATTTATTTTTTTTCTATTTCATCTAACAAAATAATATGGTCACTAAAATTTGGTGGGCATAAAAATTAAATATGCATTGCTGGGGACAATGAAGAAGGATTAATAGCAATTCGTATCTATCATCACCTCAATTATTGCACTTCTAAGTTGTAATGGAAACCAGGTTTAATTAGTACTTAGTGAATAAGTGCAATTGTTTAGATTGGATTAGATTATGAATTCATCACCAAATCCATCTAATTCAATCACTCAACTTGTGGAAGTGACTTTTTTTACCCATAGTTTAATTGTGATGTAATGTTTGTCTATGTAAAAAAAATTTACATCAATATTTATTCATATGTTAACACATTCATCAATAAAAATAGTTTACCTTTTAAGTTAGTGGTTATGAGAATTGATTACTTTTATTGACATACCAAAGATTAATTCTCACATAATAGACTATATAAAAAAATTAATATAAAAATAAATGATTATTAAAATAAGTTTAATTTTATAGTTTTATTAAACACATGGATTGAATATTTGTGTAAAATTGATTTATTATGATAAAACATCAGAACTAAACACTATTTATCCATTTATGAAACAGTTTTCATTTCTATATGTGATTAAAATTTTCAAACATTTGGAGAACCAAATTTTTTTTCTTCCAAACACTCATCAATTTTTGAAATGTCTCTTCCTGATATTTTACGTCTTGTTTGGCAATAAATAGTAGTTTTTATTTATTTATTGGAGACAATCATTGTATGAAGTGTAGTTGTGTGACTTAGAATTAATGGCCTTTTAAAATCAAAATGACGCAAGTGTTAATCATTGAGATTTAGTATCAAATTCTTGAGCTAAGTTATCAAATATTTATTGTAATTAAAATATGGTAGATAAAGTTCTACACGGCAACTAGATATTGTCAAAAAATCGTACACATGATAACGATTTTGGCATGTTAGTATAATAAAAGCATTTAAAGACTCATGGTGTCATTATACCTACTTTGATGGCATTTCACATTGAAATGGAAAAATATTGTTTAGTTGTTTAAAGGGAGCCAACAAGGATTCCCTTTTAATTTAAAAGTGTCTGTCTCATGTCTTTCTCCCCCACTTTTAAGGTTTAAAATATGTCCATGCATGCATGCACTTTGTTTTTAAAAATGAAAATGTTAAAATATGGTGGAGCTAATTTTCAAAATTGTAATCATTCATTTGTTTCAAATTCAAATTTAAGCAATCCCCCCTTCATTTCTCTAATCACTACCTAGATTTTTTCCCCCCTCTCTCTCTAAATGTATCTTTCTATTATGAGACTTGAATTGGCTCAATAATATTTTAGATGACAAAACTCTCAATTTAATGTAACTGCATATCTTTGTGTTCCTTTGGCGGCGACGCCCTCCCACTCAATTAATATTTTTTGCTCTTTGTAAATTTTATTATTATTACTTATTGACCCCCTCCCTCCCTCCACCAATTTTTTGACACCCAATCATGGGTTGAACTTTTTTTTTATTTATGTGAATGATGATGAAAATAATACTAGGGTGAGAAATAACCGATAGAACTAGTGTTATGTTACGGTGACGAGGAATTCAGTGTTAGAGTACTTTAAACTTTTTATATTATTGTAACTTTTATTTGATTTTTATATAAAATCAAACTATATATTATATTATGTATAAAATTAATTATTAAGTATCGGTCCCTCCCAATCAAATGGTCTAGTTCCAAGTTGCGACTTGTGATAAGTTTTTTTAACAATAGCAATTTTGATTCTAAATGTTTGTAGATGATTAAATTGATACAATTGTTTGTGTGTAATGACAGTAAAGAGTTGAGATAATTGAATTTCGTTTCATCTATATTAACTAAAAAGCATAATATTTTTATCTCTGATTTTGTAGGCATTTTTTTTGCCTAAACTATTTTCATTAAATTTTATTAATTTTTTTAATTCAAATTTAAAATTTCACTAAACTTACTCTATTTGATCCCACTATAATTTTTTTAATTTAAAATTAGTATTTTTTCTTTTAATATTTAAAAATATAAAAAATAAAATAAAATAATTTATATAAAAATAAATAAGATCAATAAATTTAAAATATTTTTTGTGCACAACACAAGTACTAAACTAATTTATAAAAAAGATTACTTTCGCCATATAATTATAAACTCACTGTCATAGGCTTAAAATAATTAATTAATAAATTAAAAAGAGAGAAAAACATATGAGGATTAATATTGATTCTGATATACTTGGATGCCCGAGATAAGTGACAATATTTTCATTTTAATTGATAATTAGTTAGCATTGGCCATAAAATATGATCGGAATCATCAATTTTGGTTGGTTATAATGAACATCGAGGGGTCTTTATCACATAATGTGATGCCTCACCAATAACCCACTTGTTTTTTTCTCCCTTTCAAATACATAGCCGTTTGCATCTATCTCATTGGGGGAAAAAAAACTTAACACCCAAGCCATTGTCATCCAGAACGAATTTTCACTTCATTTTAATATGATGAGTTGAATTGTTATGCGGTGTAAATTAATTTTTTTCTTTTTTTATTCTGTCTGATGTCGAATATTTATAAGTATGTTAATTATGGGTTGGGTGTCATTAATTTAGAGTGTGCATTTGTATGATGGTGATACGTGTAAGACATTAGAAGGTTCTAAAATGATTATAGTTCCTATAAATATATCCCATTAGAAAAAATGACTCGAGAAATTAATGAATGGCCTTTAAAACTTTACTCTTTCAGCTTTAGGAGTAGAATTAACATTTATTAGTACATCATTGTCATTTAATTAAATAAATTTATGTGCACGACTTTTTAAGTTTTGGATGAGAGGATTAATTATTTTTTTACACTATACGGTAAAATTTAATTTGAGAATAATATAAAAATTTTACATTGTAAATGTTAGACTCTCTTGTAGAGTTGTAGGTCTAATAATTGAATACACCTTCTTAATTAATGGTAAAAATTAAGTTAACTTTTTTTTTTTATAAGAAGATTTGTTTTCCTTGATGCCGATGTGTTTATCTCTCGACTCTCTTTAGAAGTTTTCTTTTATAATTGCAACATTCTTTAAAAATTTATCTCTCTTTAACATTGTCATGTAAAAATTTCATACGTGTGTCTTGTAAAAATTTCTTATTGTTATCATTATACTAATTATATGATGTCATTAGTGAGTGTATTATACCTAACTCATTTGTCATTTGTGAAAGAAAAGATGTGCAGTTAAGAATATGTGAACTTTTCCTAACACATTCACATCATTGGAACTTATTTCTCCATAATACCTCTTTTTTCTGTAGTTAGCAAACATATCATGTACACTTGCTAGAATCCGAAGGCCCTCTTATGGTTAAGGTTGTTGTTTGAGACCAAAAACAATTGGAAGTGGTTACATGATCCCAGTTGGCATGGTACTTGCACTTTTTTGGTTCAACTACCTTTGCCTTAAAAGGTTTTCATCTAAGTTTTGAGACTCTTCTAGGCCAAATTATAATTTGCTTAAAGGGAACTCAATTGGAGAGTTGTTAAGCTCCCTGTGATTCTTGTTTTGCTTTGTTGTTTGGAAGTTGAGATGGGGCCAAATTCCATGTTCTAAAGTCTAAACATTGTGCAATTCTTTTGTTTAAGTGTCATTTCACAATTGATTCTCACAAGACAAATTAATGCCACTATGGACCATGTGTCCAATTAACCAAACTAACCGAAAAAAAAAAATTGCTCTTAATGACACAACCAATGCTTGGTTGGTTAAGTGGTTTGCCACTTATTTTCCTTAAGGAAAGTCATGTGTTCAAGGTTTGTGGATGAATTAACGCTGAGAAAACTATATTCTTATTGTGAACTGACTCGACTTAAGGTAAATCAAGTAAAGTCTAATGAATTTCAGACACTAATAATTAATTTTGATAAAAAAATATTGCTCTTAAATTGTATATATTCATTTAACGTGCACGATAGTTTGAATAAGAAAAATGATATTTGTGTATATTCATTTAATGTGTCCATTAGCATGAAAAACTCACATGTAAATAATGAAGATTTATACTATTTATTTGACTGGGTTACATTTGAAAGTGATAATCAACATTAATCTTTATGATTCTCAATTCATCAAACGTGAAATTCTGGTTATTTGTACGTAAAGTCCTCTTTTTAATAAATATGTGAAACAAAGTGTAACAGAATTCTGAGTAATAACTTTTTTTTTTCATTGGTAATGACCATTATTCACACAACAGAATTTATGCTTCTTTTGGAGGGAAAACCATGTTAGTTATAAAAGTTCTTGGACCACCACCACCCACCAATTCCAAATGGCACTAAACACTTCCTTCCACTTTCTATGAAAAGGAAGAAAGAAACATGCGTAGATAAGATAGTTTTTGGCTTCTTTCAATCTCTCCTTGACACAAATTGGATCATAAATTGCTTCAACTTATAGCTAATAACAGATTTTAAAGCAAATGTCCTAATCGAAAGGTATATCTATCTATTGGATTGGAGGATGAGGATCGATGGCGCACAATCTTATCCAACAAGTAGTCCCTACTCTCATATCCATCACTATTCTATACACAAGGCAACACTTTCTGCTTTCATCCAATACAGTCAGCATCAATTTTTGCTTAAATTGAGTCATATAACCAACTACTAGAGTTACGTTACATAGCTAAAATTAATTAGTCCAAATTTATTAAAGTTAAGGAGGAGGATAGTTAGATAAGTCAAAAAGGTGAGGAACATTCATCCATCTAAAGGTTAGAAATGACACCATGTCATAAGAATAGCCGTTAATATAAAGAAGGATAGGAGTAAATAATCAATAATGTATGATAGGTCAATCAACCTCTACAAGGGGCTGGACAAGTTTAACTTCTTTGTTGGTCACAATTAGTTTTGTTCTATTATATTTCCCTCATCACTTTTTGCAATTGAAGATAATTTAAAAGAATTAAATTGTAATTTACTTTAAATATGGTAGACACTGTGATAATTTTTCTTGTGAAGTAAAATGAAAAGGAGATAAATATATTCATCATCTTATTATTTATTTACATGATTATCTCATATGAATATGACCATTTTATCTTCTAATGAATGGTGAGATGGTAAACATAGTCCTCTCCTTGTGATGAGAATGAATTCTCTCATGTCTAAATTGATTATGTTTAGTCATGTGATGAGGGATAAAGATGCAAAAACTTGTACTGAGTCCTACTAATTTTAAAAAGAGTTCACTTACTCAAATCCTTATATTTTTATCTCTCTTCACCAGATCAATTTTGACATGAGAAAATATATTCCCCTGTTGATTTTGATTGCTCCTTTACCCCGTAATTCCAATGAATATTTATTTTTCCAAAGTTTTTGGTTTCTAAACCAGTGTTATAGGATACAAGGATAGGCCCAATCAGTTAATAAAATAAAAAGGATAGGCCCAGTCATCCAATACACACAAAATAATCCCACTTTATATTCAATAATAACAATACTCTCTCTCTCTCTCTCTCCCTCCCTCTCTCTCTCTCTCTCTCTCTCTCTCTATATATATATATATATATATATATTACTAAATTCTTGATTCCGGCCATATCGGTATCCTCCCATCTCTAAAAATCTCGGATTCGAGCTTCTCCTAATGTAACTAAAAAAAGTTCTTGGCTCCTAGCTTATATTGATAGACATGAAGCTGCACAACTATGATGATCCAAATGAAGCCCAATAATTCATTTTGTTTCCTTTTCGGTTCCATAATAAACTTGGAATACATATCAGGATAATATAAAGTAAAAGCATTTCCCAACACTGCCCTCCTATCTCTCTAGCATGGTACCAAAGATGCAAGAAACTCAACTAGCAGCAATAACTGACATTGGACACACTGTGTCATGTGTAAGAGCATTGTCTCACAGCAATTGTACAATCCCTGAATAAGTAGGAAGAAGACAAATTATATGCAAATGTCATGAGAATGTCACATATTCACATCCAATGCCTTATTTATATTTTAACATATTCATATGTTAATGCTTTGTATGGTGAACCGTCCTTCCATACCAAATCCAAATAAAGCAGTGATGTATGTCATTTACAAATTCAGCTGAGGATTATTTGATAGCATTTCAGGGTCTCATTATTATTATGAGTCACTATCCAAATTGCCCTGTGCCTTATCCATGAATGATGTTGATTGAATTCTAGTCTATTACACGTTCTCTCTTTTAAGGGCCCCCATTTTGTGGATAGAATTTATTTTAAGAATTCAAATTCATCATGGCTACGGGATAACATAGAAAGAGAGCTTATTCATTTATTATTGGTATATGTGACAATGCAAGTAACTAGGTACTCTATAAGTTGAGCTGAATTTTTTTATGAGCACCTTAATCTCTCATTTTAAAAAATATAATTTAGTATTATATTAATTTAAAATTGTTAAATAATTATAAGAATATTTACAATGATGTTTTAATTTATGTTTTGTTACATAATTTCTCTAATTTTTATTTTAAAGTATTGAATTTCTAAATTACAAGATTATTTAGGGGTTTTTTTTTCCAACATTTTTAGTTTAAATTTGGGGATTCAATTTTTAGAAATAAAAATTAGAGAAATTATTTAATCAAACATAAATTAAGATTTCATTATAAACATTTTTATGATTATTTAACATATTTAAGTTGATATAATGTTAAATTGTATATTTTTAGTGGGAGAGGGTACGATGCCCCTAAAAACACCAAAAATTCCACCCTAAGTTGATTTCAATCAATTTGTTAGCATATTGCAGCATTTGTGTTTAAACTACTAGAATTCTGAATAGAAATCTCAATTTAGCATGTAGAAAATCAATGATTGTATTAGGTATAAACACAATTATAAAAAACCTCTAAAGTATGATGCTCCCACTTGATAAGATATAAAGAGAGTAAATGAGTGCAGCCTTATTTTTGTAAGTTAAAACTTGGGAGATTATTTCATGGATGTTACAAGGAAATAACTTACTATTACACTGAGACTCACTTCTAAAAAAACTAACTAAAATTCCTAAGTAACAGGATTCGTTACACTTTTTTTTGTTTTAGTCTTCTTATATATTTATCAATGAAAGCGATGACTAATCTCTTCACAGATTGTAAACCCATTTAAAAAGATAGATATTGAACACAAGTTTTAACGTTACTCTATACTTAAAGTGAAAATTGAACCCTAACCACATGGTTAAAGAGAGAGCCCTTACCACCTCACCTCTCCGGGTGTATTTTAGGAATAAAATCACATGCTTATGTTCATAAATACTATGTAAAGTATATGGAGAAGCGTTAGTAATTAATTTCAAACTTATCCTTCACATGCATGTTCTCAGTTGCAACTTTCTGGCGCTTCTGGATCAGAAGGGTCACTTTTTATAAAACAGATTTAATCCCCTGTGACTATTCAAAATGTCTTATATTTGGCTGATCTCATTTTTAGTAACAAAGCATAAAGACAAAGCTCTGTTTGCTGATTTCAAGATGTTAATTTATCTCAAAAGAATGAGACCAAAATTTAGGAATTGGGTGAGAAATATAAGGCAAAATTCATTGTTGAATAACTTGATCCAATTTTTTTTATAATTAGGCACATGTTCCAATTATAAGGAGCCTTTAGAAAAATTCAGTATTCCCCCTGTTCCTAATTAATTGTTGCTTTAGCTAAATTCTTTTATGTATAATTTATACGCCACTTTCATTTTTAAAAAAAAAAAATTATTGTTAAGTTTTTAATTGTGTCTATAATACATTAAAGTTTTGAAGTTCATTTTCTCTTGATTGTGTCACTCTGAAATCAAAAGAAGTTGCTAACAAATTGTGACTTTGCAACCTTTGTGAAACAAATTTACATTAGCAACGGCCTATAAGAAATCAAATCTTGAAAGTGTTATAAAATCTCCATGTGAATAAGCAACCTAGTAAAGGTTATAAAACACGGCAGATAGAAAGAAGATGTGAAATCTCGACGTTGCTCACCTTGGCATTTAAGGATACTCATAGTGTGATGCTAAATGCGTCATTGAAGTGTTACTAATGACGGTATGAGTTGCATTGATTATATTTTTGGTCTAGTCTTTTTTTAAGAGGTTTTGTTGTATTAATTTCTTTGTTGTAATTAGGTTTATGCCTTTAAATATTTATTAATGAAAATTGTTGACCATAAAAAAAAAAGGATCGATCAAACATGAGACTCGTAATAGAATTTAACTAATAGTAAAAAAAACTTATGACTAAGTATCAATCACTTTTTTTATTATTAAATTATATGAATTTAATAATAAATGTTAGAATTAAAATAAAATAATATAATATCTTTATTATATCATAGATTAATTTAGATTTGATTATATGCTGATTTAATTTAATTTAGAATTATTCTATCATTATGCGTTGATTTTGTTATAGACCTATAAATTAACACTACTTTATTGTATCCAAGGCACAACTCTCATAATAAAATTTCATTGTAGTCTTTATTGTGTCCCTTTACTAATTTTATCAAGATGTTTAACCATAAAAAAGTGATTAATACTTAGTGAACCAACCTTCGACTAATTGTTGACACTAAAACAGAGGCAACCAACTCGTACACGAAAAGAACACCAAACACTTGGTTGTATTGGTTACATTATTGTGTCTCTCATAGTAAATGAGAAAGCAACAGTTGTGGTTGAATTATATCCCAATGAAGCCCATTTTTATGGAATATTATAATTTTTTTAATAACCCATCAATATACGGAATATATGTTGCATTTTAGCATATAATAGTGGTGAGCAGTGCACAAACCACATAATTTTTGGGTCATGGAATATAAACTAACTTGAACTTTTATTAATTTGGATTAAGAAAAAAGAGCAAACTCATGGGTGGGAGACTAGCCCAACCCACTTTGGCATGGGTTGGCCTCGGTTGGCCTCTGAGCCCATATGACCCACCAGAAATGAGTTAGGAGAGCCCAATTATTTGCTAGGGGAGAGTACAGGCTTTCTTCCCAATTTTGAAGATTCAAGACAAGACCAATAAATGCCATGACCACCAAGAAAAGCAAAAATGAAGGGACGCAGATACAAAGAAACAAAAATAAAAGCAGGCTTGCTTTCTTTCTCTTCTGATCAAATCCGCTTCCTTTAGGCTTAACCTTCTTACACAATGCCTGAGACCCAACAAAAAAGGAAGGAAAAACCTTCTACAATGCCTATCTTTTTCATGACCAAAAAGACAAAATGCCATTTTTTCTTTCTTTAATTTGCATGCCAATTTAGCTTCTTTTTTTTTTTTTTAAAAAAAACACTAGCTCTAATTGACATTGACAATTTTAGTAATCCCAAACAGAATTATATTATTTGGACATAAAAATGTGGCATGAATTACCTTCTTAGGATGAAGAAAGATTGACCTTCAAGAACAAAGGTCGATCACCCTTCAAAGATGAAGGTGAGTTTCCTTAAAAAGTGAATGCTTTCTATTCTCTAATAAGTGACTGCTGCCTTTCAATGATGAAAATATATTGGCATTAAAATAATGTCATGTTGTAGCATTTCAATGTGACTACAAAAGTGTCTTAAACCTATGACTAATAAGGACGCCGAAGGACAGACATCCCACCTGCCAAGAAACCCAAGGTTGACCATCTATCCCAAGGCTAGTCAACACCATAGACCATTCATCCCACCTGCCAAGATACTCAAAACCAACTCTCAACATTGAAGGCCTCCCATCACTTGACCTAACATTACGCAAACCCCCATCACTCAACCTCACATTTCTTGGCCAAGCATCGTCTAACATAACATCGTTTGACCTTCCATCATTTAGGATAGCAATCGCCCATCCTAGCATCACATGACCTCCAACACCAAGCTTCCCGTCGACCTAGCATTGCCTAACCTCCCATTGCCCGACCTCTCATTGCTAAACCTCACACTTCTTGGACTCGTGTGCAATAGACTAGCGTTACTCGATCTGATGATGCTCAGATTTGTGTCATCCGACCAAGCGGCAACATTTATAGACCTATGCCTTAACTTGATTTCCTAACCTATAATCCAATCATCAATCTATTCAAATGATCCATAAGTCTTTTCACTCTTTCAAACCTTGAGCCTTGGAGGCTTGTGGTCCTTTAGGTCCCTCGACTTTCAGACTCACCATTCCCATGCCACCACACTTGCCATATTCTTCCTTCTTTCAGAACTCAAGATTGACGAGAGTTGTAATTCACGCAAGATACCAATGTACTACTCAACTTTCAATCTCAAACCTAGCACTATAAGTTCTTTTGCTCTTTCAAACCTCAAGACTATCCTTTATACTCTTTTAGAGCTCAAGAATGGTAGGTTTGTGATCCATTGATCTTTCCTATCCCTCTTAGTCCACTTATCCCTCCTAGCCCTACAATCACATCTCCCAACAATGTCATTGATCAGCCCACAGGGTCTTAAAATCAACCTTCTTTCTTAACCTAACATCACTCGAAAAAACACCCATCTCCCATCTCCCACATCACACATACTCACCGCGTATGGGGAGTAACACAAATCCTTATAATCTTGCTCATCAGCCTCAAGTTAGTCCCTAACTATTGATATACTAGTCTCTACTCTCTATCTTGAGTACAGACAACAACACATGAATAACATCCATATATTCACATGTTATCTAAATATCGGGCTGAGTCGATTTGACCTAATTATTAGTCGAGTTATTATCAAGTGAAGCTTGCTCCAAGAAATGAACCACAATCCAAATCGAGTTGAGTTTAACTTGGCCCAATTCAACCGTGTGCATCCCCCTAACACATACCAATTAGGACTAGGGCCGTCAAAATGGGCCGGTGCAAAGGCTAACCCGTTTATCGGTATTAAATAGGCGGACTAATCGTACAAAAACTCGTATGTGAAAAATAAAAATTCATTTAACTCGCGAGTTAAACAAGTTAAATTTTAATGAACTAGATTGACTTGCTTAATAATTGTAGGCGTTAAAATAGACTTGACCTGCGAAATAACTTGTTTGTTTGTATTAAATAAACGAACTAAAAATATAAAAAAAGAATTCGTTTAACCTGGCCCGGATTGCCCTAAATTTAGGATCAAACTATGCGACGCCAAGTGCTTTTTGGCAGAGATGCCCGGCTCTTTTATATTGGCGTGGCGCGTATGATATGATGGCTTTCGTTGCGAGCAAGAAAGAAAGAGTGACCGCATTTGCATGTTTATGTCAGCAACTGTGAACTGTTCTCATTCAAAACACAAAAATGAGTGAAGGCCCAAAGCTCTACAACTACAATCCCCGAAAAAGTGATCCCACATCCACACTTCTCTTTCTTCTTCTTCTTTTTTTCAATGTTTTTCTGAATCTCATTATCAAAGATGCTGTGTTTGTGTGACAGAGCAAAACAAGCGCCACCACAAACCGGCGATGGAAACCCATTCGACTGCTCCTCCTCCGCCGCCGCCGCCACCACCGCCGAAGGAGCCCTTTGTTCGGCGCTACAAGTACCTCTGGCCTATGCTTTTGGCTGTGAATCTCGCCATCGGAGGTGATTCTTCTTCACCCACTGGGTCAACACTAACAGCAGCCCCTACTTTTTTTTATTAATTTTATTTCATTTCGTTCCTTTTTTTTTCCGTTGTTGTTTTTGCTTTCTTCGTTGTTGGTTATGTGGGAATTTATGAGATGGGGCTTTGAGGGTGTTGCTACTTTTTGGTAGTATATTGTTGGTAGGTTGGTGCTGTTGGATTGGAGAGGAATCAAGTTTCTAATTGGGTGTTCCGATTGCTCTGTTTTTTTTTTTTTTTTTTTTTTTTTTTTGTAAGAGGGTATGAGAAAAATTTAATTTTTCATTTTAGGGTTTGAGATTTCATAGGTTGCCAATGGCATATATTCAATTCGATATGTTTAGGAATGGAAGAGGCTACATCCAAAATACTAGTTTAGTAATTGCTTTTATTCCGGCCTAGTTAGCAGTATTTTGTTGTTCTTATATGCAAAAAGGAAAAATACTCCATTGAAGTTAATGTGCTGATATCGGTTGATGCTGGCCTGATGACACTGCGATGTGCTGCATTTGATGTGTTGTTTCAGGAGTGATTGATTAACTGAAGAAGATCATTGTGGTGTAACTTGGGATAGGTAGCACCTCTAGGATGAGGGTGGGGTGTGAGCAAGATCATATTATTATCATAATGATCTCGAGGAGTTCAGAGTCTGTGGCACAATATCCACTTCTCAGGACGTGGTTAGAGAGTTAGTGTGCTCATAATTCCTATAGCTTAGGACCTCAATATGACTAACTGATGAAAATAAAAAAGAAAAATGAAATTCACATGGATTAGAACATACTCTTTTGCGGTTCTTTTATGGATGGCCAGACAGAAGTGGCCAAGATAGAGTCCACACCATCATATTCCTTTATCGTCATGATGCATGCTTGATTGTTATTTGCTTAATATGAAAGGTGGGGCTGCTAGTACCATAATGTCTGAAGTCATTGCCGTTTCCCACTATTGTAACTTTTAGTTGCATTTGGATGAATTTATCAATACAACTGAAGGTTTTGTGGTTCTGACAGACAATTAGTTTTGAAGTGTATCATTTTCTTTATATTGATTTTCTGAATCAACATTTGACTAACAAAAATAATCAAGATCATACCTTAATCATATTTGGGACTTTGTATCAGGTTATACTTATGGTAATCATTATAAGTTCATAATTCATCAACCCATATACGGATTTGCGAAAGATCTACATCCTTTAACCATTTAATTTTGATGAAATGAATAATATGCAAAAACTAAATTGCAATACTTTTCACCAATAGGTTTAGATGTTTTCAAATGCAACCTTACAATAGGTGCCATAGATCTTATGGAAGATGACTTTATGATTTGCTTACTTAATCTCAGCTCAGTGAGAAATCATATGTGCAATCAATCTCACGTTTATATTGTTTGGTGAATAAGATAGAGGAGGAAAGGTCTGACATTCAAAGGCACACAAAAATACACCATTATTTTGTATATGCTAGCTGGCCAATGTTCTAATATTTGCTGCAAAAGTTGTTGTGGCTTCAGTACTGCTGTGATAATATGGAATTTAAAGTTAGTTTTAATGTTTTATAAATTTAGTTATCACTATGTTACCAATAATTTTTAGTGCTTTATATTTTGAGAAAATCAAGTGGCGGGTAACTCATTACCTAGAGGTAGGGGGAGACCTAGAAAAACTAAAGAGGAAACTATTTGAAGAGATTTAGAAGTTAATGATCTACACGAAAAAATGACCCTTGATAGGGCACTATGGCATCGCTTGATCCATGTAGCCGATCCCACGTAGTGGGATAATGCTCTGTTGTTGTTGTTGTATATTCTGATGGCTTACATGTGTAGAGTTAAAAATATTTTGCAACTAGTAGGAGTCATCAATTTTAAATGATAGTTGCATTGTCCTGGCCAACTTGTGTAGCAAAATATGCTGATGGATCTTGTAACTAGTTCATTCCCCAATGATAATTCTGCTAATTTCGGCTTCTTGGAGAAGTATTCTTGTAACTGGAACATTATTGTCACACTTCTTCATTACTTTAACATGAGAGGGCAATTAATGTATTTTGATTGTGCAACTACTCTTTTCTGCTAGCATGCCATAGTTTTTATTGGATCTTGCTCATATTTTTTTTATCTACTCCCACTTTAGTATGTTTGTATGATTTTCTATTGTTAAAACTTATCTTGTTCTTGTGAGTAGATATTGTACTGATGATTGATTGATTGATTGAGCTCTGTAGCTTATGTGTTTCTGAGGACAAAGAAGAAAGATACCATTGTGGAGGAACAAGAGGCAAGCCCTGTCTCGACCAAAGATGCTGCTACACCTCATATTGCTGAGACGACCGTGACCTCACAACCCATTACAACTCCTGTGTTCAAACGAGAGCCAATTCCAGAGGACCAACAACGCGAGCTCTTCAAGTGGTTATTGGAAGAGAAGAGGAAGATCAAACCAAAAGATGCGGAGGAGAAGCAGCGAATCGATGAGGAGAAAGCCCTACTTAAGAAGTTCATTAGGTCCAAATCTATCCCAAGTATCTATTGATGATGTTGGCTTTCACCACAGGGTGAAAAAGAAACAGCTCTTGAATTCAAATGTAACAGAATTGGTTTCTAGCCACACTTCTCTTATCCGTTACTTGGTTTGTTGATGAATTTTAGAATGTACATTTGTTCGGAGTTTAGAGTCTTAATATTGTCATTTGCAAAATTTAATCTGCTGCTCACCGGTTTTTTCTGGATGGACAGTAGTACAGAAGTTGATGGCCATTTTTGTATAATACCATGTTCTGTTATGATCTGTGTTTTAAAAACCAGATTGAATTGTTCGGTTGAACTGGTTGGACCATGAACTGGCTATGTCTCTGGATCTTGTATTTTTCGGTTCAACCACACTTTAATGAGGTTTTGGCTGTAAACTTCAACCAGTTGAACTAATTGAACTGTGAACCGGGGGCTTTATTGGTTCAATCTCCGGTTCAGTTTTTGAAACATTGGTATAGATGTGGTTTATATTTTTCAATAGTTTTTTATGAATAAAGCCATATGATATGAGTTAGATTCATCAGCACGAGGCAAATGCAAAGAGGCATGTGAGGTATTTTTTTTTTGGGTCGATACCATGTTAAGACTCGAGAGATTCACATGGACCTAATGCAAGATTGCACTATTCCCCAAAAGGATGTGGACACTGGACACTGCACTTTGCAGGCTTGTAGGGTTTTCACAAGCATGCTAGCTAAAATACTATTGGTTAGTTTTTCAACTACTAGTGGTTTTTTTTAAATAAAAAAAACATTGGTCAAAAATGGTTGACACAATTTATATGAAATAGGCTTGTATTTCAAAAGGATGAGAGTTCTATTTTTGTTGTCTAAGAGTCGCTTTGATAAGTGATTTATAAGTACTTTTGTTAGCGCTATGTTTTGATCTTAGTAGAATGATCAATATCAAACTTACTTAAACTTTGGGAAAAAAAAAAAGAACACATTCCTTGTAGTTGTTGACCCAAAGTTATTCAAAATCTAAGAGAATATACAAAATATATCTGAATTTCTTTCTAGGATTCGTAAGGATCTTGTTTTTAATAAGTACTAATAAAATTCAGAAAAATAAAGTGAAAGAGAGCTGCGCCGCTGTGATGGAACTAGAGTATGAAATGTTGAATAAGATGCCTAAATCTATGTTAGGTTAGGTAGTTTTAATTTTAAACTAAGACAAAAGCTGATGGACAGAATTTCACAATTAAAAAAACTACATAATCTTCAAATGGCAATGTTGTGAATCAATTTTGTTATTTGAACATATCAAAATATATTTATACCTTTGTCACTCTCTCATAATTCATTTAAGGGACTGCTTTATAATAAGTGAACCCCATAATGTGTTGTGAGATTGTGACAAGGTGTAACATATTTTGATATGTCTAAAGAGTATTTTTCATTGTGAATATTAACATGAAAAATAAAATCAGAAGTGTTGACTACAGTCAAAGAAGGGTTTATAAAATCTTAATCAAAGTTGGGTAGGCATATGAAGTCTGAAAAAGATTTTGGTTAGTTTTAGATAAAACTTTTTTGCATTACCTTACCTTACTTTATAGTTGAAGTGGATAACAGTGATTGAATGTTACGGTTTGCATTTGAATCTTTGATCACTAATTCAAAAAGATTGTAAACCTAACAATTATTTCTCTTGTTGAACTTATGTGAGTATTTGGTCAAAAACAATATTCGGCTTTCTAATGGTCGTTAATGTCTCAAGTTTAACTCTTAAAATTTTACGTTTTTATGATCCTACGTATAAATGAGCAAACTCTTTCTATGAGATGGGAATAATTGATTCGACCTGCTTCCTTACAAATTTGAAACTCTCAATCTTATCCATAGACGTTAGGAAAAACAAATGTATCATGTAAGAGGACATAGAATTAGTCTCATATTGAATAAGTTAAAAAGAATAAAAACAGAAATCTAAAAGCTTGAACTGAATAAAAGATGATAAGATTAAGGTTTTTGGTGAAGTGGTCCAATCTAACTAGTAAAGCTCACTAACATATATAATCGCCCCAGCATTGCACATGCCACACTCTTTTGGCAAGCTCAAATCATGTTAATTGCAATGGGCTAAAATACCAACCTATATGTTGCCTCTAGCATATAATAATATGAGAAAGGATGTATGGAAAATGGTGATAATGGGAGAGGTTGGAGAAGATTATCTTGAACATAATTTTTATGATGGATGAACGTGGTTGGACTCATTGAGTTTCACATGAAGGCACGAGGTCACTCAACTGCTACTGCCAAATTAATGAAAAAGGAAGAACAGATCAGGGATGCATTAATCCAATGTGCTACAACAATAATCATGCCCTTCTATGGGGACTTCTTATATTCTTTGGATTCAGATTACTTTTTATGTATTGACAATATAAAATTACATCTTTTGAATGCATGATTTTTTAAGTAATCAATTCGGGGAGTTAAATATGTTAGCTAATTTGATAAGATTTGATTGAATAATAATATAAAATAACTTTATATTGTTGCATAAAAATTAGATTCAATGTGAAACAAAATCTTGAACAATTAGTGAAACCGTTGCATACATTAATAGTTAATATTTTACCATCTCAAGATATATAGAAAAAGCTCATGCTTTTACTACTATATATAAATTTGATTATATTAACAGTGATAATGTAAGTTTTATTGGAGCTTGTGATATAGATCATATAAGTTATTGATTTGATGCCGACACTTCCAACCCCATAATCAGAGCGCAACTGTTGACTTAGTAAAGTTCATAGCTCATTGGGTAGCTCTAAAAATTCTCTTTGATTTGAGAATCAAACAATTGAATACTATGTTTTTTATTCGGCTCAAGGCATAGATAAAGTTATTTTCTACATTAAATATAATACAAAAATGCTACGTGTACACCCAATTTCATACACCCACACATAAACCATTAATAGTGCACAAACTTTATTCTCATAAGTGCACAGACATTACAAACTTATAGTATAGGGTGTGTGTATGGTGTATATTTTTTGATGTACGTGTAGCAGTACTCAATATAATATTGCTGTCACATAAATATGCAGCATATCTATATCATCTTAATGCATGCGTGTGTCTGGATAGTGATCTATACTGAAGTTAATAAACAAGTGTCTCATTTAACGTGTATATTCTCTAGGTCAAAAAATTATTTTTCAACATATATGAAAAGTGTTATTCGTACATTGCATATACACCTAAATCGATGTGGTAATTAAAATTTAAATAATATGAAATTTAGTTAATTACATGAGTGTTAAATATGACATTATCTAAGAATGAATTTATTAGTAAGGACAACATATCAATTTGATAGTTATATAACTAAAATCCATTACTACTTAAATGCGATTGGTATATGTCTGATTTTGAAAAATGTTATAATGTATTTATTTTATGTTGACTATCGTAAATTCATATATTATTTATCATTAGATGAGATTTAATGAAGTGTGAATCTCATTAAAATTTTATCAAACAGTAAATGGAGTGTGAGTCAGTAAGATATTCAATACAAAGTGAGTTCAAATAATAAAATTAGTTGATTTTTGGTAGGAGTGAACATGGGTCGGGTCGGGTAGGACCCGAACATGTTACCGACTCGACCCGCCTATCAACGGGTGGGTCGGATCAGGTAAAATTGCCATTTTTTAAATGGGTACCCGCCAGACCCGCCACCCGCCCAGGTCGGATTGGGTTCGGCGGGTCGGCGGGTGACCCGTCCCCATTTTCCACAATTTTCCTGCACATCCACAGAACACAACCAAATCACATAACCCATACACAGAACGCAACCAAAGAAGTTCCCTCACCATTTTCCTGCAACAATCACATACACACAGAACACAACTAACCATAACAAAATGGAAACAAAAAAAAAACAAAGAATGAGATTCAGAAACAAAGAAATTTTTTTACAAAGAACAGATCTCAGATCTCANGTTGGATTGCGTTGGTGGCATTGATAGCATTTCTGTTGTGGTCTTTGATCCTCTACAAGAACAGGCTTACGCTAAAATCAAAGCAGAGGGGTGGGAATATTCAGTTTCCATTAGGCAGTCTTGGATGGCCTTTCGTTGGAGAAACCGTGGAGTTTGTTTCTTGTGCTTACTCTGATCGCCCTGAGAGCTTCATGGACAAGCGCCGCCTCCTGTAAGTTAATATTGCACTTCACTTCACTTTACTTTTTAGTTCAGCTTGATTCATGTATAAGCTTGATTCATGGAACACCACTGATCTGAGTTGGACTTTGAAGTTTGATGATGCTTTTAGTGTGTGTGACCAAGAGTTGAATCTATAGATTTATATGTTGTGTTTTTTGCAAACTTGCAGGTATGGAAAGGTGTTTAAGTCACACATATTTGGTAGTCCCACAATTGTTTCCACAGATGCAGATGTCAACAGATTCATACTGCAGAGTGATTCTAAGGTTTTTGTTCCTTCTTACCCCAAATCTCTCACTGAGTTGATGGGGAAGTCTTCTATTCTGCTCATCAATGGAAGCCTTCACAGGAGGATACATGGACTCATTGGGGCTTTCTTCAAGTCTCAGATGCTCAAGGCTCAGATTACAAGGGACATGGAGAAGTATGTGAAAGAATCAATGGCAAATTGGGGGGAGGATTGCCCCATTTACATACAAGATGAAACCAAAAAGGTTACTTCTTCCTTTTCAATTTAACTCTCCATTTTGGGTTAGCACATAAATTGAGTAACAAATAAATGTTGTTAGTTGTAATACAAAATTCTCTGAATGAATGAATGAAATTTATCCCATTACCACTTCATTTCATCTAACCATCTAGTGATTTCTGTTAACGATTCTGGCAGAAGTTTTTTTGGCTGAATAGTTTTACTTAGATTCATGATAACTTCTGCAAGAATTGTACAACATTGGAAACGACATTAGCTATTATGCTCTCTTAGAAGATGCTAACAAGTACTTCTTATTTTCTGCCTCCAGATTGCATTTCAAGTTCTAGTCAAGGCATTGATTAGTTTGGAGCCAGGTGAAGAAATGGAGCTTCTAAAGAAACATTTTCAAGAATTCATCTCTGGCCTTATGTCTTTACCAATAAACCTACCAGGAACTCAACTTTATCAATCTTTACAGGCAAGTCCATTTGTTGGACTAAGATCCTCTAATTTTCATTTTGAACACGAACATGTCTTGTTATCGTGTTATGAGAGAGACAATCACACGCAAATAAGTAAAGTCCTCTCAAAATTTGTAAGGCATAATTTAAATGTTTTAATCTTTCTAATTTCTCGTAACATGACATGATCATGTTCAAAATGAACATCAGAAGATCCAAATTTTCATTTATTAGAGATTTCTTGGATTTGGACCCTCTCGTGTTCAAAATATGCTCGGTCATGTTAGGGGAGAGAAAGACATACATTTGAATTGGGGAAAAATTCCTTTATACTTTATAGAGTAAAAAGTACCATGCACCATATGAGGGTATGTGCCATTGATCATTATTGACAAAAGAAAAAGTGATGGAGAGAGAAGAATGATTAATGGTGTATACCCCATGTAGTGCATGGTTCATTTTACTCCATGGAGTATAAAAGAATTTCTCTTGAATTGGTTCCTACCACTTTTAAGAGAATTCCACTTATCCAAAGTCTTATGTCCTTCTCTTTCTTAACATGACCGGACATGGTTATTTTTTACATGAGAGGATACAAATTTAGATTTCTTTCTTTTACTACAAGTATATACATTATGTGCTGATGACTTAGCTTTTGGTTTTAGGCAAAAAAGAAAATGGTGAAAATAGTGCATAGAACAATCCAAGCTAGAAGGAACAGTGGCATCACCAAAGTTCCAAGAGATGTGGTGGATGTGCTTCTTAACGATGCAAGTGAGGAATTAAGTGATGATATGATAGCAGATAATGTTATTGATATGATGATTCCAGGAGAGGACTCAGTGCCAGTTCTTATGACTCTAGCTACAAAGTATCTATCAGAATGTCCAGCTGCTTTGCAACAATTAACTGTATGTTGTATATCTTTTCAAGCAATCAATTCCCATGACACTAGTAGAGAAAGTATCGTGTGGTCGCAAAGCATAACTGAAATTATATTCTCCTCGTATTTAGAGTAACATTTTAGATAAGTAGAAGAAGTATTTAAAATTAAAATGTCACTTTATAAGTTAAAAGAGCATAATCTTACTTGATGCTCCGTAAACACCCAATAATTTCTCTTACCGAAAATCATAAACATTGCTTAACTCATATTAGTCTTAATCATTATGTATTGGTTAATTAGTGGCTATTCATAGGGGTCCTTAATGGTCTAATCTTAAAAGTAGAGCATCTTTTTGATTTTTTTCATTATATAATATCATATTTTGTAACAACTATTTTCTCTTTTCCTCTATGTTCTCAAAGATTTTGAATTTTCCTTAGACAAAGACACAATTGTCTAGTATAGGTTTGTCGTTGCTATAGTAGCTAACTAGCTATGTGGTAGAGCACTCAAAAAATAGAAATTCTTGAGTAGTAATTAAGTGCTACATTAAATTTGCTCTATATTACATAATAAATGACATTATAGTCATAAATGATGGATTCTTCCATAATAAAGATTGAAATATCGTTTATTACGTAGTCTAAAACATATTCAAATATATTGATGTGCTACATGTTGAACGGGATTCCTTTCATTAATTATTGGTAGACAATCAAAAGTCTTAATGGTAGATACGAATGGATATTTTTTGTCTTCCCATTTTGAAAAGCCTTGGAGTAATCCTTTTTTCTTGTGGTATATCATATCATATTTTTTAAGAAAATCTCAGAACTAAATCTCAGAACTAAGTTTTTGTCATCTGATTTTCTATGATCCACAGGAGGAAAATATGAAGCTTAAGAAACACAAAGATCAGCTTGGGGAGCCCTTGTGTTGGAGTGATTACTTATCATTGCCATTTACTCAAAAAGTAAGGCAAACTTATGGCTCCACATAAATAATAAAACCAAAAATGGTTCATAGTTTTTATATCTAACTTATTGTATGTTCTACTTATATATATACAGGTCACGACAGAAACTTTGAGAATGGGAAATATTATAATTGGTGTTATGAGGAAGGCCATAAAAGATGTTGAAATTAAAGGGTACTTAATACCAAAAGGGTGGTGTGTTTTTGCAAATTTCAGATCAGTTCATCTAGATGACAAAAACTATGACTGGCCCTATCAATTCAATCCATGGAGGTGGCAAGTAAGAGGAAATCCCTTAATTGTTAAATTTCTTTTAGATTTTTCATTTGTATGTTATTTGTTTAGCTTTTAAGTGATTTAATTGGTGGGGAATTCAGGACAAAGACATGAGTAATTGCAATTTCACTCCTTTTGGAGGAGGACAAAGGTTGTGCCCTGGCCTTGACTTGTCTAGACTTGAAGCTTCTATCTTCCTACACCACTTTGTTACTCAATTCAGGTAATTATTCTAGCCTCGTGTTTGTTAGGAAGGTAAAAATTATGATTTAGGGTAAAATTGGAGTAAAAGTTTTAAGAAATGTGTGCTTTTTTATGTGTACGTACAAATCATAAGTCTCAAATAAAAAAGTAAAGAAATATAAAAAATGTATAAGGTGTCAATTGAGTAAGACCTTTTAGGTTAGTCTTTGGTCAAAGTAGTTCAATCTACTCTTAGAATATGTCTAAAGGAGGGTTCCAAAGCATTTTTCTGACATTTTACACTTTCGCTTTGACAATTATTTTTTTTACAACTCTCTGAATATCACTCATTTTTATTACTAATTACATAACTCTCTTCCAATCTTTGCTCATATTTTCTATTTTTTTTTCAAACAAATTCTACTCATTTTTTATTTAAAAAAAAATTGGATAAATCAATTCAATTCTTTTTTCTAATTACTTGCAAAATTCTAATTTTACTCAAAATCCAAATACCCAAAATTCTCAATCTCTTAACCCTCAAAATCCAAATCCAAATTACCAAATTTCACACTTCTTCCAAAATCAAAACCTTCAAAATTCTAATTTCCATGTTCCTTCTTCCAATATTCATTTTCCTATTTTTTTTCACATAGTCAAAATTCATAAACACCTCAATATCCATACCCCACTACATTTAACCCATCGATTGAAAATATGAACACATCTTCTTTCCCATTTCAAACCCAATTTGGATTCCCTTTATTAGTGCCAACCGGTGTTGGTGGGTCGTCTGACTCATCTCACCAAACTCCGATAAATTCGACTTTGAGTTCACGATATTCAGAGTTTACCAACAATGTTGGACTAGAAGATATTGACATTGACCTCAATGAAGAGGTATTTTAAGATCACAAGGAAGAGGAGTGTTCATTGGCAATGGGAAGAGGATGAGCTGCTAATAAGTGCATGGTTGAATGTGTCTAACGATCCTTTAGTTGGTACTGACCAAAAGGGTGACGCATTTTGGAAACAAATCCTTGCATATTGCCAGGAAAACAATCCTGACTTGAAAAAAGGGGTGGATGGAGTCAAGAAACGGTGGCATAAGATCAACTAGCTGGTTCAAGGATTTGCTACTTGCCACAATCATGCATCTCAAATATAAGGAGTGGTTCCAAACAATAGCGATATAATGGAATTGACTCATAAACTCTATTTTACAAAAATCAAGAAGAAATTCATTTTTGAACAACACTGGAATATGCTCCGGAATGAACCAAATTGGAATTGGAGATTCCAAGAGGACGAAGATAGGAGCTTCTAGAGTATACTCATCCTTGTCAAATCTAGCAACACCAATGGATTAGGATGCTAGTGTAGAGTCTCCATTTCGTCCGATAGGAACCAAAAAAAACCAAGAGGATAAATAAGGAAAAATTGAAAGCGTCTAATGACAATGCTAAGGTCAGAAAAATATCTCTCATGGAATAATTTTTAATAGAAAGGATAAGGATAGAGTGTAGGAAAAAATATGATAAGAGAGGAAAACTGACATGCAAATACTTTATGCAGATACCTCTAATAATATGGGTGAGCGACAAAAACTTTTTATGAGAAGCTTACAGAGAGAGTTGTTGCAAAGTATGCTAATTAAATATTGATTGTATTGGTAGAGCATTTCTTTTAAATCAACAATATATTTTAGAATTATTTTTAATAATGTAATGTTTTAATTATGTGATGTTTTCTTATGTATTGTATTTTATTATTTTATAATGTAATCTTTAAAATTGTTAAAATCGTATTTAAAATTATTTGAAAATCCAACCAACAGTGACGGTGATTTTTTTAAAAAATAAAAATATACATTTAAACAACTTTAAACCATTTTATTTTTACTAAGGTGATAAAATCATAACAATATTTACGTGTTATTTTTAAAATGGACAAATTTGGGATGTTCTAAATAATTGTAGGGAAAATTTATATTTTATATACAACTAAGAAATCAAACTGCTAGTGATAGTATGTAGCCAAAGAAAAAGGAAACGGCAAAAATAAAGAGAAAGAAATTACCTGCTAATGATAGTATAAACAAAGAGACATCGTTTGCTTCACTTGGCATAGATTTTGATTTTTTTTTTTATTGGAAGTTGAACAAAATTATAATTGCCACAGTAAGTATTTTATGTATAATTGCCATAAAAAATCTTAATATAGTTTCTAAAAATTGAAGATATCAATTTAATTAATCACTTTTAAAATTATCGACTTATTTGTCCTTAAAAAAAAATCAGGGCGATATTTTTATTTTCTCAAAATCTACTAAAAGTTTAAAAAAAATTTTTTTTTTATGAAAAGTTTTTCACCTTTAACTCATAAAAAAACATCTAATAAAACTAATCAGTGTAAAACTAACTGTCGCCAAATAGTCGTTGAAAACTAGCCGTTGTGAAAAGACTTATAAATATAGATCACCATTCTTCCATACTTGCTCATAATTTTTCCTCTTCCATATTGATCACGTCATATTCCGTCATCTTTCAATCCTCTGAAAACACTTTTTTACTTATATCCATTACTAAATTCCGTAACTTCAAATGACTGAAAACTCTAATAAACCCAAATACACTTCTTTTGACAACATGTTTAACGATGCTTTGTACAATGATTTAAACGAACCCAATAACATGTATGTGGATGGATTGAGGAGTTCTTATTGGAAGATGATGAAGACGAAGACGAGAGTTCTTCCTCCACTTCTCGTAGGTCGATAGATAGAGCTCACAAAGCAGGACATGAATGTCTTTTTCAAGACTACTTTGCACCTACTCTAGTGTACCCTCATGAGACATTTCGGTCAAGGTTCCAAATAGTAAGAGTTCTCTTCCTTCGCATAGTGAATGCCCTCTCAAATGTTGATCCATATTTTTAGCAAAAGGTCAATGCCACAGGGAGGGAAGGCTTATCCCCTTTGCAAAAATGCACGGCTTCCATGCATATGTTGGCGTACCGAGTATCAGCTGATGGCGTTGATGATTATGTGCAGATAGGCAACACCACAACATCAACGGGGGTCATGACCGGCGCATACGGGACCACGACCCCTAGCAAGCCTCGCGTAACCAAATTTTTTTTAGAAAAACGGACATAGTTTCCTTTGAATATAGGATTATCCCAACAAAGAAAACAAACACCTAATATCAATTCACAACTTAATAAATCCATTCACAAATCCAAGAGTTTTTCAAACAAAAGAAAACATAGTAGTTTGCAAGTTTAAAATAATTCTTAAGTTGCATATTTAAATCTCAATCAACAAAAAACTACAAGACCACGAAAGCGAGAATCAGTCGGATCCTGCTTGTGGGTTTACTGGAGCGTTCTAAGACCAGAAAATACAATAGATTAGAAATGAGCACAACCTAGTATAAGTTGGGCTCACCACAAGGAGAAAATCCTTTGCAATCTAAGAGGCAGGAGGAATGGAACTCGGACTTGCACCTATATTTGAAAGGGGAAAACAACGAAGGGTGAGTTTGGAAACTCAGTGGTAGCTAGATGTAATTATAGCACACAAGAGACAAGTAAAAGGTTATGATATTTACAATACATGTATCAAATAGAAAATATTCTTTTTAGTTTTAACATAAACTTTCCATAAACCACATATTCAAGGAATTCCATTATGTCAGGATATAATATAATATCAACGTGTTAGAGCTGCTACTCTAACACACACTTAACAAACCGAAGACATATTGATTTCAACGTTTCGGGCTAGTATGATATTTCTCTTACTAGTGATGGTATATAACCAGAATGTGGCCTCCGTACCGGGCTAGTATGATATGTCCCTTACTAGCCAAGGCATAAGTCATGATGCACCAAGTCCAATGCCTACTGTCGTTGGCTATATATCCTGTCAGGACTTCATCCTAAACTATTTTCTAATACTAAATATTCCCTTCAGATAGAATCCATTCATGAATCAAAACTAATCCAATCATTATTTTCTCGGCATCTTAATCACAAAGCATTGGTTTCCAGAATGATCATAACATTATCAATGTAAAACAATATGTGGTAAATGATTTTTCATGCAATGATTAATAGGTCTTGTCCCATGTGTTAGTTCATAAAAGACCTTCCTTTCAAAAACATATAATTCACATTTCTTCC
Organism: Nissolia schottii; assembly: GCA_003254905.1. Classification (NCBI taxonomy): domain Eukaryota; kingdom Viridiplantae; phylum Streptophyta; class Magnoliopsida; order Fabales; family Fabaceae; genus Nissolia; species Nissolia schottii. The sequence continues at coordinate 87,874 of QANU01108797.1, forward strand.
CAAAATGTCCAAAGGTCTCAACAAAATCATTTCTTCAATTTCTCAAAATAACCAAATCAATTCTCACAACACTTTCAAAAATACATTTTCAACTCACATATATACACACATATATTAATATAAGAAAATAAACTACAATTACAACTAACTACTCACAACACAAGCCTCAGGGAGGTGGAGAAGTTGATTTACGGATTGGCTGGAACTTAGGGATAACTGCCGGAGCCTCCTAACGCTTTAGATAAGACAAGAAGGTCATGGGTTAGGATCAATTTAACCCAAACCACTACTATTCACAAAATCTCAACCTAGGGTTTCAAGAAATCAAATCATAGACTTGAATAATCAAGTACCCAACTCAATCACAACACCAACAAAAGATTTAAGTTAAGAAATTACCTTTGATGACCCAAGAGAAGGGAAGGGTAGCCCTAGGATCACCACCAAAACTCCAAGAGAGCTCCAATGGTGGTTCTAGAGAGAGAGAGAGAGAGAGAGAAAGGAAGGATGATGGTGATAATGAAGTTGAAGCGAAGGATTTGAAGTGATATAGGAGGTTTGGGAAGGATTTGCTGTTAGGGTTGTAGGTTTTCTAGAGAGAAAGAGGAGAAAATGAGATTAGAGAGAGCGGACTCAACAGAAATGAGCTTTTCGCTTGTTTAAAACGCCCATAGACACGAGTCATTTGAATGACTTAGTTGTGTCATTCGAATGACCTGTCCTTGGAACCCAAAAATCGCAAATAAATCAAGTCATTCAAATGACCTATGAAGTCAGTCGAATGACTCAATTTTTTTGGCCTTAGATACAAATTTTTTAGTATTCATTTGAATGACACTTATTGTTATTTGAATGAATGAGCCCTGAAATTGAAATATCAGTTGAAAATTGTTTCAAACTAAGCAAAAATCAATGTTTTGAAGAACTAAGTAAATAGATAGATAAAAAGCTAATTAAAATGAAATAAACTTGAATTGTATATGTATATAAAATAATTGTTTTAAGTTATTGGGACATAACAGAGACACACAACTTCCTTAGCATGATGGGTAGCACCGATTGCATGCACTGGTAGTGGAAAAATTTCCCAAAAGCATGGGAAAGTATGTATATGAGTGGTTACCATGGGGTTGCAACCGTAGTTCTCAAAATTGTGGCTTCATCTGACCTTTGGATATGTCATGCATGTTTTGGAGTTGTTGGCTCGAATAACAATATCAATGTGTTAGACCGTCCATTGGTGTTTGACAATGTTTTGAACGGTCGTACTCTAAAGTAAATTACGCTATTAATGGTAACAATTATACTATGGAGTATTATTTATCAGATGGTATAAATCTTGAGTGGTCAACATTCGTCAAGATAATCATTGAATCCGCTAGGTGAAAAGTGAAAGTTATTTGCGCAACGTCAAGAAATTCAACGAAAGGACATGAAGCGAGCGCTCGTAGTGCTGCAAGCTCGCTTCGCAATTATATGTGACCCAACTCGATTCTAGGAGAAGCAGCAGCTTGCAAACATCATGAGAGCATGCATCATATTTAGATAATATGATTGTTGATGATGAGAGAGAAACATATGTAGAAAACTTTCCCCAACCTTCCTCTTATGATGATTTGGACAACGGCGACATATCACAATTGGAGTTAGGTGATGAAAATTTTGCTCCATACGAGAGGTTTATTCAAAGGAATGTCTAGTTTCGTGATAAACAAAAGCAACAACTAAAGGAAGACTTGGTGAAACATATATGACAATTTCACAATTTCACAATGCTCATCATCAAGTATAGTTTTTCAATTATACAATGTTGTTGGTTACATTTATGTTATGCATTATTGTTCATCAAGTATAGTTTTTAGGATTTATGATTTTTCAATTACACAATGTTGTTGGTCACATTTCATCATGCATTTTGTTAATAATATCACATTTTTAAAATATATTGAAGGCTAATATTAGTTGGAAAAATATAATTAGTTTGAAATTTATTGCATTTTAACTTTTGAAAAATATACGAAATCGACCACAAAAAAATATTGTATAATACAAGATACAATATAAGGTATTAATATTGTTAAAAAAAATTCAACAAATTAGTTTAATATTTTTATCCAATCCAAAAAAAATTATATAATACAAAATATTTTCATAAATATGTTTAATTTATCTTTATTTTAATTTAAAAAATATATGTGAGACTATAATGGAAACTAAGGTTGGTACATCTTATTAGAAAGAAGAGGAAAACTCTTAGTCTGCATTCACTTTTTACGACAAAAATGAGGTGGATACACTTTTAAGATTGCTGGAGCCCAAAACAGAACCAAAATTAGTCCCTCTATTGCACATGCTCTTAAAGCCCAACATCCCAAATGCCAAACTTCAATATCTAGCCCAAGTCATTTAAGGCCAAAGCAAAACTTAATGCTAAATTTCCATCTGATCCTAACTTTTCGTGAATAAAATAATATGTTAAACACTCTTCTAGAAATATTATAATGATTCTTGAAAGTTTCTGAAAGTCAAGATTAATGACATGCCATGCTATTGCATTTTTTAAATCTTAATCATCCTGCAATTTTTTTATGCTTTTATTTAACAATTATAAACTCTGAAGTATCCTTTACTCCGCTTTGCATGTTTCAAACTTTTAATTAAATGAAAGAAAAATAGTTTTAATGATGCCATTCAATGACTGTTAGACATCTTAAAGGTTATTGTTTCATATATGCAGATGGTATGCTGAAGAAGATACAATAGTGAACTTCCCTACTGTAAGAATGAAAAGGAGGATGCCTATCTTGGTAAGGAGAGTGGAATCTTGAATACATATGCCTTGGCCAAAAAGTATGAATGAAATTCTACGGACAAGCACAGTGCAATAACAAGTATATGAAAAAGGCATTTACTTTTTAGTCCATTATTGATTAATTTATTTTTTACTTGTTTTATTAATTTAATTAATTACATTTCAAATTACTATCAATTCAGTCATTCTCTCAAAAAATTAACCGATAATGGTAATATGACACAATTCACACCAGCACCATGTCAACATCATTTCTACTATGTTGACAAAGTCTATTAGTTTAGTGATAAATACAATAAATTGATCATGATTTAAAATGGAAAAAAACTAAATTGATAAATCAAATAAACACAATTGACTAAAACAATTATTTTGTCATATAAAAAATACAAAATGCAATAGAAGAGAACACACGTGTGGGGGGCTTCGAAAGCTTTATTTTTCCCCCTCTTGAATTTAAAAGACAACGGAAGGTTTCATCTTTTTGAGGGACCCCTTTAATTAGGCATTTACTTTTCAGCAATTCTCATCTTCCATTTTACCTATAACTAGAATGCATGGAAAAAACATGGTGATAGTTGATTGAAAGGAAATCATTTCATATTGTTATAAAGTACATTTACCCTTTTTTATTTCTCTCTTCTCTTTTTCGATAACTAGATGTACTCAAACTCTAAAATGAGAACACTTATAGAAGTTATATCAAACTTGAAACACTAGAGAAAACTCAACACATTCACCACTTTGAATCAAACACCACTTTGCAAGAGCTCCGAAACAACACTCTACCACAACCTTGAAGCAAGACTTCTCCCTCTATAGTAAGCCACACACTATTTTGTTCTTTTTCATTTTTTCTCCTTTTCTTTATAGAAGCGAGGGTGGGAATTAATAATTTGAGTTTAAGGGTCCCATTCCCAAATATTAATGATATTCGAAGTACAATTTGTTGAAAAAAATACACATATATTCAAACGTTAGATGGGGACCCATGATAAGACTTGGGTTGAAACCTAAAACCCTAATGCGTCAGACTTGTCAATTGATTTTGGTCGAACCCTTAAACCCTAATAGGTTGACCTTGCCAATTGACTCAAGCCAAACCCACCGATTGACTCAGGCCAAACTTGTTGGCTGATTCGATTTGAAACCATAAACCATAAACCCTAATAGATTGTCTTAGGCCAAAACCTTAACGAGATGACTTGGGCAAAACCCTAATGGGCTTACTCAATTGGCGCGGGCAATAACTCTAACGGGTCGACCTGATCCAAAACCTTAATAGTCTAGCTTAGGCTAAAACCCTAATAGGCCGACTTAGTCCAAAACTTTAATGGGCCAACTCGGGCCAAAACCTTGATAGGCTGACTCAGACTGAAATTCTAATGGGAAGACTAGGGACTTTTTTACTCTTTTGTCCCTGTCACTGGGAAAATTACCAAAATACCCCTGTTTTAAAACATAATACATAACTACCCCTGTTTTGGCTGACGTAGACTCCGCGGCACGCGTGGACGTCCACGTCGGATTCGCCAATGCGGTTGGCGAATCCACATCAGATTCGCCAACGCGGTTGGCGAATCCAACCCGTGTGGCCTATATATTCACTCTCCCCCCATTCTGCCGCGCTCCTCTCATTTTCTGAAATTTCATTATCTCTCTAAACACTTTATCTCTCTAGAATTCCAGGTCTTACTAGCTGCCTGTCCCAACCGCTCCCCTGCTTCGGTTCGTACATCAGTCTTGTAAGTTTTAACTTACGCAAAATATATTAGTTTAATTCATAATTCTTTGTAATATTTATTAGTTTATTGTTTAAAGTAATATAATTAGTTTATAAGTAATTTATTAGTTTATTTTTTGTAAAGTTTATTAGTTTACATCTGTTGTCTGTGTTACTGACAATGTAATATAATTTGTATGTTGTTGCAGTTGTGTAGAATGTTGTTGTTGCATGTGTAAGGTGGTGTTGTTGTGGTATGTGTGGATTGTTGCTGTTGTATGCATTGATTGTTGCTGTTGTTTGTGGTATTTGTAGAGCATTGATAGTGTATAGATTGTTGTTGCAGCTGTTGTTGTATGCATAGATTGTTGCTGTTGTATAGAATGGGCACGTTGTATGCGTAAGGTTCTGTTGTTGTGGTATGCTTGGATTGTTGTATATATGGTTGACAGGTAATGTGTTGTAAACAGAATTACAACATGAGAAAACCTCTTGTTGTGTTTCTTTATTCTAATGATAGAATGTACGAGGGTGAACATGGGTTGATGTACGATAGACCTATGCCAAAGTCTGTCAAGATTAGAAGGGGAATGCGTATAGAAGATTTGAAGGGGAAAATTTCTTTGAAATTAAGGCTGGAGTAGAATCAAGTTATAGGAAGAATGGTTTATCGGGTAATGCACGGGGCGGGTGCGGATGCTTTTTATTATGGTTGTGACATAGTCGATGATGATGGCATTGACTGCATGATAGATGTGTTTGAAGTTGGTTCACAAGAATTCATGGATCTTATTGTTGAAATAGAGACAAGGGAAGGAGAGAGCAGCCATGTGCACATTGAACGTGGCCCTTCAAATCCTATAGGGACACAACAGTCAATGAGGTGTTCAGCCCCCATATTTGAAGAATTGATCCCGTCACAAGAACCTGTCGCCTGTCATTCCCCATCGGATATTTCACCTAATATAGGAGAAGTGTTGCCTGACACAAGTGGGGATGAAGAGGTGTTACCTGCTGCTGCGGACGACGATGATGATAATATAACTATGCACTCAGAAGATGAGTTTGATGTACCTCAAGTCCCCCTGATCCGCTCAGTGCCTACCCCAAAGCCTCCAATTAGTGTGTATGCTAGCAATGTAGACCCTCCAACTGGTGTAACCCCTGATGTCAGAGCATTTAGGCCTCTTTGTCCTTAGTTTTCAAATATTAATTGGGAAGCTTTTGCTGGGTCGTCTGATAGGATCAGCGATGCTGAGTATGATGCATGGACCTCGTATGGGGAACTGTTTGTTGGCTTGCAATTTCCGACAAAAGATGCGGTCAAATTAGCTTTGGATCACTACTCCATCAAACGACATCGAGATTATAAGATTGGTCAATCTGATACACAGAGATTGACCGCTAAGTGTTCTCAGTTTGGGTCTTCTTGCAGTTGGAGTGTCAGGGCAATTAACAGCAAGAGATGTAATCAGTGGAAGATTTCTCAGTATAGTGGGCTGCATACCTGTGTAAACATTGGTTTGTCACAAGATCATAAGAAGCTGCGGTCTGTGTTGGTCCAGAAGTATATTCAAGGCATGATTAGAACACGGCCAAATGTTGAGATATGCCTGGTACTCGAGAGGATCAAGAATATATTCGGATACAATATGTCTTATCGGAAGGCTTGGTTGGCAAAGCAGCGAGCATTCACTGAGATATTTGGAGGGTGGGAAAAATCATACGAGAGGTTGCCTCGATGGTTAGAGGCCATGAAATGCTTTATGCCAGACACTGTGGTCCTGTTGGAAACCGATGACCATGTAGTGCATAACCGCGTTGATTCTTCTAAACGGCAGTTTGTTCTTTTGTTTTGGGCTTTCAAGCCGTGTGTGCTTGGATTTCGGCTTTGCAAGCCATTTATCCAGGTTGATGGGACTCATTTGTACGGAAAATATAAGCAAAAGCTGTTAATTGCAACAAAACGACGGAAACCGACGACCGTTGCCCCTCGCATTTGCTATTGTGGACAGGGAAAAACAAAAGAGGCATGGAGTTGGTTTTTAGCTTGTTTGCGTCAGCATGTCACACAAGGACAGGGGATATGTCTCATCTCCGACCAGCACAAGAGCATTATCACAGCAGTAGTTAATGAGCACCTAGGTTGGCAACCACCTCATGGGTATCACGTGTACTGTCTGCGTCACATTGCCAGCAATTTTAATAGCAAATTCCACAACGGCGCCCTAAAGAACTCTCTTAAGCGCATAGGTACTTTCCTTGTTTCTTTTAGCGTGTCGTTTCCTAAATTGATGAATCACATATACAATAATATTAATGTGGCTCTTTCCAGGTCGTGAACCTTGTCGGCCCAAATTTGATGCAAGGCTTCACTGAGACAGACGAAATTGCCAACTGGATTAATCGGATTCCCAAAGAAAAGTGGAGTTTAGCATATGACGATGGGGGTCACAGGTTTGGCCATATGACGACGAACCTGTCCGAGTGCATCAACGGAGTTTTAAAGGGGGCCAGACGTCTATAACAGCCCTAGTTCAAATGACATATTTTAAATTGGTAGAATACTTTGTCAAAAAAAGGGCCGAGGCCGAGAAGAAGGTTTACGAAGAGCATCAACAATATACTGATGCTTTTTATACAATATGGGATCCAAACATCGACAAGGCAAGCTCCCACACGGTTACATTGGTCAATAGGCAAACATCAAAGTTTATTGTTGAAGAGGCATTCAACCCTCAAACACAGGAAATTGGGAAAAAATATACTTTGAGCTTGACCGAGGGTTGGTGTGACTGTTGGTTGTTCCAGGCATTGCACTTTCCTTGCTCGCATGCCTTGGCCGCATGTTCATCCAAGGCGATTGATCCCCACCAATTCGTGTATCCTGTGTATATGAATGAGTCTGTTCTTCGAGCATATAGGCTCCGTGGGAGCCAATCAAGGATGAGCCATGGTGGCCACCGGCCCCTAACATGACGTTGGTGCCTGACCCTGGGTTGCGCAGAGAAAAGGGGCGACCCAAGGCTAGTAGAATTCGAAATGAGATGGATTGGGTCGAGCAAGGGCATCCCAACATTGCTCACGGTACAGAGGAGTTAGGCACAACAGTCGGCATTGCAAAGCTGTTATAGACGGCAGTAGTGGACTAGCGAGCTGACTTGTTTGTTGCATTGCTCACGGTAGGTATGATGTTTGTGTATGGAGATAATATGTTGTTGTGTCTTATAGTGTTGTTGAGCCTGAACTTGAAATTATCTTATTTGCTCATATATAAATTGTTGTATTTGTGCTGATTACACTGTTTCATTTTTAATAAATAAATGAGTATAATGTTGTGTATAAATGTGTTGACGGAGGGTTGTGTATTTTCGCAGGTCGTACTATGGCTTTCGTGGTTCACCTTGGTCCACATGACCCTTCCGTGCTTGAGCTGCAGGGGTATCATGTGTCTGGCCATATTTGGGGCGGAGCTGCTGACAGGGTTTTACGTGTACGGAGGGTGCGCGTCGCAAAGCATGAGGATAAGCATCAGGATCCACCTCATTGCATCCTCCCTTATCTGGAGCAGGCTGGGTTCATTGGTGTTGTTCACATGGGCTACTGTCCCATTGATCACCACTTGATCACGGCGTTGGTTGAGAGATGGCGCCCCGAGTTCATCTGGGGGCACCTTGTTCCCTGACCATTCTAGCAACGGGAGGAGCATAGCCTCTTGTTCCCCCCCGATGAAATGCAATACGTATGCTCGTGCATACTGCAGGACAACAGCAGGGTCTGCATCCTCGTCAGGCACACGGCTGAGTAGGTTGGATAGCCACGACAAGCGGCTACGTGATCCCGTGTAGCCGGTCCGCTCTGGGGGACGCGCTCCAAGCAGCTCCTCGCAGTCATCAGCCAACTGTGAGCCCTGAGAGTGGCCCGTAACTGCATGCCCTTCAATGGGGAGCCCAGAGATGACGACGATGTCCTCCAACGTCACCGTACACTCCCCCACAGTCATGTGAAAGGTGTGGGTTTCGGGGCGCCATCTCTCAACCAACGCCGTGATTAAGTGGTGATCAATGGGACAGTAGCCCATGTGAACAACACCAATGAACCCAGCCTGCTCCAGATAAGGGAGGATGCAATGAGGTGGATCCTGATGCTTATCCTCATGCTTTGCGACGCGCACCCTCCGTACACGTAAAACCCTGTCAGCAGCTCCGCCCCAAATATGGCCAGACACATGATACCCCTGCAGCTCAAGCACGGAAGGGTCATGTGGACCAAGGTGAACCACGAAAGCCATAGTACGACCTGCGAAAATACACAACCCTCCGTCAACACATTTATACACAACATTATACTCATTTATTTATTAAAAATGAAACAGTGTAATCAGCACAAATACAATTTATATATGAGCAAATAAGATAATTTCAAGTTCGGGCTCAACAACACCAAAAGACACAACAACATATTATCTCCATACACAAACATCATACCTACCGTGAGCAATGCAACAAACAAGTCAGCTCGATAGTCCACCACTGCCGTCTACAACAGCTTTGCAATGCCGCCTGTTGTGTCTAACTCCTCTGTACCGTGAGCAATGTTGGGATGACCCTTGCTCGACCCAGTCCATCTCATTTCGAATTCTACTAGCCTTGGGTCGCCCCTTTTCTTTGCGCAACCCAGGGTCAGGCACCAACGTCATGTTAGGGGCTGGTGGCCACCATGACTCATCCTTGATTGGCTCCCACGGAGCCTGATATGCTCGAAAAACAGACTCATTCGTATACACAGGATGCACGAATTGGTGGGGATCGATCGCCTTGGATGAACATGCGGCCAAGGCATGCGAGCAAGGAAAGTGCAATGCCTGGAACAATCCACAGTCACACCAACCCTCGGTCAAGCTCAAAGTATATTTTTTTCCTAATTTCCTGTGTTTGAGGGTTGAATGCCTCTTCAACAATAAACTTTGATGCTTGCCTATTGACCAATGTAACCGTGTGGGAGCTTGCCTCGTCGATGTTTGGACCCCATATTGTATAAAAAGCATCAGTATATTGTTGATGCTCTTCGTAAACCTTCTTCTCGGCCTCGGCCCTTCTTTTGACAAAGTATTCTACCAATTTAAAATATGTCATTTGAACCAGGGCTACTATTGGTAGACGTCTGACCCCCTTTAAAACTTCGTTGATGCACTCGGACAGGTTCGTCGTCATATGACCAAACCTGCGACCCCATCGTCATATGCTAGACTCCACTTTTCTTTGGGAATCCTATTAATCCAATTGGCAATTTCGTCTGTCTCAGTGAAGTTTTCCAACCTTACATCAAATTTGGGCCGACAATGTTCACGACCTAGAAAGAGCCACATTATTATTATTGCCTATGTGATTCATCAATTTAGGAAACGACACGCTAAAAGAAACAAGGAAAGTACTTATGTGCTTAAGAGAGTTCTTTAGGGCGCCGTTGTGGAATTTGCTATTAAAATTGCTGGCAATGTGACGCAGACAGTACACGTGATACTCATGAGGTGGTTGCCAACCTAGGTGCTCATTAGCTACTGCTATGATAATGCTCTTGTGCTGGTCGGAGATGAGACATATCCCCTGTTCTTGTGTGACATGCTGACGCAAACAAGCTAAAAACCAACTCCATGCCTCTTTTGTTTCCCTGTCCACAATAGCAAATGTGAGGGGCAACGGTCGTCGATTTCCGTCTTGTGTTGTTGCAATTAACAGCTTTTGCTTATATTTTCTGTACAAATGAGTCCCATAAACCTGGATAAATGGCTTGCAAAGCCGAAATCCAAGCACACACGGCTTGAAAGCCCAAAACAAAAGAACAAACTGCCGTTTAGAAGAATCAACGCAGTTATGCACTACATGGTCATCGGTTTCCAACAGGACCACAGTGTCTGGCATAAAGCATTTCATGGCCTCTAACCATCGAGGCAACCTCTCGTGTGATTCTTCCCACCCTCCAAATATCTCAGTGCTTGCTCGCTGCTTTGCCAACCAAGCCATCCGATAAGACAGATTGTATCCAAATATATTCTTGATCCTCTCGAGTGCCAGACATATCTCAACATCTGGCCGTGTTCTAACCATGCCTTGAATATACTTCTGGACCAACGCAGACCGCAGCTTCTTATGATCTTGTGACAAACCAATGTTTACACAGGTATGCGGCTCACTATACTGAGAAATCTTCCACTGATTACATCTCTTGCTGTTAATTGCCCTGTCACTCCACCTACAAGAAGACCCAAATTGAGAACACTTAGCGGTCAATCTCTGTGTATCAGATTGACCAATCCTATAATCTCGATGTCGTTTGATGGAGTAGTGATCCAAAGCTAATTTGACCGCATCTTTTGTCGGAAATTGCAAGCCAACAAACAGTTCTCCATACGAGGTCCATGCATCATACTCAGCATCGCCGATGCTATCAGACGGCCCAGCAAAAGCCTCCCAATTAATATGTGAAAACTAAGGACAATGAGGCCTAAATGCTCTGACATCAGGGGTTACACCAGTTGGAGGGTCTACATTGCTAGCATACACACCAATTAGAGGCTCTGGGATAGGCACCGAGCGGATCGGGGGGACTTGAGGTACATTAACATATTCATCAAACTCATCTTCCGAGTGCATGCTTATATTACCATCATCGTCATCCGCAGCAGCAGGTAACACCTTTTCATCCCCACTTGTGCCAGACAACACTTCTCCTATATTAGGTGAAATATCCGGTGGGGAATGACAGGCGACAGGTTCTTGTGACGGGATCAATTCTTCAAATATGGGAGCTGAACACCTCATTGACTATTGTGTCCCTATAGGATTTGAAGGGCCACGTTCAATGTGCACATGGCTGCTCTCTCCTTCCCTTGTCTCTATTTCAACAGTAAGATCCATGAATTCTTGTAAACCAGCTTCAAACACATCTATCATGCAGTCAATGCCATCATCATCGACCATGTCACAACCATAATAAAAAGCATCCGCACCGGCCCCGCGCATTACCCGATAAACCATTCTTCCTATAACTTGATTTTGCTCCAGCCTTAATTTCAAAGAAATTTCCCCCTTCAAATCTTCTATACGCATTCCCCTTCTAATCTTAATAGACTTTGGCATAGGTCGATCGTACATCAACCCATGTTCACCCTCATTAGAATGAACAAGCACAATAAGAGGTTTTCCCACGTTGTAATTCTGTTTACAACACATTACCCGTCAACCATAAATACAATAACAACCAGCTATTCAATAAATCTATACAGCATGCAACAACAACAATCTACATAAACCACAAACAACAGCAACAATCCACGCATACCACAACAATAGCACCTTACGCATACAACGTGCCCATTCTATACAACAGCAACAATCTACAACAAACAACAACAATCTATGCATACAACAGCAGCAACAACAACAGTCTATACACTATCAATGCTCTACAAATACCACAAACAACAGCAACAATCAATGCATACAACAGCAACAATCCACACATACCACAACAACAGCACCTCACGCATGCAACAACAACATTCTACACAACCGCAACAACATACAAATTATATTACATTGTCAGTAACACAGACAACAGATGTAAACTAATAAACTTTACAAAAAATAAACTAATAAATTACTTATAAACTAATAAACTAATAAACAATAAACTAACAAACTAATAAACTAATAAACTAATTATATTACTCTAAACAATAAACTAATAAATATTAAACTAATAAATATTACAAAGAATTATTAATTAAACTAATATATTTTGCGTAAGTTAAAACTTACAAGACAGATGTACGAACCAAAGCAGGGGAGCAGTTGGGACAGGCAGCTAGTAAGACCTGGAGCTTTGGAATTCTAGAGAAATAAAGTTTTTAGAGAGATAATGAAATTTTAGAAAATGAGAGGAGCGCCGTAGAATGGGGGGGGAGGGTGAATATATAGGCCACGCGGGTTGGATTCGCCAATGCGGTTGGCGAATCCACGTCAGATTCACCAACCGCGTTGGCGAATTTAGTGCAAAATAGTTGCAACTAAATTCGCCAACCGCGTTGGCGAATCTGATGTGGATTCGCCAAACGCATTGGCAAATCCGACGTGGACGTCCACGCGTGCCGCGGAGTCCACGTCAGCCAAAACAGGGGTAGTTACGTATTATGTTTTGAAATAGGGGTATTTTGGTAATTTGTCCTAGTGACAGGGGCAAAAGAGTAAAAAAGTCGAAATATATTACATTATCTTTCAAATTTCTTTCTTGAATCTTGAACTGCACAAATAAATTATCTACACAGCACAAAACCGAGGTATACAATAAACAGACCAAACCACACAGTAATATCCAATTAAACCGGTTGGCTGATTTTGGCTCGGGTTTTTTAACACACCTGCGAATTACTTCAGGGATGGTCGCCTAGTCCATCGCTTACATAAATTCTCTCTGGTTGGAATGAACATTGAAAGAAAGGAATCACAAGAATATGCTTCTCAGTTCTCACAAAAAGAACCACTGATCCAAACGAGCAAGCATATCCTTAATATTTGTGATTTATGTTGTCTTGCCAGTGGGAATCATCAACTTCGGTGTTGAATATGAAGCTGGTGAATACTGTGGTGATGTCTCTGGCCAGTGATCAAACAAAATGAAAATATTCTCGAACTCAGTTCCAACCAATGCGATATCAGCAAAATAGCAATGAAATATAATCCAAAGTATGGTAATGGTTATTAGAAAGAGCATAAATTTAATGCATTGTGAATCTGAAGTTTTTTTTTCTTTTTTTTCTTTTTTTTGTATTTAACTTTTCACATTATGTGGGTTAAACATATCATTTAAAAGAGTTAATAGAGAGTAATGACGTGATATAAAATCAACTACGATGGAAGAATATATATTAATGTAAGGCAAGGAGGTAAATTACTTAAGACAGGGAAGAGTCATGTGCTTCAGTAGTGTTGGGTGCCGAAGAACAAATTCCTTCCATTCTTCTTTACTTATCTTACCATCGCGGTCGGCATCAGCATCTTGAAATGTCTGAAATATTATTTAAAAAGAGAGTCACTGGAAGGATGCAAACTTAAATCATCATATAGGGGAAAAGATGTTACTGCAAACATTAGCCTTATCAATAATGGTTTCGAGAACTTCATCTTCGAGATTCATGCCAGTTTCTGACATTATTGCAACCACCATTTGCCTAACCTGCAAAACGCTGCAGGTTAACAGAACAGTTCCAAACATTGTTCAGAGCGAAAATAATAGCAGATTATAATTATTTTATAAGTTTTACATTCGTTCAACAAAAATAATATATTCATAGATTTGACAATCAGAAACTCCTCCTACCACCACCACAACTATTCTTTATAAAAATAAACAAACTGATACTGCACTAAGAAAATTTCTATGTACTAATATTCTATACTAACAAAAACAAATGTAAGCCAGTAACATTTTCATAACCTGGACATCCCAAGATACTCACTTCTTCTCGCTCAATACATCCAGTCTGTCTCAAGTCATACAATCTAAAAGCAACTGCAAGCAAATCACAAAAAGAAAATCAATATTATATAAATAACAATGGCATTAGAATGAATAGTACCAAAAAAAAAAAATACTACTACAAGATGCTTACTGAAGTCTTACAATCAATTTTCTTTTCTAAAGGAGTACAAGGATGAAAGATACTGAGAGCATGCACAAATTCCTCAAATTCTATAACGCCATTTCTTTTTTCATCGAAGACATCAAACACCTAGAAAAAGCCATAAACAGTAAATGTATTCAATGAAACAAGTCAAAAAAGAAGAACAGCAAGGTCATTTGGAGTGTATTTTCATTCTGTCTTATCTCTATTAAACCAAACAAGATACAAATACAAATAAGTATGTCATGTACACTATCACCAAATAGAATACAAGACTGACTTGTCATCTTCTTTTTTATGTCCTTGTCCCCATGTCTTTGTGTTCCTGTTCTCTCTCAGCAACCAAACGCAGCCATAAGAACAACACTACAGTTTGTTGTTCTCATAACATATTGGAAAAGTTACAAAATAGCACCAAAACAGCACATGATACTCCACCCAGAACTATGAAAAAACCTAGAAGGACAATGCAGAGTGAAAAATGGATGATTGGGTCTAAAACAGCCCTCGATGTTCCACAAAATTCATGAACAAAACTTAGAAGGGAAAATGTAGAGTGAAAGATGAATAATTGGTGCCCTCAATATTTTTATCTAATTTTTTAGCAGAAAATGGTCTTCCAAGAGCAACGCCCTACTTGTCAACATAGGAACAAAAAATCAAGCATTTTGTTATATTTTATAAACAATCATTTTATATTATTTTATAAACAAACCAGATTTAGAGTTTTGGCTTGACAAAGAAACCATATTCTAAATTTAACAAAACTCAAGATGAAATGGAGGATTTGCAAAATGGCAGAACTTGATCAAAACCTTTAGAGGGGCGGAAGGAATATGCTCTGAGATTTTAGTTCATGGGTTACATGGAATGAAAAGTATTAGATGACAAATGTGTTAGAACTGAGCTGTGTAAACCAAAAAGTTATCATGAGGCAGAAAGATATGTTCACCATAAGTACCCCAGTGCCATAGGAGGCCAAGGGAGTACTTGTGAAAATTCAGATTGCTTGAAAGATGTCTTCCATGCAAGTCAAAATTTCCTTCCTTAATTAAATAAGGATCAATACTAAAATCAAGAAAACCAAAAACACAAAAACAAAAGAAAAGAAAAATGAGAACAAAAGTCAAAATGAATATACCCTATCAAGGAAAAGATTCTCGCTAGCTGGGGTCTTCAATAGTGCCAATGTCAGCTCTTCCTTCAAATGAGAAACAAAAAGTTAGACGATACAAACAAGCCTGCACATCCACATAGTTAAAAACAGAGCACAAATTTAGCAACAACAAGACATTCCCATATTAAGTTGCAGTTGTGACATCATTTTGTTGACGTTTGCCCCACTATATGGGCAACCGGCACATCCATATAGTTAAAAATAGATAAAAATTTGTATAGAGTAAATTAGCAGTTTAGTTCTTGAAATTATTCTCTAATTAAAATTTAATCCTTGAACTTCGATTATTTTAAGAGTTAGTGCTGAATTTACAAAACTCGTATCAACTCTCACTTTAGCCCCTTATGGTTCAAGTCATCACTTTAGTCTCTAAAAGTGTCATAATAGTTCTTAACTTTAAGAAAATTGTTTTTAAGCCCCTGGCAATAACTAATTTCACTAATGAGAATACAATGACACAAAATCATTTGACTATTGAGAATACAACGTCAAGGACTAATTTGACTAATGAAAAATATAACGCCGCCACTAATTTGACTAATGAGAACACAATATTAATATCAAGGACTCAAAAATGGGTTTGGTTAAGTCAAGACCTATACTATTATGAACCGCGCTTACAATTTCATGAATTAAAATGAAGGATTAATCAACTAGATTCAGAACTGAGCCGCTTAGTAAGAATAAACAGCTTCATAATCGCATTCATAGAATGCGGAAATTGCTGCAGTTTACCTTGTGAATGAGGCCGTCATCGATGATGGAGCTACTCAACTTCTTGAACAACTCACGCAACGCCTCAATTTCATTAACCGTAACTGGTAAACCACAATAACAGAAAACCACGATTTCAGTAAAAAAAACAACGATATCATTCAATTAATCAAGCAAAAGGAGAGAGAAGAAAACGAACACGGAGAATCCTCGGCGAGGCGAACGATTTCCTCGAAGGAGTTAGGGATCCGGCTCGTCTTCTTGTTGCTGTGGTTGTCATGGTGGAGATCGAAGCAACCAGCTATGCCGAAGAACAGAGCCTCGACGATTCCGATCAGGGGAATGAACACCGCACACAGCGTCTCTCCAAGCGTCAAGCTCGATCTCTGATCAATCCATTCGTCGCAGAGAAACCGTTGAGCCAAGATTCAATTCAAAAGACACAAAAAAATAAAAAAATAAAAAATAAAATAAAAAAGAATGAAAAATAAGTATAGGAATCGGTTTTTGTTTGTCTCGGTAAGCAAACAGAAAATAGTAAACGGTAGGAAGAGCTGAGAAAATTGGATTACCAGCGAGAGAGCGCTATTTGGGAAGTCCATATCATATTAGTGACATGGAAAACTTTGGAGAGGGAGAGAGATAGAGACTGATAGAGTTTGCGAGCTAAAATGTTGTTGACTCATATACTAATGAGTTGGGCTATGTTTTGGAGATTTGGAAATGGAGTAAGGCATGGCTATTAATTGACATAGAGGAAGAGACAAAGAATGGAAGGGCAAGATAAGGATCACCTCTTTGTTTGGTTGGTTTGTAAATTTAACGAGGAAGGACAAGATAAATGTAAGTTACTCACTTTTTTATTATCTCAATTTAAAAGGGAAAAAAATGAGGGTTTAGAATGGTTAAGGAGGTCATTTATAGTTATGTCACTCATTTCATCTAAATAACTTAAACATTGTTCACTCAATTATAGTCACTCCCTTACTAGCCATCATTCCAAAAACACCCTTAGGTATTTAATTCACCAAATAAATAATGAGTTTTCTTATTGAAACATACTAGGTATATTAAAAATAAATAAATAAAATACGATGTATAAAAGTCTTATATATTAGGTTTTTTTTAGTTTATCGACAATGTTATTTGGTCACTTAAAATACAGGCCACACCTCTAAGAAAAGGACAAAAAGTCTTTTTAATATAATCAGTTATAAAAGAAAATCAATTTTATGTTTGAATTGTATAAAAATAATTACTTTTATGTATGAAATTATTAAAAGTGATATGAAATATTTCCTTTTAAAACAAAAAAACTATTTGACTAAGTGGGGGAAAATATATTTTTCTCTTAATACTTTTAAAATAAACTAAAAGCATATAATCAAAATGGTGAAATTTTAGTTTTTTTTTTTAATAACAAAAGTTGTTTTGTAAATTTTCAATACAATAAAAATTTATAATTTTACCCAAGTAATCAACATTTGAGTAAAATAGTTTTTTCTTGAAAAAAAAAGAGTAAACACTCAAATAAACTCTTTATAATTTTACGATCGGATAAGTTGGTTCATTACAAATAAAAACATTAATATTAGTCTATCACAAATTAAAAAATTAGACTAAAAAGCTCCTAACAATTTGATTATTGAACAAACTGACCTTTCACAATTTGACATTCGAAGAAATCGACTCTCACAAATTGTGTTTTTAACAAATTGGTCATTCACAAATATCATTAAGGTGACACACACCTCAAAAGACTTATGTGTCTAAGTTTTTCATTTGTAAGGGACCAATATGAATTTTTTCATTTATAAATAATCAACTTATCTAATCATAAAATTGTGAGAACCTAGTCGAGAGTTTATTTAAAAAGAAGAAAGTCTTGATTTGATATCTAATTAAGCTTCTCAAAGATGCACTCACTAAGTCTAGCATAAATAACTATTAATCTTTCACAATGTGGTAAACAAAAGTTCGAATAAGAAAAATACTAGTCACAATTTATACTCATAGTTATTAAACCAATTGGTCATTGGTTCACCATCAGGTCATTGGGTCATTGGTTCAATAAGTGGGTCACTGGTTCAACTACTAGGTCATTGGGTTACTTACTAAATCGAATATAATTAAATAAGTATATTAAATACAATTTAATTTAATTAAGTAGGTAATATATATAATTAGTTTAATGGTATAACACAGAGATGCAGATGGCTAACTAAAATCCCTTTTTGTTTTTATAATCTTTCTTCATATTTTATACCTTAATTTTAGTGACTTGGTCGACATTGAGTCGACTATAGTCTATATAGTTCATACAGGGCTCTTTTATGATTTATATTAATTAAGTAGTTAGATTTTTTTTCGCCATTGTTTTTTATATTACACGGATAGTGAATAGTAACTAAACTACACTTTACATTTTACATGCTACATGATTAGTAGATAATAATTAAACTCTAATTATTAAAAAAATGAATTAAAAGGACATACTAAATTTTATTTAAAGAGAAGGACTAAATTTTTTTTATTAGTAGACAATAATATCTCTAACTATTTGTTATGTGCTCAGTCAATCACCCTCTCGAACTTAGACCCTCGCCAGTGCACCTTCATCGCATCATTGTTTGTCATTCTGCCTGCATCAATTTTAATTTTCCGCTGCATTATTATTATTTTTCTTTTGAATTAATTGCTTTGAATATATACCACTTTTGTCTTTCAGAAAATTGATTATGTACTTCACTTTCTTCATTAAACTGAAACTGAGAATGATCCACACGATATATGACAAACATAGGATGGTGCCATGAATGCGTGCAGGCAAGGGTGAGAGTTTGAGAGTCGTTCGTGAGGGTTTGAGAGAGTGGGTGACATAAAGCGTAAAAATAACTAAAGGGTATTATTATTTACTCATAAAAATGGTTATTTTTTTTTTTTTTNCGTTGGGTTCATTGGACTCACAAATTAAAGCCAAGGAGAAGCTGGGCAGTTTAACTTGTGTGTTGAAAAAATTATTTTATTTTTTTTATTTATAAGTTTGTAAGATTTTATGATTTCTAATTTGGATCATTAACGTTCTGTTTGACAAATAATTGTATGATTGTATAATTGTATGATTTATGTGTGTTTTTTTTTATTTAGACATCAATTGTTTGGCAAATACTTGTAATTTATTAAATTCATAAAAATAATGTCTCAAAATAATAATTATATCACTTATTTTAGCTTAAATGTTAACTTTTATTTTTTATTTTTTAAATAATTTGTTTTAGCTTACAAACCAACTCGCGAACATTCTAATAAACCGGAAAAACACAAATTTTCAACTCATCTCAAAAATTGACCGGACTTGTTCCAACTTGTTTAACTGTGGGTTGGATGTGTGTTAACCCTCCCTTTTTGTTTTCCCTATTTATAGAGGTTATTTATATTACTTTTTCTAATTTATCCCCTTTCTTTCTTCTATTCACTCCAAGTGTAAGCACAATCTCCTCAAAACCAATATCCAAAAATCCACCCAGGTGTGGGGTTGATCCTTATCACAATTACCACCTCCTTTTGGCATGCATTTACTCTCCTTCATTTTTTCACTCTTTTGGATTTGGGAAAAAATCGTGACCAAATGGAAGGATATCAAAACTTTCCTTTAGATTGCATTTTTCCAAATTTTCTTTTCGCATATTCCCTTCATTTCATAATATTCGTTTATTTTTAAATTTAGTACATTCATAAGTCAATGTATGAGACTCGATTTAACTGACTAGTTACATTGTCTTATAAATATACTAAATTTTAAAAAAATTGACAAAAGGAAAAGGAGGGGAGGGAGTATATGGCAACACTCCATAACACTCCTTCCTTTTTGGGTGATTTACCTATTAATGGGTTGGACTCTGATTATTACTTTATGAGAAAAAGCTATTACACTTTTGTTGCATTCATCGAATATATGTGCAAAAATCCAAGGGGTAAATCCTCTCCCATGAAAATTTGATTAGCTTTCTCATTTTGGAAGTCTTACCTTTTGTTGAATGTTGAATTGGTACGTGTGAAGGCAAACTCACACGCGTCTATGTAACCAGGGGTGAGGCATAATCCTATATAAACATGTTACGATAATAATAAGAGTTGTTCACAACTATAATTAATCTCAGTGTGTTTATTTGTACGTAGGTGCATTTTGCTCACTGAAAAATTAATGGATTCTCCACAGAGATCATTGTCATCAGCTGGCGGTGGTGGTGATGAGAAAGATGGTCAAAGTTCAGAAGGTAGGGGCCACCATCGTCACTCTGCCCATCAGATAGCTAAGCTTGAAGCGTAAGAACATTATTTATTTATTTATTTTTTACATTGATTGATTTCGTCGAGTTTTGTGGTTTTGAAAGATAAGAAAATGTCTTAACCTTTTGTCAATCCCATTAGGAGCTACTGAGAAATGACACACTTTAGTTGTTTGGCTTAGTTTGTATTTTGCTTGCGTGTAGTTTTTCTCTTATATACAATTAAAACCATTTTTAAGCATTCACTTTTTTACATTATGTAACCGGCTTTTACTCTTTTTTTGTTATTATTATTAAATGGTTTTATTTATTTTTATTATTATTTTTTAACAAGCATATAAGATCGCCTTTGTTCTAATTGAAAATCCTTTTTTTTATTAAAAAAATTGGTGGACCTTTTATCCACCCTATGACTTAAACTCAAGTCCTTCCATTTTATTGGATGCAAGAGCAACAACTAAATTATGGACTGAAATCCTTTCTTTTCCCTACACACTAACCCAATTTCACATTAAGCCAAAACTAATTCAAGATCCACCCCAAGTCCTTTAATCCCATCTTAATATGAAATTATCGGGTTGGGTCTTTGTTTTAAAATGGATAAAGTTTTGGATCATGTTCAATTTATACTTTAGGTCGATATGTTATTTTTTAATGTCATATATATTGTTCTTTTAAAGTTAAAATTAAAAAAAAAGATTTTCTTTTTCTTTTAAATTTGGCATCTTTGTTTAATTTTTATGCAAAATGACCTTCTTGGTTTATTATATTTATTTGATTTATCATTTTAATTAAGTAAATTTTTTGTGTCAATTTGATCCATCCCGTAAAAAAATAAATATGGACTTAGTTGACGTGACACAATTCACACTGGTGCTACATTAGGGTTGTTTGTGCCATGTTAACTAAGTCTATTAGTTTTTTTTTTATGAACAAAATTGATAGTGATTTAAAACGTAATGAGTCAAATAAATAAGAAAAAATATGGACCAAATTGATAAATTAAATTAAAGTGTGAAGACTTCTAATGAATTCACTATTTCATTATTGGGTTAAATATATTTTTAGTTATTGTAAAATTAAAAAATTTATGTTTGATCCCCGTAAAATTTTTTGTTAGGAAGTGTCTGAAATTTTTTTGGTAGGTTTTAGTCGTTGCCGTTAGAAGGAGACGTTAAGTGCTGTCATGACTATTAAATGTGCCACGTGGCACCACACGTGACGTGTCACATGGCATATTTAACAGCACTTAATGTCTTATTTTAATAGCGGGGACTAAAATCTACCAAATTTTTTTTACACGAACTAACTCCTAATAATTTTCTTTAGTGACCATATACAAAATTTTTAATTTTACAAGAATTAAAAATATTTAACCCTTCATTATTTAACTAATATCCTTTACAATGAATTAATGCCCTTATTTATATCTAACTAAATGAATTATGGGTTTAACCAACTAATTCACTCTTAATTGGGCCTAATTGACCTAGTCCAACTTTGGGTTGTAACAAAAACTCTACGATCCATTTATGTATTTCACTCTAATGTGTTTATTTGTACTTATTTTTTTAAGAAAAATGTTTATTAAAAAAAATCTTTACTTTTATACATTGTTTGGATAAGATTTTTAATAAAGTAGATTAAAAGTTTTTTTTTTCTTTTAAAATCGGTTGAAATATTTGTTATATTATAGATTTTAGTATTTTGGTATGTGGCTACATATGTCTATTTCGCATATATCAAGCAATGCGTCCATTGTCCATGCCTTTTCTTCTTGATTTATACATGTATTTTTTTTTTCTTTCTTTTATTTAATTTGTATTTGACATTTACCTCAACTCTCTCGTATACTTAACTAATTGAGACTTTCATTTTTTAAAAGCGCGTACAAGCGATGTGCACACCCAAATGAAAGGGCGCGGCGTCAATTAAGCTACGAACTTGGGCTTCTGCCAAACCAAGTAAAATTTTGGTTTCAAAATAAGAGGACCAGTGCAAAGGTGATCTAATTTCTTTAAAAGATATTATTTGTATATAATTTTTAAATACCTCTTTGGTTATTTTGGTATCGAAGTGTCAATAATAAGATATATTTTAGTTATTATTTTCTAGTAAACATGGTGAATGTGATCAATTAATGATACATGAAGAATGGTTTGATTAAATTAATCACTTACATAACTAAAAGTCATAATTATCGGATTATATATTTTCTATATTTTCTTATTTGCGGATTCACAACTTACATAATTAAAATTCTTATTTATTTGTATATGATTCTTCGTATGCCGAAAATGGTGTCTATTATCATCGTGTATGAATTAATAGAACTCAGTTTCTTTAGTATATATGACTGATCTTCATTTAAGGGCAATTATATATATATTTACACGCTTAGCTAAGTAATGCTGATTGATTTTGTACATTGTGTAAATGCAATATTCTTTTTAGGCTCTGTGTGAACGATCAGATAATACAGCTCTTCGTCGAGACAATGATAGGATGCGAGCAGAGAACTTAATGATCAAAGAGGCTCTCAAGAAAATACCCTGCTTATATTGTGGGGGTGCAACCTCATTGAACCAAGAGACCGAAATTCGCCTGCAAAATCTAAGGAGGGAGAATGTACGCCTAAAACAAGAGGCTAGTCTAACTATTTCCATCGAGAAAATTAAATTATTATTTGCTCTTAAAGCAAAAGAAAAAATATTTCTTGATAGCTTTCATTAGCCAGCATATCAGTTTCACCTGTGAACTAATGAATGGTAGAAAGCAAGAGTCTCACTCTAGAAGGAAGTAAGAATTTCTGGTATATATTAACACGTAACACTGTTGATTTACATAATTTTAATCGATTTTTTCCAGTATAAGAGAGTGGCAGAGTTTCTCGCAAGTAACAAGGTCCGCGTACCTCCGGTGGTGTTTGAGCAGCAGCAGCAGCAGCAGCCGCCGAATGTGTCGTCAGTATCATCATCATCATCTTCTTTAGCAGCAAACCCAGAGGCCGAAATCCCTTCTCTCTGCCAGCTCATCCATTCCCTTAACTTCCACCACCACCAGCGTCATGATCATCAACTCGTTCCCAACCTTGATCAACCTGATCGGCACGACAATCAAGATAGCCTCCCTGCTGCAATGGATGAAGATCAAGTCAGCGCTGATCGTCTTGTTCCTACCCTCGATCAAGAGGAGGACGACAACAACAGCGCTGTCTCTAATCAATACAATGTCCTTGCGCCGGCGATGGTGAGCGAGCAAAGAGCGGTGATGGAGAAGGCTGCCGTGGATGCCGTGGAAGAGGTGGAGAGGCTGTTGCGGATCAACGAGCCGTTCTGGTTCAGGTCAACCATCGATGGGAGGTTCGTTCTTCAAGCCGAGAGCTACGACAGGATGTTCTACAAGGCTTATCGCTTGAAAGGCCCTCGCGCTCGCAGGGAGTCTTCCAAGGATTCCAAGCTGGTAATCATGCCTGGCCACCGCTTGGTTCCCATGTTCTTGGATGCGGTAACCACTTCTAACTAACTCTTGTTTTTTTTTTATTCGTTTTTCCAAATACTACTTAGACCAAGCTCTACTCTCTATTAGAACCATTCCTTTTGGAATACTCTCCCTTCTCTCTTTATTTAATGTTGCATTTATGTATGGTCATAAAGATATGTATTTTTTGGCTTAACTGACAGAGAAAATGGGCTGCTCTTTTCCCGACAATGGTTAAGAAAGCGTACACATTCGAAGTACTTAACAACGGTTTGCCAGAGACTCGAAGTGGAGCATTGCAGCTGGTATGTATGAAAATAAGTGTTCACTGTCACTATGTGTAAATAATAGTGTTCATATAAGTTTGAATGACGCTATTTGTACCATTTTTGTGACATCTTTTGACAGATACTTTGAGGTCTTTCATAGAAAAGTTAGGACCATGCTTTTTGACTGATGTTTAACTTATTAGTTTTCTTTGTTACGATCTTAGGATTAGTTGATGAGTTAAGACTTTGTACAGATGTATGCAGAAATGCACACTCTTTCACCTCTGGTTCCATCTCGGGAATTCTTCTTCCTCCGTTATTGTTTACAAGTTGAGGCAGGCATATGGGTGATAGCTGATGTGTCATTTGATGTCTCAAAATTCAGCCCCGCCATTTCTCGCCCTTGGAGGCTTCCTTCTGGATGGTTAATCCACGACATGAATGATGGGTCCAGCATGGTTAGTAACTTATATAGCATATCACATTTTCTAAAATATATATTCATTTCTTAGTCTCCTATATACGACCACGTTGTTTGCAACATTTATTGATCCTATATATATATATATATATATATATATATGATTCCGATCGATAGGTTACTTTGGTGGAACATGTGGAAGTGGATGACATGATCAAAACTCACGAGATGTACAGAGGCCTTGTATGCAGCGGTAAAGCATTTGGAGCAGAAAGGTGGATTTTAGCACTTGAAAGAATGTGCGAGAGATTCGTATTCGCGTCAATGGACAAAATACCTAGTTGTGACACTGGAGGAGGTTAATTAATCACTCTTTGTCATATAATTTACTCCAAATAAGTATACTACTTCATATGCAATAATTATATTTAGGCCGTTGTCCAATCAAATCTAGTAAATAATTAAGTCCATGTTATTAATTAAGTTCATTTTTGTTTAGTGGTCACTTCTCCTGAAGGACGAACGGGTGTGATGCAGCTTGCTCAGCGCATGGTTAAGCTGTATTGTGTGGCTTTGGACATGTCAAATACCTTGGAGTTCCCGTGTGTAAGGGTGACCAATATTGGTGGGGTTAGGGTGTGTGTTAAAAGCAGTTCAGTGGAAGGGGTGCCAAATGGCATTATTGTCAGTGCTGCCACCTCTTTTTGGCTCCCTTTGTTGCCTCAGATCCTTTTTGACTTCCTCAAAGATCCAACTACACGACCTCAGGTAGGACTTCACAACCTAGCTAAATATTTAACTCTCTCTCTCTCTCTCTCTCTTTTAGGTTAGCGTATCTTTTATATCTGATCGGGAAATCTTGCATTACAGAAGCGTTTATACATTTTTGTGTTTTGGAAAAAAAAAAAAAATCTTGCAGTGGGATCCTCTAAGCCAGGGAAATCCAGTGACCAAGTTTCAACACATCTCAAATGGAACTCATCCAGATAATTGTACATCACTTGCTCAGGTACTTACTTTCATTATTTTTAGTTTTATGTTTTAATTAATTTAGTACTAACTAGTTTGATTTTTAGTGAGGTTTAATTTTAACGTCATTATTGTTCTTTCTTAATTAATATATTGCTTGCACCCCTAAATGTAAAAGATATTGCTTCAAATGGGTTAAATTAAGTTCGGATATATAACCATTCCTGATCAATAAAATTGATCCACAAATGTGGTTGGAATTAAAGTATTTTAGTTTTTCTCTGAATTAGATGTTGATCAACAAATTGCTCCAAATGTGGTTAAATTATTGTGAAAATATATTTAGAGGAAGAGAGATAAAAATGTAGTAAATCTTAAAAAGAGAAAGAGTAACAAGTCTAGTACTATCTGACAGAGATGGAAACTGATTAGAGGATAATCATCCAAGTATCTTTGCATTAAGTTATGGAAGTATATATATACAAGTGGAGAGTAGCATAGCTCATCATAGGTGTTGCTGCATAGAGTACAAACTCTAGTAACTAACTAACTACTTTCTAATTTGGAGTAACCACTATAACTACCACTAGCTAAGTAACTAACCTTCAATTAGGGTATTTACAGACAGTATATGGGAGTGTATTACTATCTTATATCTTTTTTTTATTCTCTAATAAATCTATTTTATTTATGCATATGATATGAATGATGACAAATGAATTGGACATTTGTAACTTTTTGTGTATTGAGGATGATAAGAGTCAAACAATTTTTTATTTTTTATTTTTTATAAAATGACGATATACAATTACTTAATTGTGTATATAAAAGTTTAGTCAAAACTTGAATTTTGAAATTGGTATTGCAACAATTGTTGTTGATGTTGCATATAATATGGTGCAGCCTTTTCTACCAAACGAGAACAGATTGCCAATTCTGCAAGAGTGCTGCACTGACACCTTGGGAAGCATGGTGGTGTACGCTCCCGTTGACATCTCAACCATCAATGAGGCAATGATAGGAAATGACACCTCCAGGCTACCGATCCTCCCTTCCGGCTTCACCATCGTCGGAGGTAGCAACGACGGTGGTGGAGCAGCAGTTGGTGATGCTGCTCATCTAGGAGCAACATCTAACATGAGCAGCGGGCCTCGTGCCAAGTTGGGAGGCTCGCTGCTAACTCTTCTCATACAGGTATTCGTTAGCGGTCCGTCCTTACTGGATAACCACAACGTGGACTCTGTGTTTGCTGTCAACGCACTCGTGACCTCAACTGTGGAGAAAATCAAGCTGGCTTTCAATTGCTCTGAAATCTGAATTGCAGCAATCTTTTCTTTCTTGTGGTTTTATTTAAGTACTATTGCTTTTAAAGACAAGGTTTAAGTTGGTAGTCTTTTAAAATTGTTGCCGGTTACTATTTGGAACTTTTGGTTGGCATATGGATCGAACTTTTGCTGAATTGCATAGAAGTTATTTAAGCATGAGAAACATTTCTCTTGTTTTGGTTTTATCATCTCTATCCGAAGTCCTTGCTCTGCCGCAATTTGAATTTCTTCTCAGTTTCTGTTTTTGTGTTTTCATTTCATCAACCAAATCATCACGTGCGTATTTATATATATATATGTTGTCCGAGTATATTGCAGCTAAGGCAGCACGGGGCTAATAGTTAGGACTTAATTAGGAGTCTTTGTGATGGATTGAAGATGACTTTTAGTATGATTAATTACTTACTCATCGTTAAGAACTGCTACAGAAAGTGCTCTGTTTTTTACTCTGTTTTTTACACAACTTTCTCGTTGTTTTTCCTTTTATTTCTCTCACGTTTGTTTCCACTACTGTCACCTTTTTTTTGTTCGATGACAGGTTCTGTAGGTATTTCCTTCTTTGCTTTGTTTTTCATCCTCTCCTTCTCCTTCCATTCTCTTTCGCATATTGTTACCGCTCTCCTTTTTTTTCCCTATCCCCTTTCTTTTTATTGGGACAATTTTATAGGCAGGTATTCTTAGTGTATCGCCCCTTACCATTGAGTTCAAAATGCAATTTTGTTATGACTAAACACAATTCCCCTTGAGAAATTACTTTTTTTCAAAAAACTCTTTTATGCGTCTAACTCACTCTTTAAAAGAAAGAAAATTGTTGGATAAGAGTGTACAAGGCACTTTCACAAGGACATCTTGCAATTTTTTATAATTGTGTGTTATGCAATGAGTATAAAAATAAGTACAATCAGGACAAATTGTTTCTCTTAAGAATGCTTTTAAAGAGAGACAAAATCGTGTCTCGACCCCTTAAAATAATGTTAAAAGAAACAAGGACCCACTAATTGGAGCTGCAAGCAAACTGGAACTAGCACATTTACTAGTGAAAAACTACTTGAAAGCATGAAAATATATGTATATGAGTGATTGCCATGGGGTTCTAACTATAGTACACGAAATTGTGGGTTCATCTTACCTTTAGATATGGCATGGTTTTTTTTTTTTTTTTTTTTTTTTTTTGGAGTTACTAGTCAGAATAATAACGTCAATGTGTTGGACTGTTCACTGATGTTTGACGAAGTTCTTAACAATCTTACTCTAAAGTTAAGTTACGATGTTAATGGTACTAATTAACTATGGGATACTATTTAACAAATGTTACATATCTTGAGGGAGGCAACATTCATCAAAATAATACGTATGGCAACAAATACTAGTGAGATGCTCTTGAAGCTAAAGAAAATTACTTCCAAATTATGCAAGAATTTTTCTTATTTTACATGTTCCATAGCCATTAGGTTAATTAACTATTGGTAAGACGATAGTTTGCCAATAGCCATATTTGTTCGTAAAGCTAATTAGTTAAACTTTTTCAAAATTTATTCAAGATATATAAGTTCTTGGAGTGTGAAAAATGCAACCGGCAATTTATAGGTGCTCGAAATGACAGTAGAAGTGATTGACCAAAAAAAGTTGTTTGTGCTTGTGTGTACCTAGCAGTTAAGGAAATGTGAGTGTGGTGTATGGTAGATTCTCACACAATTTCACTACTAGATGGATGAGAAATATTATTTTGTCGAGGGTTTTCGTTACATGTACAATAAAAAGGGACAACAAATATGCATAACCCATTAAAAAAAATAAAACGCCTCACTCTTTGGTACATTCTCGCTCTTCAACCTTCACTCTTCTTCCATGCATGTGCAATCACCCACCAATTTTGAAAGCATTATTCTTGTACATTAAAAAAGTAAAGAAATCAACGAAATAATAAACAATTCAATATCTGTAAATCAACAACGTAACAAAGAGAATTCAATTCGCTAAAACAATGACAAATAACAAAAATAAACTAGTATAAGTTATATTGGTTTCTCCTACAGAAATATGTTGGTTTCTTTTTTGCATTTATGTTGGTTTCTTTTATGAGGACTTTCTACACTCCATACCATTACTACATAATTTCTGTAAAAAAAAAAATACTCTAAAACAGATAAATCAACACTTGAAAATAGAGAAATCAATATGTCAAAATAGTGATAAATAAACAAAAATAAATCGGTACCAATAAACCAACACACTAAAATTAACCAACATCTTAAAATGAAGAAACCAATAGTATAAAGTAGAGAAACCAACACGAAAATCAACCTATTAAAAAATTAGTGCCAGAAACAAAGTTATGGAAAGAAGAAAAAGAAAAATGCATACCTAAACTCGAAGGAGTCAACGAACACAAAGATGCAAGAAGATGAGGAAGAGTGGGTCTGTGAGTGAGAGAAAGAGAGTGAGAGAGAGTGAGAGACGAGAAAGAGAGACTAAGAAAGTGAGAGAGAATAAATATTTATTTAATGAATGAATTTATTTTTTTATGAAATTGCTCATATTTATTATCTATATATATTATTCATGTAGCATTACCCTTTTTTATATGATATCTATCTAAACACACACCTTTGAGGTAGTATAAAATATTTTCTAATATAAAATATTATAACATGGCCCCACTTTATTATCATTCAAACATGCACACGTTTGAGGTTGTATAATCCCTGTTGGATGTCCCAATAACATGGCTCCTACCAGATGAGAAATTATTATATGTTTTTCTATCTACTATTTATCATTTTGAAAAATTAGTTTTGTGGATCATTGTTGTCTTCTACTTTCTCTTTCATTTTAATGTAATAGCTAATGTGTTAAATGATTTTTTTTATAGGCTAAAACCCAAAAATGAAAGAGAGATACAACCCCAAAACACAAGGAATCAATGTACGAGACCTATCAACAAATAAAGCAATAGATAAACACTAGGAACAAAGTCAAACTCATGAAATCTTGAGGGTAGCTCATGGTCATGTTTGGCCAAGCAATCAATGCAAGAGTTAGCTTCCCTGAAAACATGGCGGATTTGGACAGTCCAATCCTTGTTAATAACAACAAGAGCTTGAACTAATGAGGAATGAGGATGGCTAGAATTTAGGGGATCATGCAGGAAGCCCACCACACACTTATAGTCCAATTCAAGGATCACCTGCTGAAAACCGTTATGTGTTGCACAAAAGATGCCAGTAAAGGCACCCCAGAGCTCAGCAAGGCTGATCAAATAGGATCCAAGAGTACACGTGAATGTCCCAATGAAGATCCCATAACTATCCTTGAGAATGCTACCACAAGCCCTAAAAGCTCCTTGATCTCTAACAGATCTGTCTACATTAAGGTTGAGCCAACCTGCTGAAGGAGGATCCCAAGCAATATGTACCACACTTCAAGCTAGAATCGTAGATCTAGCACTAAGAACCATGTCCAAAGTGGCACTATGTTCTTTGCCTACTGACAAGGACTTACTTGAGAGGTCCAAGGAAGGAAGGGCAGAATGCTCAAACACCCAAGCATTCCGAGCTTGTCATAAAGCGCTACATGCAGTAGTAAAAAGGAGAGGTCAATCTATCCCTTTTCTAAAATGAGATCCAAAAGTAATATTCCCCTGTAACTAGTCGAAACTGCAAGAAAAATGATATGTTGGATCTATGAACAATGCTCTTCCACATCGTTTCCGCCACTCTGCAGACACAAAGCACGTGGAGCAAAGATTCTTTCACCAAACCACAAACTGGACGCATCAAATCTTTCGACATGCCTTTCCTCCACCTCACCAAATTGGTAATAAGGGCATCATGGATCACCAACCACATGAACGCACGAAGCCTTTGAGGACCATTAATCTTTCAAGCCACAACAAACAATCTGTTTCGGCCTTCACCCCCCTCTTTAAGAATCTCATAGGCCAAGTGGACACTAAAGATACCATTCATAGAAGGAAGCCAACCAATAACATCCAACCCCAAAGATGGCTCCGGGGCCTTAATATTTAAAATAATATTGATGAAACAGCAAGAATAACCTGAGCTAATTTTCCAATATCCTAATTCCCATTAGTAGCAAACTCCAAAATCGTTACCCGAATAAAATCCTCATCAATATTAACAAGACTAAAATCTCTCAAAGTAGCAATGCCAGCAATCCATTGATCATCCCAAAAATTAATTGACAGCCCATTGCCAACACGCCATATAATATTATTTTGAACCATATGCTAAACATAGGTGATTCCCGGCCTCCAAGCATTAGAAGCACAATTTTTCCTCAGGACTTTACGAACAATATTGTTACCACGCCCATATTTTTCTCTCAGAATTTTAACCCAAAGTGAGCCCTTGCAGTCAATCAGGCCCCAAACGACCTTCATCAAAAATCATTATTTATATATTTGGCCTTTCTAAAACCCAGACCCCTTTCATCCTTGGGAGAGCGAATTTTGTCCCAACCAATAAGGTGAACTCGACGACGCTCACTAGATCCACCCCAAATGAAATTTATGCAAATTTGATCTATTTTATTACAAACCTAGATAAGAAGTTTCATGGTTTGCATAACATAAGAGGGAATTGTAACCAAAGCCGACTAGGCAAGAGTAATACACCCTGATAATGTGTTAAATGATGATCCATACACAACAGAACTTTTTTGTTTTATTCTAAAAAAAATCTAAAAATTTATCATATTAAATAATGTTTTTCTTAGATAGGTGTACACTCACCAAGATCTCAAGTAAGGGTGGAGGAAAAACCCAAAGGCTCACACAAAGTATGCATCATAAAAATTATAACGGGGCACCAAATAAAAAGAGGTGTATTATTTGTACACCATATTATTTCAACCACTCCAACACCCCTACTTACAAAATACATGGGATTCCCTACTTACTTTTTCTCATTACTTCTTTTCTTTCTCTCAATTTTCTCATAATGGGTATGATGTCCCTTCACTTTTTAATGTACAAATATCATTTTTCAAATCAAAATTATCCAACATCAACAAAATAATACCATAAACTTATTAGAGATATCACCAACTAACACCTTATAAAAAACGATTGAAACCCCCCAGGCATTGAGGTGAGGTCTGGCTTCTGCACCAATCACACCGACACATTGATTAAAACTAAGAGAAAGAAGTTCCACGCTCTTCCAAACAGGAAGCATACATTCAGA
The DNA here is from genome assembly GCA_003254905.1 of Nissolia schottii. Classification (NCBI taxonomy): domain Eukaryota; kingdom Viridiplantae; phylum Streptophyta; class Magnoliopsida; order Fabales; family Fabaceae; genus Nissolia; species Nissolia schottii. The sequence continues at coordinate 119,942 of QANU01108797.1, forward strand.
CACCATATGATGCCTTCAACGTTGCCATCAAGACCAATGCAGTTGCTAAATAATCAACATGGATTTATTTTCTCACTGGTTGGGCGGGCTTTACACATAGCCTACATGCATTAAACATGTTCTCTTGCATGATATGCCTATATATATAGTTAATATAATAATATGTAGTTTAACCAAATACGTATAAGTGTGTATTGTGCAATGCATGGAAATGCTTACTATCTAATATATAAATTTACAAGTTTAATTGATATAGACCGATATTATTCAATTAAATTTTGTTATATTAACAATTATTTTTGACTTTCGTACTCACCATTTTAAAAATAACAAAAAATTTGGCCTAAAATCACATTTCATTTCAAAAATTTAGCTTAGGACCACACATTTTATTAACTACACTTAAAAAAAATGTGTTTTATATATACTACAAGAGAAACACTTTCATTGACAAATACAATTGATAATACTTTAAGTCGCCTTCAATTTGACAACTCTATAAAAGTGATATTTTGTAGTGTATTAAAAAAATTAAGATTACCCTATTTTAGATTTTCCAAATTGAGGATGACTTAAAACATTATGAAGTGTAGCATTTACCCATGAAAGTGTTTAATTTAATCGGATAAGGCTCACTTTTAAAATGTAGCTAATAAAAATTGTTATCTTAGAGCAAATTTATTATATAGATATAACAATTAAGCTCTAAATTTTTTATTTACAATGGTTAGAACATAACGATGTAGAATTATTCTAAGGATATGTAATAGGCATTTAAAAATTTGTTTAGAAAGGACTGTTTCTCCCGTTAAGTAAAATTTAAGTGATCATTCACTTTGTTTTTTCTTCTCAAGTTCAAACCAAAAACCATTCTTTAGTAAAGCATATGAGGAAAAACTGAATCTTACCATATCCAGCCAACAATGTCAAACGGATCCCAACTCTTGACCAAAGTGACCAATTACAAAGAAACTCGCGGTTGATCTTCATGTGAAACCCTTTATTAAAAATAAAAGTTATCAATTAATTAAAATGAAATATTTTAATTTTAAGAATTGAAATACTCAATATATCAAATACATGTGGCAAGCATATTTCTTATAATATATAATTTTATTTAAAAATAATTAATGATTATTAAGTAGTATACCTNATAGAACTTATCAATTAATTAAAATAAAATATTTTAATTTTAAGAATTGAAATACTCAATATATCAAATACATGTGGCAAGCATATTTCTTATAATATATAATTTTATTTAAAAATAATTAATGATTATTAAGTAGTATACCTGATAGTTATATATTTAAATTAACTAAAGTATATACAAATATAAATTTTAAATATATATAAACTATTAAATAAAAATATCAAATTTAAATATATTTAATAAATTACAATTCTTTGGCAAGCAAGTTAAAATAACATGACATTTAAAAATAATATATAAAACCAGAAATAGTAAATGAAATTGTAAAAGAATAACACAATAATTTTAGCGATGACTCATTGAAATAACAATTAGGATCATATAGATAAACACAATAATACAACTATACAAAAATAAAAAATTATAATCATAGAGCTATATATAAATTGTGGGAGTGTAAGGGTTTAAAATACGTTTCTTCTTCACATTTTTAGGGTAAGAACTCACTTTTCAGTTTCTTATTCATGGAAATCGTGATGAGATGCAATTTCAAAGCAAAAATTATCATCCTAAGCGATACCAAGCCACTTATCACTTGGACCAACCGCCATGGTCAGAAATGCTCTATGTACACCCATAAACCATACACCCGTATATACACCAGTCTTTTATACGTTTTTATGCACAATTAATGATAATTATACGTATAGCGTATAACTATACACAACGCGCGCGCGCCCAATCCCGAACTCGTTCTCGTCGTCGTTTTCACCCATCATCTTCAACCTCTCATTGTCGTCGTCGTCGTCGCCGTTGTCGTCGTCGTCATCGGCATCCTCTGTCTTCCTTTGAACCAAAACGCGAGCTCCATGGAAACCAGAATCCTCCATGGAAATCAAAATCGCAAGTGTAATTCTACAATCAAAGTGTATACAATCGTAATCTCATTTAGTTAGTGATCGAAAATGATAATACAAGAATCTGTGGCAATTTTTCGTCATTTTTTGATGAATTCCATGGAGAGTTTCTGATTTGGTGACGTTGCTGTGAAATTACAGTGTTATGAAGTTTTATAACACAGAAAATAAAATGTGCAAACTTTATATGGGCGTATGTGCAAACATTAAGTGAACATATGTGCAAACATTATTCACAGGGCCATAGAAATGTTTTTGTTAAGGGAGATGATGTGCATTTTGGCACATTCTCAACATTTCAATAAATAATCCATAAAACACTATAATTTGTTGACACAAATTGAATTTTTATTTGCTATATGATTAAATATTAGATTGTGTAATATAATCATTATTTGTGTATCACAAATGCATAAAAATGCAGAATTTGATGTACTGCAGAATTGTGCAAACTTTATATAGGCATATGTGCAAACATTAAATGGGCGTATGTGCAAACATTATCACAGGTCACAAGTTTTGTCTTTGTTAAGTAAGAGGATGTGCATTTTGGCCCATTTTCAACCTTTCAACAATTAATGCATAAATATTATAAATATTTTGACACAATTTTTTACATATTGCCATAATAAACATTAGATGATGTGATAAAAGCATTATATGTTTGTCACAAATGAATAAAAATGCAGAATTTGATGTATTGCAGAATTGTGCAAACTTTATATGGGCATATGTGCAAACATTAAATGGGCGTATGTGCAAACATTATCACATGTCACAGGTTTTGTCTTTGTTGGGTAAGAGGATGTGCATTTTGGCACATTTTCAACCTTTCAACAATTTATTCATAAATATTATAAATATTTTCACACAATTTTTTACATATTGACATAATAAACATTAGATGATGTGATATAAGCATTATGTGTTTGTCACAAATGCATAAAAATGCAGAATTTGATGTACTGCAGAATTGTACAAACTTTATATCGGCATATGTGCAAACATTATGGGCAGAATGTGCAAACATTATCACAGGTTACAGGTTTTGTCTTTGTTGGGTAAGAGGATGTGCATTTTGGCACATTTTCAACCTTTCAACAACTGATTCATAAATATTATAAATATTTTCACACAATTTTTTACATATTGCCATAATAAACATTAGATGATGTGATATAAGCATTATGTGTTTGTCACAAATGCATAAAAATGCAGAATTTGATGTACTGCAAAATTGTGCAAACTTTATATGGGCATATGTGCAAACATTATGGGCAGAATGTGCAAACATTATCGCAGGTCACAGGTCATAGCATAAGTTATGTATATCTTGTTCCTTTCCTTCTTCCTGTCAATTATGCTTTGGTTTTTTTTTGAACTTTTTTCTTTTTTAGTTAAAATATGATAACAAGCAGCAACATCTTCAATCACTCATCTCTCTAACAAATCTTAGATCTTGCGCATGAAATCACAGAGAACAACGAGGTCGAAGAGAACGTCGGGGTCGAAGAGAACGTCGGGGTCGAAGAGAACGACGGGGTCGAAGAGGAGACGAGCAATGAACAGCGAAAATTTTCGAGAAAGAGAACGAAGCGTGGGTTCACGCGCGTGTTGGTGAGAGTGGGAGAAAGAGTGGATGAAACGGTTATTTGTGTATTCTAATATGAGTGTATGTATGGTGTATGATATATGGGTGTACATGTAGCATAACTGGGTGCCCTAGTTACAATTTTAAAACATTGTTATTTTAATTGTGGTTTGCTGAGCTGCAATCATTGGTTGCGATTAAATTTTCATGACTATGGTTTCAGTATTGATGGACATAATTTAGGATATGGTATTAATGAATAAATAAATAAATCGATTTAATACAATATTAACGAGAGCATTCAAAATCAATCCATTTTAAAAAAGGAGTAATTAAAAAACTTATGAGAAAAAATTGATTTAATCACAATTTTAAATCCATTAAATTTTAATTTATTTTTAATTAAATTATTTTCATAATTTTGTTTACACACTTAATAGGTAGCTTTCTTATAATTATAGCTTTAATATTTCAAACCTTACCAACAATAATCAGCTTTATTTTTTCATTTTTTTTAAAAAAATATTATTCTTTTTTTTCCTTCAAATAAATAACATTGCACTAAAGTATAAAAAACTTTGTGGTCACAAAAGAATATTGTACTAAACTACATTAGTATATCACCCTAACTTAAGTTACATTCTTCACGCTATGATAGTAATTTAGAAAATGATATACACACCCTTACAGGTTCCCCCAAATGCCTTCTAGAATGGTTCTTCCTGAAAATGAAACACAAATGAGCACATAAAAATATGAAAAATGGCATAGGCAAGGATGTTTCTAGTCACATAAGAGTATCGCCCTCCACATAATGTCACACTAAGTAATTTTAAAAAGAATATTGTCCCGAGTTTTTCAATAGAACTTCTACATCACATTCGGGTTAGAGTCAAACCTTATATATAAACGCTTGACTTACCGACTTATTTGTTAATCTCATAAATAAAAAAAAAAAGAAAACAAAACAAAAGTAATAGCAGAAAAAAGGCGTTAAAAATCACAATGGAAGTATCAAATATATATGAAAATAAAAAAGAAAAAAAATTCTCTTTTGATTTCCTCCTTTAATTTCTCCGTTTTTGTGTGCTTCTTTTAAAAAAGAATTAATGAATGTATATTCTATAGAAAAATGAAGGAACATAGACAGGAGAAAATGATGAAAGAAAATTGTGAGAAAGAAATATATGTACCTCTCACGTTTTTATTATTATTAGTTGAAGTGGCTCAAACCATCCAAGGGATGGGGAGCAGCATAACAAAGTCCAATAGAAAGGAAACAACACCAAACGAGAAACCACCTTCTGTGTTGACCACAATAAGCATGAACCACTCTCTTGCAAGAGCATACTGAAGCAAAAACTTCAAACTGTAGAAATTCTTTGTGAGATCACCTTAAAATATAAAAACTAATATTTGAACTATGAAAATGCAATACACAATAAAAATATACACACACACACAAAAAGAAAGTAGAACCGGAAAAATTATTGCAATAAAAGGGAGAAACAAAGCTCTAAATTGTATTAAAAAGGAAATGCATAACAGTTTATCATAACTGGTAATTAAAATTTAATAATCACCATTTAATTCAATTTAAAATTTGTAAATATAATAATTGTAATTGGGAACCAAAATATTCTAATAATTATCATTAATTTATAATTCTAAATTTTAGGAATTTATTTTAGATGCCAAATTCTGTATCTATTTTAATAGATCATAATTTTAATATAAAAAATCATAAATTTAATATATTATGAGCTTTTGATTTATATATTTTTATCAAATGACAGGTAAAAATATTGATATAGATGTATTATAATATTTAAAGTTTGATTTGATTTAACCTTATTTTTTTAAAATAGAAGTATTGATATTTCAAAATGAGTATTGTATGCCTAATTTTGTGCAGGTTGTGGGCCAAATTTTTTGTTGATTTATTCCATGATAAATTTGCAAAAAAAAAAAAAATCAATTAATTTAAAGTGTTATTATTTTTTGGTATAAATTTAAAGTGATATTTAAAAAATAATACTAAATCAAAATAAATATATTTTCAATTAGTAAAGATGTTAACTGTAGAATGCCTGCTTTAACTTTTATATAATGATTTTAAAATTTAAAGTGATTTAATATAGTACAATTTTTTTATTTTATAATTCTATGATTTTAATCTACAAGAAAGTGAATTTAATATAGTCCATAGTTCATAATCATATTATTTTAATAGACCGTAACTTTAATATCACATAAAAATACCACCACTTAATATATATAAAATAAAAGTGCTAACTACCCAAATTTAATACCACATTGAAATACATCTATGATATCTTTTAAGTATCGTATTATATAACTATTAATAACTGATGACGTTAGTATCATATTAAAATAGATAAAATTAAAATTTAATAATTTCAGAAATTTTGACTTATAATTATTAAAATTATTTATTGTAGGATTAACGTGATGATAACACGTGGAATAATATTTAATGTAGGCACGCAATAGCCCCCGTCAAAAAAATATGTAATAGCCATTTAAAAATTTGTTTGGAAGAGTTGTTTCGCCTATTAAGTAAAGTTTAACAACCATGCTCTCTGTTTTTCCTTCTCAGATGCAAACCATAAAGCCGACATAATTATTTTTCATTTGTTGACGATTCTCTTCAATTAATTATGTGTATGGCCAAGACTGAGAGTGAGTCGGTAGTCTCAAGTAAAGTCAACCATCAAGAGAACGTCTTTTTCTTTTCCTCCAGATCAGTAATTAATCCTACAAATCTGTTGTTGTCCTACAAATCCTTGTTCTTGCTCGCTCTCTTGGTCTCCTTTCAAGTAACACCTTGTTGTTTTTCTAGTTGTTTCAGTACAATGGCATATTCTTCTTCAGGAACTTCTCTAATACATTATTATTTTGCATTTGTCTGTGTCGTGCTCGCTTCGAAATTCATCGGTGTAGAGGTTTGGAATATGTCAAACCAGCAGGCTTCTCCATATTCAGAGAAATCATCTATTTCTCCCCCAACTCCTGAAATTAAACATGATGTCTTTATCAGCTTTAGAGGCTTAGACATTCGTCAAGGTTTCCTTAGCCACTTGCGTAAGGCATTATATCGAAAACATGTCGCTGCCTTCGTGGATACCGAAATTGAGAGAGGGGACGAAATATCGCAGTCGCTTCTCCGAGCAATCGAAAGGTCATCAATTTCTTTGGTCATATTCTCGAGAGACTTCGCTCGTTCGCGGTGGTGCTTGGACGAACTTGCGAAAATAATGGAGTGCAGAAGAGAGTATGGACAAATCGTAATACCTGTGTTCTACCATGTTGATCCGTCAGATGTACGATATCAAAGGAAGACTTTTGCTTATGCATTTGCTGAAAAGGAGAAAAGGTATGGCAAGACCAAGGTGCAGATCTGGAGATCTGCTCTCGAAGAATCTGCAAATTTATCAGGATTTCATTCGTCAAATTTTGGGTAACGTTTTTCTTCCACAGCATTATTACAATTTTATAGTAGTTCATTCATTATAAAAGTTGTTTTATTATAAAATTGATTATACATCTATATATTTACTTTCTGCCCTAATCCGAAACTATCTCTACTTTCTCTTGTCACCGAATGACTCTTGAGCAAGGGTATCAAATGGTGGGCCAAAAAGCCAATAAAGCCTAACAGCTCATATTCATAAAGGCCCACATGGCAAAGTGAGCTTGAGCTAGCCCCCAACCTATGATGTGTGTGTGTGTGTGTGTGTGGAGGGAGGGAGGGTGTGCTAACATCGTCAACGGTCTTAGACTGATATAAATAATTTTCACTATATATATATATATATATATATTTATAAATTTTTGAAAAAAAAATCGTGACAGTGACATGTGAAAGTCGCATGCCCCATTAACCATGACCCATGTGACCTAATTAAAAAAAATTTATATATTAAGACTTAAAAATTTATTTAACTCAAAAATATTTTTTGAAATAAAATATTTTTTAAGATTTTTTTTTTACAGAAATGAATTTTTTTTTTTGAAATTGGTAGAATAAAGGGGCTAGCCCATGGAGACCTTAGCCCTAACCCACTTGGAAGGGGCTAGATGGGCTAGGGTAAGGGGCTATGATGTGGGGACTTGGTGTCTAGCTCATTCATAGGAATTTTATTGACACTTCTACTCTTGACCTAGCCCTTAACACTCACCACCACAAGTGAGAATAACCCCATGGGTCAACACAGTATTTTGGGCCTTTTCTCTATGTCGGAAGGGAGCTCAAAACCCTAACAAATCTCTCTCTCTCTCAACTATGTATAGATAACTGTCAATCCAACAATTAAGCATATTTAGTTTTATCATGTCTAAAAAATTCTCATCGGTGAGAACCTTTTCAAGTTCCAGCAACTTAGCATCCAAAACACCACGTATCTAATGATACTTTACATCATTGTCTTTGGGCCTAGAGAGAAAAGTTGAGTTTTTACCCATACATATTGCACTTTGACTATCACAAACGACACATACCTCTCTTGAGTAAAGTCAAGCTCTTGCAAGAACTTCTTCATCCAAAGCATCTCCTTGCACGCTTCAGTAATTGCAATAAACTATACCTTTATAGTAGACAACTAGGGACGACAACATGAACCCTACTCGCGGGAAACCCATCCAACCCATCCCGTTCGGGACAGGTTTAAAATCCACCTCGGAGTAGGGCGAGTAGATGCGGGACGAGTTTTGTCCGTGGGATGGGGTAGGATATAGGGTGAACCCGCCCCGCACCCTATATATTATAAAAATATATTAATATTAATATATAAATATATATAATAAAAATTATATAAAATTTATCTAATCCTAATTATTAAAAACTCAATAGTTGGAAAGAACAAATCTAATTCTTAGTCACAAATTTGTCTCTTTCTTTGCGCCTTTTTCTTGTGAGTCTCGTCTCTCTCTCTTGCGGTGTCGTGTCACTAGCCACGGACGGGACGAGGTCCTCTCATCTTCCTCCTATTTTGCTCGTCTCTCTCTCTCACAGTGTTGTGCTGCCAGCCACTGACAGAGATAATGAATAATGATAGCTTAGTTGGGAAGCTACACAAGAGACAAGAAGTGACTTGGTTGCTGCTTGGAATTTAGTTGAAACTTATGTGCATCTTAAATATTTTTGTGTGACCTATTAAAAACTTGTTTGTTATTTACTTGTTATTTTATTGTTATTGTATCTTTCTATATTTAATCAATTTGAGTGTTGACATTTGTGGTACTTTATTATATGATTATGTTAATTTATATGTGGATTGAATTTTATGGTATTTCAACGGGTGTTCTAAAAAAAGGCAAGGTGAGTACCCACGGGTAGGGGCGAGGCGAGGTCAGGGTGAGGTAAAACCCACCCCACCCCGCCCCATTGTCATCCCTATAGACCACACAACACATTTTTGTAACTTAGATTGTCAAGCAATAATTCCACCTCCAATCTAAATCTTTTGGAGTCAACATCTCCTGCCCTTTGAAAGCCAATATATAACCAAATAGAATAGGCTTCTTAACTCCAAAACATAACTTCAAGCTTGAAGTACCAATGTTAGAATAGGTGTTCCAATGCTCTCTCCTAGGGTTAACAAGAAAATGGATAACACCACCAACAACATGAGTTATGTCTAGTCTAGTGTACATGATTGCTTACATTAAACTGCCCACGACTAAAGCACATGTATGAAACTTTATGCATGTCTTTCTTCTCATTTCCATTTGATTGAGCTTGCAACTGAATTTAAAGTGTGTAGCAATAGGAGTGTTAACAACCTTATCTTTCTCCATCTAAAACTTGTGGAACAACATTTCGAAGTATTTCTCTTGTGATAGCCAAAGCTTATTCTCATTCCTATCACGACTGATTCTTATGCCAAGATTCTGCTTCACTAGCCCAAGGTTCTTTGTTGCAAATGACTTTCCAAGTTGTTTCTTCAACCAGTCAATCTTGGAAACATTCTAACCAACAATAAGCAAGTCATCAATAGATAGCAAAACAATAATAAAATCGTCACCAGTGAATTGCTTAACAAAGACACAATGATAACTAGTTTTCTTTTAACTTTACTCTCCCAGAACAAACTCAAACTTTTTATAGGGTATGTTTGGGGGAGCCAACTAACCTGGTCCAAGCTTAATTATGGACCAAATTGGTCAAGTAGTAGCATAGTAAAAAACAATGATAAAATTATAATTTTACCCATCTTTTTCCTTCTCTCCCTCTAGATCTAACTCTTCTCTTCATTCTATCTCCACCAGCCTCAACAACACATCCCTCAACCACCCTCTTCCTCAAATCATCACCACTGGTCGCTGCGTCAACCACCTCCTTGTCTGCCGTCGTGCGATCACCACCATCTCAAACAGCAAACCAGTCGTCGTTTGTCACCACAGCACCGCCGTCTTCTCCCTCAGCGCACCCAATCGCCACCCCCTCGAGACCACACGTCTCGTCCAACCTCTTGAGAAAGACAAATCCCACCCCCTCGAGCACCCGTCCATTTTCGTTGCCCTCGAGTGCTTCCTCTTCTACTCTGCCCTCCTCGCCTCCTCCACCCTTTGGATCGTCGTCAACTCATATCTGTATTTTTCTCAGATCTACGACGTGCCTCACCACCAGATCTGTCATGCTTAAAGACCAAATCCAGTACAAGTTCATCATCTAGATCTGTTTGCATTTGCATATGCTTCTGAGTTTATTTTTTTGTCTTTGAAGATGATGGAATTTATTTCTTGTTTCTGGAATGTTATTTTTAATTTTAGTATGTGATTTTTTTTTTTTTGGTTGAATAATTTGTTCAACGATTGAAGTTTGTATAGAGTTCTGGATCTGAGTTTGGTTGTTGGAAAGATTATGAAATTTTTTCTTTCAATTTCAATTTTTTTTTTCTTTTTTTTTGGGTAAGATATGGATGTGTTTTGAAGTAATGGCATAGGGGGAGCAGGGAGATGGGTGGAAGTAGAGAGAGCTGGCGACGCCAACGCGGTGGTGGTAGAGTAGCAAAAGTAGAAGAAAAATAAGAGGATAGAATGGAAAATGACAAAAGTGATGAAGGGTAAAATTAAAAAATCAAATAAAAATATATTAAAATATAAAACAAATTATTATATTATTATTTGTTAAATTTAATCTCAACCCTTCATTTTATATTTGAATGGATGAGATTTAAGGACCAAATTGTTCCATAAGACTACTCAATCCATTTAAGTCTGAATGGAATCAAACAAGATGAAAAATAATTTGATTTACAAATTAATTCCCATGTTTTTTTATCCTAAGAAAAGGAAATTGATTTAATTTTTTGAGAATTTAAATAGCTTACATTAGAAATTCTATTACTTTTGTAAGGACTTATTTTGAATACATTTTAACATAAAAGACTATTTTATCCATATTCAACTAATTAAATTTATAAAATCTATCATTTTCATCAATCAAACTTATTAAATTTTATTATCATAAAAAACTATTTTACTCCATTTTTTTTTCCAAAAAGATATTGCTACCAAAAAAATGTTTTTTTTTCCAAAAATATTTGTTTGAAAAAAAATTACCAAAAATATTTTTTTCCAAAAAATAACTTTTTAAAAAAATAAAAATAAAATATTTTTTTCAAAACTTTTTTTTTAAAAATATATTTTTTTCAAAAAGTTATATCTTTTTCAATTCCTATTTCTGTGAGAGTAAAAATGTAAATTAATCAAATCAATTCTTATTTTAATGAATCTCAAACATGATAATTGATTTCTAAATCAATTCTATTTCCATTTTATATAGTTGGTTCAAAACATAGTAATTAATTTGCAATTCAAATCATTTTCTATTTCATTTGATTATTGATGCCTTGGGCGCTTGCTTCAAGCCATTTAAGCTCTTCTTCAACCTAAACACATGATCTTCTTTCCCTTTAACCTTAAAACCTAAAGTTGTTCCATGTAAATTTCTTCTTAAAGATCACCACGGAGGGAAATAGTTTTTACATCCATATGTTCTATCTCTAAATTAAGACTCGTAGCCAAACTGAAAATAGTTCTAATATAAGAAATTTACAATTGGCAAGAAAGTCATCAAAATAATCCGTTGTTTGTCTAAAACTTTTGGCCACCAATCTAACTTTAACCTGGGAGATGGAAAACTTTATTCATGTTTTAACCTTTATATCCACCTATTTTGCAAACCCTTCTTGCCATTAGGCAATTTCACAAGCTCAAATGTTTCATTAGCATGCAAGGATTGCATCTCATCCTGCGTTGCATCAACCCATTTTTGTTTCGGATCATTGTCCATAGCCTCTTCATAACATTGGGGCCTCCCCCGTTAGTTAAGGTCATTTACTCATCAAAGGAATACCTTGTTGAATGCCATCTAGTATCATCGTCAACATCATGAATTGGAGCATCTAATTGATCTCCCAGTTGTTGGTCATTAGGAACCCAATGTCATTTTGGTCCATATGATATGGACATGGTTCTCCATTGGTTTAGGCAGTGTCTGAACTTTGTTCATTTCCGTTGAGTCACTACTCTTGTAAGATACACTCTTCTCTACGTTATTAATGTCTTAAATGGTCTGGTCTATCATAAATATCACATTTCGACTTCTCACCAGCTTCTTATCAACCGAATCTAAAACCTATAGCTAAGCTCATCTTAACCATATCCAATAAAGATGCATTGCCTACTCTTCACGCCAAACTTAAACCTCTCATCCTTTGAAACATGAATAAATGTTTTACTCCAAAATAAACTCTCAAGTGATAATAATAGACATCTTTGTCAAACTAAACCTGATCTGGAACATCATTATCCAAAGCAACTGCAAAACTCAGATTTATCACATGCACTGCTACATACAGTGCTTCTCGCCAAAAAGATTTAGATAGCTTAATTAGCTTCAACGAGCATAAACCTAACTCTCTCAATAAAAGTCATGTTCATCCTCCTCGCCAAACCATTTAGCTGAGGTATTTTGAGAGATCCCTTTTTATGCATGATACCTTGTTTGCAATACTAATCAAATGACCCATAATACTTACCACTACTATTAGTACAGATGCATTTAAGCTTCTAGCATGTTTGTCTCTCAACCAAAGTTTGGAATTCTACAAACTCCAACAATTGGTTCTTTGTCTTCAAAGCATAGGCTCAAAGCTTCCTTCACTTATCATCAATAAATGTCAAAAAAATAAAGAGAATCACCAAAAGACTTTTCCTTTGAAAGTCCACAAATATCAAAGTGCACCAACTCTAAGAAATCTAGTTTCCTTAAAGGAGGATGTTTCTATGTATTACAGTGAGCAATGAGAACGTTTTTCTAAATTTGCACCTTTTTTGTTTTGCTTCTATTGTTACATCTTTCATTTCCCCTCGTGGTGTTGCAGTGATTCTTCTCCTCTTTAGTTAGGTTAGATCTTTCCAACACAAGGTCTGTTGCATTTCTGATCTGTTGAGTAAGTCAGGGCAGTCACCTGGCTAGTCCATCGATTTACTGGTTGATCTGGTCAATCCAATTTTAATAACACTACCCCCTTCCCTTGTCTTAGCTTTAAAAAAAAAATTAAAAAAACCTTTATGAATAGTACATAAAATTAAAACCATTAGATAATAATCATCATTATAAATAAATAATATTTAGAATATCTCATGATTAATTTATATCTGATTTAGTTTGATATTAGATTAGTTTTATCAATATGTTTTGATTTTATACTTGGCCTATAAATAGGCTTATCTCCTTCTACATTATAGAAATTACTCAATTATCTTTCTTTGCTTCTTATTATTTTCTCTACTGAGTCATTGATCTTAACATAGTATTAAATTCATGACACCCAACTTGAACCTTATTTCTAATGTGAAATTTGCTTGTCTCCGTACAACCTCTTTTTTGTTTCTGTATGTATTCGTTCATCCCTATTTTGCTTCTACATGTCTCCATTCATCCGTCGCCGTTGTCGTTACCTCCATGTAGTCCCCATTATGATTGCCTATGTGAATTCTACATTGCCTTTCCTACCTCCATATAGACTCAGACTCGTTGCCACTCGTTGTCTTTCTCGCCTTCATTGTTATGATCTTTCTTGCCTTCGCGCAGGCCAGACTTGTTGACTAAGTGTTAGAAATAAATAAATATTAGAATATCTCGTGATTGAATTATATCTGATTTAGTTTGATATTAGATTAGTTTTATCATTATGTTTTGATTTTCTTCTTGGCCTATAAACAAGCTTATCTCTTTGTATATTAAAATCACATCCATCAATACATAAATTATTGAGTTATCTTTCTTTGGCTCTTATTATTTTCTCCACTCTATTATGAATCTTAACTATACATGTCATGACACCCAACTTAAATCCTATTTCTAACTGTACATGTCTCCATACAACACCTTTTTTACCTCTGCATGTCTCTATTCATTTGTGACCCCGTTGTTGCTGCCGTCATGTAGTCTACGTTGCCTTTCCTACCTCCGTACAAACTTAGACTTGTTGCCACTTGTTGCCTTGCCAGCCTCCTGCGGATAGACTCGTCTTTCCTACATCCATATGAAGTAACACTCATTGCATTTCCTTCCTCCATGCACAAGTTACCGCTTTTGCCTCCCTGACAATATCCGTTTAATTCTGACAAGCTTAAAGTTTAATGAATTTTACCTTGAGGAAGAGTGTTGGAAATAAATAAATGTTTAAAATATCTCGTGATTGCTTTATATCTAATTTAGTTTGATATTTAATTAATTTTATCATTATATTTTAATTTTATTCTGAACTAGACTTACCTATTTTATGTTAAAATCACATTCATCAATACAAAAATTACTCAATTTTTCTTTGCCTCCTATTGTTTTATATGATGGATTAGATGCTCAAAATGGCCATTAGATCTTACATAAATGGTCAAGATTAAAAGTTATGAAAATGTCACATGACCACATAAAAAGTCACATGACATTTATGTTTTAATCCTGATAATCTTTATTATTCATTTAAAATCAAATAGTCAATTCCTCTCACTCTCATATATCTATTAAGCCTTAAAAAATTACATCTTCTTGAATATACACATTCATATAAAGATACTGTATAAATCTAAAATTATATGAACATATGGATAAATTAAATAACAAGAATAGAATCAATCAAATTTAACTCATTATTCTGCTTCTCAACCCAAGGTCAACTGATCAGTGGAGATTATACTAGTAATAATATTATCATTGAATTTTCATAATATAATATATGTATTGAAGTGAATTCATACATTTTGTCTGCTCTTTGTTTCATAGGGATGACGCCGACCTCCTTGAAGAAGTTGTCAAACTGGTGAAGAAAAAATCAAAACTTATGCGCCAAGTTCACTCAAGAGGACTTCTTGGAATAGCTAAACCAGTTGCACATCTAGAATCATTGTTGCGCCAAGAGTCAGAAAATGTTCGCATAATTGGAATTTGGGGTATGGGTGGTATTGGTAAGACAACTATCGCAGAAGAAGTATTTAACCGGCTGCGTTCCGAATTCGAAGGTGGTGTTTTTCTTGAAAATGTAAGGGAAGAATCACAGAGGCATGGAATAATTTCTTTAAAGAATAAGCTTTTCTCTAAACTACTAGAGGAAGAAGATCTGAAAATCGACACACGAAATGGATTGCCGGAGTATGTTGTGAAAAGGCTTGGTCGTATGAAGGTTCTCATTGTTCTGGACGATGTTAATGAAGCAGAGCAGCTAGATGTTCTAATTGGAACCCATGAATGGTTTGGATCAGGAAGCAGAATCATGGTAACTTCTAGAGACAGACAACTGCTTGCCAAAGAAGCTGATCATATACACAACGTTAAGCCATTAGACTTTGATGAAGCACTTGAGCTTTTCGAATTGATCGCCTTCAAACAAAATCATCGTGAAAGTATAGAGTTCAGTGAGCAATCAAAGACGGCGGTCAAATACGCCAAGGGCAATCCATTAGTTCTTAAAGTTTTGGGTCAACTCCTTCGTGGAAAAGATAAAAAAAAAAGGGAAAGCAGATTTGAGAAAATTGGGAAAATGCCACATGAAGAGATTCTCCATGTAATGGGATTGAGTTATGATGATTTGGATCGTCACCAGAGAACTATGTTTTTGGACATTGCATGTTTTTTCGATGGAATGAATTTGAAAGTG
The DNA here is from genome assembly GCA_003254905.1 of Nissolia schottii. Classification (NCBI taxonomy): domain Eukaryota; kingdom Viridiplantae; phylum Streptophyta; class Magnoliopsida; order Fabales; family Fabaceae; genus Nissolia; species Nissolia schottii. Next base: position 135,794 of record QANU01108797.1, read on the forward strand.
AACTACTTAGAAAGTTTGTTGAAAGATGGTGCTTATCCGGTGGCTGCTGGGTTAGAAAGGCTTCAAGATATTGCTCTCATAACTATTTCTGAAGAGAATGTGGTAACAATGCATGACTTTATACAAGAAATGGCTTGGGAGATTGTACGCCGAGAATCTGATTTAGACCCTCGAAACCATAGACGAAGATCGGATCCTAACGACATTTATCAAGTATTGAAAAATGACCAGGTAAAACCCAAACTTATATTATGGATAACATATGAGGAGTAAAATACACACACACACACATATATATTATAGAGAGAGAGAGAGAGAGAGAGAGAGAGAGAGAGAGAGATTTAAGTTCTTTGTGGGAAATGTGGTTGTTAATTCATTTTTTCAACAATGCTGGCAGGGGACAGAAGCCATCAGAAGCATAACCTTCAACTTTTCAGAAGCAACAGTTAAGGACATACAGTTAAGCTCACAAGTATTTTCTAAGATGAGCAAACTACGATTCCTAGATTTTTATGGAGAAAATCAACACAGCTTACATTTTCCTGAAGGGCTTCAATCGTTGCCGAATGAACTACGATATCTTGGTTGGAAGCATTACCCTCTGATATCCTTACCAGAAAAATTTTCTGCAGAAAACCTTGTTATATTGGACTTGCCAAACAGTCGAGTGGAAAAACTTTGGCATGGAATTCGGGTAAATTTATGTCTACATCTTTTTTTTCCCCCTTCCTTTGGCACCCCTAACGGGGTTGGGGAGAAGGAAAAGTGAGAACATATAAAGATCAAACCCTTGACCCATTCCTCATCACCCTCTAATCACAATTTTTAGCAATTTGCCTAACACATGTAAAGTTATCTAAGCACAATCCAAAAATATCCAAGAACTTAAAACACTTGAAATAAAACTAGAACCAATTCTTACTTTATCCAACCTAAATAACAACATTTAGTCAAATATCTAGTCGTTCTAATACCAACGCAGTCTCATGGGTTCCAGTCTTTAGTTCATGATGAAACTCACATATATATTGTCAAAATAGGGAGATAGATTCGTAGTAAGTACCAAGAATGTAATTGTATATTGCATTATAATTTTGACATAAACGATATGTATCAAATAAATTTATTTATACAGTTAAGAGCAACTTAGATATTTCGCATATCCGGTAGCGAGGGGAAAGTAACTCACGCCCCACCACATTGACATCCCTACTCGTGTATATCATTGTGCTTATTGTTATTTTTGTATGAGATGTTCATTTTTGTTTTAGTTTTTTGCTTTCAAGTCAAACTCATCGAGAAATACAAAATTTATTACTTCGTTGATGATATCTTTGTTTTGTTTGTTTATTTGTTTGTTGCAGCATATTGCGAATTTGGAGGTCCTTAAACTCCCCTTTTCCTTTCAATTGAGAGAGTTGCCAAACTTATCAAATGCCAAAAATCTAGAGGTAATCGATCTCAGATCTTGTACACGGTTGACTCGTGTACACCCATCTGTTTTCTCTCTCGAGAAGCTTGAGACATTGGATCTAAGTGGGTGCACTTCCCTTACCAGCCTTCGAAGCAATACTCATTTAAAATCCCTTCATTCTCTCACCCTTAGTCACTGCAAAAGATTAAAGGAATTCTCAGTGACATCAGAGAATATGACAAAGCTGGATTTACAGAACACGTCCATTCAAGCATTGCCCTCATCTATTGGACATCTAGCCAAACTCGAAGAGCTGCGTCTGGCAAACTCTGATATTAAGAGCATCCCTGCAAGCATCAAGCATCTCACAAGGTTGAAACATCTAGACTTGAGAGGCTGCAAGAACCTTCAGACTCTGCCCGAGCTTCCCTTGTCCGTTGAAACGCTAAATGCAGATAACTGCACATCACTGAAGGCAGTAGCGTTCCCTTCAACAGTTAACGAACAACTTAAGGAAAACAAGACAAGGGTCGTGTTCTGGAACTGCTTGAAGTTGGATCAACGGTTTCTCAAGGCTATTGGGTTGAACGTTTGCATCAACATAGTGAAATTCGCACACCAATACCTGTCTGCACCAGAACGCGATGATTATGTTGAAGATACTAGTGAAGACTATGTTGCTGAAGCATCTTTCGTGTATCCAGGGAGCAGTGTTCCACGCTGGTTCAAGTATAATACAGCAACGACAACCACAGATATTTACCTAACTATGGACCTCTCTTCTGTTCCACATGCCCCTGATTTGGGATTCCTTCTGTGCTTCATCGTTCCCAGTGTCCCATCAGAGGGTTTTAGGTTGATATTTACAATCAGCGATGATGATGATGAAGAAGAAGGTGGTCAAGGGATCAACAGTGTCAAGGTGTACATGGAGAGATCCCGCAGTGGAATTGCATCTGACCATGTGTGCCTACTGTATGACCAACGATGTACTACCTTCCTGAATAATAGAGCTAAGACCCGGCAGCAAAGGTTTAAAATCAAGGTTTCGGCGGAGTCACTATCAATGACATCAGAGTCTGTACCAGTGTTGTTAAAAGGGTTTGGGGTCCATCCAATCTACCCAACACCATCAGAATATGACATCTTCACTCAACAAATGAACATTGTGGGCGAATATTATACCAACCCAACTCCAATTCCATTTGGCGATTTGGTAATAGATTGGATGACAGGGTGGTTGATGACATTGAATCATGTCCATTTTTACCTACTGGTTTTTTTCCCGTTACTGATAGCATATCGCTGGATAAGAATAATGTCACACATGAACAAGTGGAAAAATGAGGAGGCTGCTGAAGGCCGCAAGGAAGTTTAGTGAGAAACAATGCAATCAGGGAATGAGCGATGGTCTTCGAAAGAGAATCCCCAACTCTACACCGCAGGACGGCATTGTTAAAATAAGTGATGCAATTGGTGAGTCCTCTTCTTCGAGATTTCGAGTGAGTGTGTCACTTGCTGTTCTCAGGTGAGGTGCTACTTCAAGGATTTAAACCAGTGCTTGCACCTTAATTAGCTTCGGAATGAGTTGTCAATTAATTTCTAAGCTTACTTCCACTGCAATTTTTCTTTTTGTACTCTTGAGTTCTGTAGTTGAGATTTTGGTGTTGTTCCATTGCTTCAATTGCTACAAGTATGTATGGTTTACTTGTTATATCCATTGTTCTGAAACCGCTGCTACAAGGTTCCCTTTTGGCCATAGACTCACTAAGGCAGTTTTTAAATTGCTGGTAGAAGCTACCCTTTTGGCAACATTTGATAAGCTTCTCATGATTGAATTTGAACATATACAGAATTTCAGAGGATTTTAATTATTGTAAATAAGTATATACCTGGCTATAACCATAATTCCACTATAGCTTACACTTACACATATCACATTAATCATTATCTGTTGGTCCAGTCCATTGAACAAGACACTAGTTAGGTTTTCAAGTCCTACTACTCCACATGGAATAAGCAGCATGGAAAGATTCTAAAGCCAAGATATTTATGCTGAATAAATACCAATTCCTAGTAGCACAAACAGGTGTAGGAATTTAGGAATAAATGATGTTCAAACAAATGAGGCTAATAAAAACTGCTTAGCAGTTGGCATTTACAACTCAATACTGCACACAAGTTGCGACATTCTTAACTAACATAAAACATAGACACCACCTTTACAAGCATTGCGCATAATGAAAAAATAGTTGCATAAAGAAAGATTTTACGGGAAAAACATTAAAACAAGAAGTAGCTACACCAAATCATGTCAGGCAATATTGTCAAAATACAAGGATAGTAGTAATATATACCAATACCAATGTTAATGTATTAGAAAGTAAGCTGTACCTCATTAATCCTACATATCCGCAAAGTAAAGGCAAAGCAGCTTTGTGACGACTGCTCATTCATCTGCGTTCTTCCTACTGACCTGGAAAAACTGATGCCACTAAATGAAATTGAAGACCACGAACACGTGCATTCTTGCTCTGTAGCACACATTTATCAAGAAACTTCATTCAAGTCATATCTTCACAATAAAAGAAAATAAGCATTTTGAAGGTTTCAAGCAAAACCTCACCTGCTTGGTACATCTTGTTTGCAGGAGAGAGGAAATCCACTTCAGAGGCTCTGGCCAATGAATGATATATGTTTCGAGAAAGTTATCTTCCTCAGTAATTCATATGTAACAAATGACTTGATGCATATCTTCCAAGTGAACCATTGTAATATATACTTCCTCCGTCCCAAATTAATTGTTGGTTTTACTTTTTGTTCATCCATTAATCAATGTATCTGGATTTTGGATGCAATTATATTCAGGTATATTGATTTATGAATAAACAAAAAAAAAAGTAAACCCTACAATTTGATGGTTTTGTATGGCTTAGAGAAGGGGGTTGAATCTAAGCAAAGTTTTTCGCTTTAAAAAAATTAACATTTTTTTGAAAGTTGTCCCCTAAAAGTTTAGGAGATATCTCCTTGTATTCAGGGAGACAAATTTTTTAAAAAAACCAAAATTTCGAAAACGAAAACAGATTTTCTTTTAAATAATAGGAAATGTAAATAGTGGAGAGAAGAAGAAAAACACGCAATATTTATACTGGTTCAATTCCTAGTCAAGAATCTATGTCCAGTTCTTCAAATAACCAATTTTCTCAAATAACTAATTTTCTCACCAAACAATAAAATACCAAAATACCAAATCAAAGGATTGAAAATAAAACATTCAAAATATGAGAGGTTTGTAGGTGGAGCTCTTGAGGATGTATTTCAATGGTGGTCTTTTTCTCTCATTTTTCTCTTATGTCTTGTGTGTCTTTACAATGGTGAAGACACTTCCATTTATACTCGATCCTTAGCATATTCTTCAAGCTTGAGATCATCTCCTTCGTTTTTGTCATTCTTCAATGATTCTCTCTTTCTTCCTTCTTTTGATTTCAATCCGCTCAGCTCCTTCCAATTTTCGCTGATGCTCGTTTAATAAGACTTTTACACATGTGCTTCAATTTGGTCCTTTTGACCGTTGCAAGAAGAACGTGTTTCTTACTTCATCTTCCATGAATTTTGCTTTCCAATTTCTTGCATCCATCACGTTTTTTTTTAGCTCCCCTTTTTACGTGATTTGATCTTTCTTTTAGCCATAAAAATTGCTTTCCTTTTTGTTCTATTCTTTTTGCCTCACCTATAGCTATATCATAGTCTTTTTAATGTAGGAAAGTTTCTTGAAAGAAAGCTGTTCTTGATAGCTTAATTTCATACTTTTCCCAAATTTTCTCTTTTGTTGCTATTTCAATGTCAATCATTCATTTTGTTTCTCTTTCTTCTTTTTGAGAAATTTCAGCTTGTCATCATTATAAGTACATTTCTCTTTTTTCCATTTCCTTGAATTATGTTGATACCTTCTTTTCTTTTCGTCAAATATGGCCGTCTCTATTTTGTAGCAAGTTTCTTCCTTTTCTCATATTTCCTTTATTAAAATATTGTTTCCTTTGGCAGCTTACATTTCCTTTTCCAATGTAGTTTTGGTCTTGTCAAGTCATGTTGTTCTCTTTCTTCAATTTTTTAGCAGCATATATTGGCATATATGTTTCCTCATTTCTACACATTTTCCTTTCCTATTCTTGCAGCACCATCACGTAACTTCACAAGTTTTCTTTCCAAATGTGGTGCTGGTCTTGTCAAGTCATGTTTGCTGATTTTTCCAGCAACATATTTATATATATGTTTCCTCATTTGCTGCACGGTTTTCCTTTCTAGCACCATCATATTTCCTTTTTGACTATGTAATTATGGCTTCCTTCCCTTTTGTTTGTGCTCAATAGACTTGCCAATTTCTTTCTCAATTTGAGAACTATACGTTGGGCCCCTTCACTTTTATAGTCTGTGTTAGCTTCAAATATTTGACCATGGATTTTGGGCACAACAACCATATTTTCCCTTTTTTGTACTAAAGAAAATCTTGAAATATTATGGACCTAACTTTTCCCGAAACAGTTTAATATACACATTAAAATGTTCACATAGTGTTTATCATCAAATAGTTTCAAATTCTAACTCAACAATCTCCCCCTTGATTACAAACATTCAAGGAAACTTTAGAAGGGGTTTTAGATATACCTCTTCTAGCAGATTTGCTCCCCCTTAGTGTAAGCCCCCCTTAATCGTAGCTTTCCTATGTATCCAGGATCTTTGACTTCTTATCAATCAATTTTGACAAAAGTATCTTATTCTAGAGTTTCTGTTTAAGCCTCAAGTTTCTCCTGACTTCTTATTTAAGAAAATCAAGATACTTGAATTCACTCATTGAGTGAATAATTGAAATTTAGCTCTTGTTGGTTTCTTCCCCTTTTATTTTTCTTTGTTCCAATGAGAAAAATCTGATGGCTTCTTCTCTCAAATTTTGTTGGGTCAATCTATTGGGTTGCTTCATTTTTGCCTTTCTTTAACACGGGTTTGACCTTATAAATTTGAGCATTCATGGACTCATTGTTGGACCATAATATATGGACTTTAGCTGCCTCTTCATTTTTGTCCACTTATATCAATCACCAAGTTTGGGCTGAGTTAGTTTCTAAACAAATTATGGATCTAAAACAATATTAATCCTGAAACACGAACACACACATTAAAAGGTTCATATCATGTTTGTCATCATATTTTAATTTTACAAATTGAATCAACACAATTAATTTGGGGCGGAGGGAATACTTAGGCTTCAATGTCCATGAAGACTTTATTCTTACGAATCCAATGGTGATGCAACATTTCTGAAGCGATACATACAAATTGTTGGGTTTGGGCTCCCTTTCTATGTGGTGAAAGACTAAATATTTGCAACTACTATTCTCACTTAAGAGTGGAGGAGGGGTCAGTTTTTTTGGAGAAGAGAGAGAGCTGAGAAGAGAAAAGGAAGAAGAGAAGAGAAAACGTTTTTTTTTTTTTGTCAGGGAAGCAGTTTTAGATCTACCGTCACCCTTTCGTTCACCGTTGAATCGAGCTGAAATTTTGTCAGTAGGTTTGGAACACGTGGTGATTTAATCTGGACAGTGGGATCGTGAGAAGTTGCCCGAGCAGTGAGAAATTGGCCGCGCATAGCAGCAACAATTTTGGGGTTTCTAGTTTTCTCTTGTTCTCTATTTCATCATTCTTGTCTTGTTCTTTAGCTAATTATTTAACACGATTTGTGCTGTAATTTGAAATTCTCTTGTACCCTTAATTTGATCATAGTGGAGCTTGATTAACTGGCTTGTGCCCGTGGCTTTTACTTCTCACATTGAGAAGGCTTTCCACGTTAAAATTTGTGTCTTCCTTTATGTGTTTTTGTAGTTGCCATTATTTTATTGCTCCTTATAGATTCTTACAAGTTAAGAAAATTATTATCCGTTGCATATTGCTCTGCTTAAATTGTCATTTTATTGAGTTGAATTTCCCATTACAAATAACATCATCTTCACCTTTCAATAATTTCAAGCAACAGTTCGATTTAAAGAGCAGAAATCCCTCAATATTTTATCAAATCTCTACGGTATCAATAAATAATACTTACCGGAAGAGGCAAAAAATACTTATTGCAACCTTCGCCGGCGTCCCCTCTCCGGCGATCCAGACAACGTCATTCTACCACAAGACAGGCCGAAGGTTCGACCTCGCCTCGAATTGCTTCTGAGAGAGCCACCGATCTGGTCTAGAAGCTCGACGCCGCGTCGATCTCCGACGCCGGAGAGCGAAAGCTGCTGCAGATACTAAACCAAGGACGGTCCCGAACCTCGTGGTTTCGCTCCTAAAACGGAGCAAGACCTTTGCTCTTCGGCTCTTGCATCCACCGCATAGAGCTCGCGAAGCAGTGCAGGGAGTTCGGGAAGCGCGCTGTCGAAGAAGCGGCGAAGAGGAAAACGAAAACGGTTTCGACGAGGCGTTGGAGGTATGCGAGAAGGGATGGGGTGCGACGCGGGTTGAGGTGAAAGCGATATTGAGAAAAAAAAAATCAAAAAAAGAAAAGTGGTAATCCCTTTTAACCAAAGCCGCTTCAAATTGAACAAAGACCGCGACGACATAAAGCAATCGCGCCTTGACCCCTAATGGAAGTTGTCAGCATAACCGCGGGTAACATTCCGTTTTCTCGTAGGAAACAACGTGAGAATATACTTTTGAAAAAAAAAAATCCAAATTAGTCTCTCTGGATTTTAATTTCGATCAATTTTCTACCTCCAAAAAAAATTTAGCCAATTTCATTCCTCTAAATTCAAAAAGCCAGACATGTTAGTCCTTCGGTCTGTTTCACTAACAATGGTAGATGACATGACGATTAACAAAATGATGTGACATGTTAATCTTCACATAACCTCTTTCACGTTGGCAAGCGAGAATTATAAACCCCAACTTAGTTCTTCTCAATCAACTTAATCCCTCCCAATTTTTTTTATCAATTTTGTCTCTTTCAAGTCAAAAAATCGACCCTGATAGTCCTTTGTCTACTTGACTAAAAGTGGTTATTAACATGATTGTTAATGTGTCACGCCGCTCCGTTAACCGTCACATCACACATCCATCCATGTGCGAGGCTGACACCTTAACCATTAGGCTACTAATGTTATTTTTATATGATGTTGCATGTATTTTATACATGAACGATGTTTACTAATAAAGGACTTAAAAAATCCAACTTTTGTCACTAACAAACAAGCAAATGTCTTTATAAAAAAATGACACAAATAAAAATTTTAATAGCCTTATTAGATTTATGTTAAGCATATTAAAATTGTAATAGCTCTGTTAACCGTCATGTCACCCCCTTTCACGTAGGCATCCTTCCATGTGTAAGTCTAACACCTTAAACGCATGTCTTATTAGATTTATGTTAAGCCTATTAAAATTTTAATAGCTTTGGTAACCGCCAAGTCATCCCCTTCCACGTAGGCATCCTTCCATGTGTGAGGCTGACACATTAATCACATAAATCTAATAAAATTTTAATAGGTTTAACATAAATCTAATAAGACTATTAAAATTTGTATTTGTTTCCTTTTTTTTTTATAAAGGCACTTGCTTGCTTGCTTGTGGCAAAAGTTAGATTTTTTGAGTCATTTATTAGTAACACTGCTCAAGTATAAAATATATGAAAAATCATATAGTAATAACACTAGTAGCCTAGTGGTTAAGGTGTCAGCCTCATACATGGAAAGATACCTACGTGAAAGGGAGCGATGTGGCACGTTAACCACCACGTCAATAGTCACTGTTAGTCAAGCGGACGGAATGACAAATGGGGCTAATTTTTTTAATTAAGAAACATGAAATTGCTTGAAAATTTTTTGGGAGAGACTAAGTTGACTGAAATCAAAATTGAGAAGGATTAAGTTGGGGGTTTTATATGTTTCACCTGCATATGTGGAAGGAGTGACGTGGTGGTTACCATGTCATGTCATGTCGTTAACTGTCACGTCATCAACCACTGTTAGTGAAACAGACAGAATGGCTAACACGTCTGATGTTTTTGAATTGAAATAGACGAAATATTCCAAACAATTTTAGAGGGATGAAGTTAACCGAAATCGAAATCTAGATAGACTAAGTTGAGGGTTTTTCCTTTTGTTTTTTATTTGTCCATCTTAAGTTGTGGGTGTATATTAGGATATTGAAAATATGAAAGTAATAAGAAATTAATAGTATTTTACATAATTATACTTATTTAATATAAAGAAAATGATGATAATTAGAGTTAATAGTAATATATAAATATGAGAAAAAAATGCTTATTTAATAGACGTATGATAAGAAAAAATGTAGTTAATGTGATATAAATTTACTAAGTGAATAAATATTTATGAAAACCAAAATAAAAAGATAGATAAATAAAAAAATTGAAAAGAATACTTATCATCCGAACTATTTCTATATATGACACTTGCCATTTTTATTTAAATTTTATCCCTAAAAATATTACATGTTGTTCATAGAAGTTTGTGGGTTAAGTAGAAAAAAGAAATTAAAAAAATAAACTAGAACAATAAATCTAGTTGAATGAAGGTCACAACAGTTGTTGGAGGATAAAGCCACTCTGTGAAGACATGGGACTTATAGGTAAAGTTGTTAAGATCTCAATTTAAATATTAAAATATTACAATTTTACGATTTTGAAGAGGTCAACTGATTTTTACTACAATCAGTTAGATTGAACAATCCTACGATTTAAAACAAGTTATGATTTCACGTTTTATGTTTTTATTTTGCTCTTTCAATCTTACATTAGATCTCGACTTTAAAAACCCTGCTCATAGGCTTCCAATTTAGCCAATCTATTTACGCACTGGTTTGCACGCTAGAGAACACGATGAAAGTGCAGCTTCTAGTTGCAACTAAGAAGACTGAAAATCGATTGCAGGAGTAGGTCAAGGACAAGTGATTTGGGTCGAGCAGTTGATAATCAGACTCATAAATGATGCTCCTCCCACCCTTGATCCAAGCAAAAATGGAAATGGCTCCTCTAAAGTGGAGAATCTTCCCTCTAAAATGCATATTGTACTTAAGAGGTTAAAATGCATGCATATACCCTAGTGATTGGTTATCAGAGAGATATGATATCTTATTTTTTAATTAAAATTATTTAAAAAATAATTATGTGCATTTATCATCACCGTTGATTACATTTTAAAGATTAAGATGTGAGTAGTTTAACATGCATGCACTTTAGAGGACCTCAATCCAAAAAAAAGAAAAAAAAAAGCTTAAAATTGATGGCTAAAGTTCCACAAGTCACAATCTTCTCAAAATTGGAGCCAGAAAAGCCCGTCCCTATGGGGATAGAGAGAAAAATAATGTCGCTTCGCCCGAATCCTATTATTCTTTTAATGTTATTCTTTCAGCAACCCATTTACTTTTAATGTCTATAAAATTATGCCCTCCTTTCAAAGATGATTTGCAAACATTAAGTGGGGGTCAATGGTGCGATACAGCTTGTATTCGTTCGTAAAAATTTGGTAGTAGTTCTAACTATGATTAACTCGAGAGACCAAGCTTTTGTCATTCTAATAAGTCATAATTGTGTTTGGCTTGCTACACACACATGTATGTGACTCATTTTAGAATTTACGTGTAGCGGTGCTCATACGATTTATACAATCCAATCCAATCCAAGTATTTTCCACTAATAATAAAATATACAATTGATAATAAAAATTAGTAAAAATAACACTAAGCTTATCTTTTATATCTGATCGGGAATCTTGCATTACAGAAGCGTTTATACATTTTTGTGTTTGGGAAAAAAAATCTTGCAGTGGGATGCTCTAAGCCAGGGAAATCCAGTGACCAAGTTTCAACACATCTCAAATGGAACTCATCCAGATAACTGTACATCACTTGCTCAGGTACTTACTTTCATTATTTTTAGTTTTATGTTTTAATTAATTTAGTACTAACTAGTTTGGTTTTTAGTGAGATTTAATTTTAACGTCATTATCGTTCTTTCTTAATTAATATATTGCTTGCACCCGGAAAAGTAAAGATATTGCTTCAAATGGGTTAAATTAAGTTCGGATATATAACCATTCCTGATCAATAAAATTGATCCACAAGTGTGGTTGGAATTAAAGTATTTTAGTTTTTCTCTGAATTAGATGTTTGATGGTTTTATGTAACTTAAAGAAGGGGGGTTGAATCTAAGCAAGGATTTTTTTAAAAAAAATTATTCTTTTAAAATTTGTCTCTTAAAATTTTAGGAGATATCCCCTAGTTTTTTGGGAGACAAGTTTAAAAAAAAAAAACTTAATTTCTCGAAAATAAAAACTGAATAATTTTAAGAGCAGAGTATGTAAAAGATATAAGGGAAAGAAAAATCACACAGAGATTTATACTGGTTCGATTCCTTAATGGGAATCTACGTCCAGTTCTTCAAACGGCAAAATCAATTTTCTTTCACACTAATTTTCAAGTACAAAGACAAAACAATAATTCCTTTCACTCAGGAATTTTTCAAACCAAAACAGAAACTTGAAGCCAACTCTTTCTCTCAAGCTCTCTGTTGCTCACCAAAATGATTTTCAAAAAACTTTTCAAACAATGAAGACACTCAACAATTTCAAACCAAGGTACAGACCAAAATAATCAGATATTGAAAGGTGTAAAGCTCTTGGGAGAAAATATCACAAATGGCTTTTTGGCTCTTGTGTCTTGCTTTTCAAAGTGATCATTGGTCACTTATTTATGCTCGATTCTTAAAGCTTCAAGATCATCTTCTTTGCCATGATTCCTTCTTCCCATAATTTGTGCCCTTTCTTCATTTATCTTGAAGTTGAGTCTTTTGCCTCTTGACCGTTGTAGGAAGAGCTCCTTGCTCCAAGAATGTTGTTTTTCCAATTTTGAATCTATTAGATTCTTGTGACCGTTTGGAAGGGGATGCTAATTTTTGCTTCATTAATTTTTCCAGCCTTCCTTTTTTCTTCACGCTAGTTTCTCTTTCTTTCTTTCTTTAACTATAATTATTTCTCTCCATTATTTTGTATCCAGACGGTTTGCAAGGAAAGCTCCTTTGTACCATGACATTTGCTTTCCTATTTTTTATTGTATCAATCATGTCCATTCTTCCATTTTGGTGTACCACTTCACGTGATTCTTTCTTTTTGTCAAAGAAGAATTGCTTTTTCATCTCTTTGTCCTATTTTCCATTTATGACTATGTCATAGCCTTTGTTGTATATGGAAGATTGCTTGTCAAGAGGTTGTACTTCATAGCCTCCAGTTTTGTTTCTCTTTCTACCTTTTTCATAAATGTTTGTCTCTTTCAATTAGTAGTCTCCCATATTTTTCCTCCCTCCTTAAAGTAAAATATTTTTCCTTTTTCATTTCCCTTGAATTATGCTGATGCATTTTTGCTGCAACACGTTTTCGTTAATTGCCTTCAATTAAAATCCTGAGCATGTGGGTGCTCTTTTACTTTAGCATCAGGGCATATATACAGGGCATATATATA
>QANU01108803.1:12508-23823 GCA_003254905.1 Nissolia schottii
ATAGATCATATTAACTGAGTTATTGGTTACATCAAAAGTAATATTACAATTCAAATCCCAACATATTTCTTACCTGCCTAAACTTAAGTTCATTAATCGTCTTATATTTTATTTTATCGTTTCTTTATTAAATTTACTTAAACAAACCAATCACCATTTACAAGCTTAACGTAATATCAATCAAAGACCATTGTTTCAGTCACAATCTCTGTGGATACGATAATACCCGACTTTACTGCAATTGGATCCATCGAGGATCTGAAAGCTTTAAAAAGGATATTTTAAATTAACGAGAGTACAAACCTATTGCGGTAAAAAGCTTTCATCAAGTGGATAAGTCATTTTGATGGGAATAAAGTGAGCAGCCTTGGTTAGTCTGTCCACAATTACCCAAATGGCATCTACTCCCGTCCGAGTGCGTGGTAAACTCGAGATAAAGTCCATCGCTATAGCATCCCACTTCCATTCTGGAACTTCTGGAGGATGGAGCAACCCAGGCGGTTTTTGATGCTCGATCTTTATCTTCTGACAGACCAAGCATTTCTGTACCCAGTTCTCGACATCTCTCTTCAAACCTGGCCACCAAAACATCTTCTTGAGATCGTGATACATCTTGGTGGTTCCTGGGTGCATCGTGAACTGGCTTTTGTGCCCTTCCCGTAGAATGTCCTCCCTCAAACCGTCTTGATCGGGCACACATAACCGTTGATTGAACCTCAGTATCCCATCCTCACTTGTAGTCACCTCCAGAAATTTTCCCTTTTCTACCGCTCGCTTGAACTCGCACCAAGTGTCTTCTTGACAACTCTGCTGCGCTCTCTTAATCCGTTGCTGAAAGTCACTGGTGATTTGCAAGTAGCACACTTGCATACCACCCATTTTGGGCAATATATCCACGTTGAGGTTCCAGAACTCTTCAACTAACTTCGCTTCTTGCACCATCATCTGTGCGGGGTGCAAGGATTTCCAACTTAACGCGTCTGCTACCACGTTCGCCTTTCCAGGGTGGTAGTTGAGACTGAAATCGTAATCTTTGAGAAATTCCATCCATCTTCGCTACCTCATGTTGAGTTCCTTTTGGTCGAATAAGTATTTCAGACTACGGTGATCTGAAAATACCTCAAACCGCACTCCATATAGATAGTGCCTCCAGATCTTCAGTGCAAACACCACTGCAGCCAACTCCAAGTCATGTGTGGGATAGTTGATCTCGTGAGGCCGCAACTGCCTTAAAGCATATGCTATTACCTAGCGGTTCTACATTAACACACATCCCAGCCCTGCGCCAGATGCATCACAATATACCACAAAGGGTGCTTGAGGGTTAGGTAGTACCAACACTGGGGCGGTGGTTAGTTTCTCCTTCAGCTTACAAAAACTATTCTCACATTCCAGAGTCCATTCCATTCTTGCTCCTTTCCTGGTAAGCTTGGTTAAGGGCAACACGATCTGCGAAAATCCTTAGATAAACCTTCGGTAGTAACCTGCCAAACCTAGGAAACTCCGGATCTCAGTAACAGAAGTCGGGCGCTCCCAGGCTTTGACTGCCTCAACCTTCACCGGATCCACCATCACTCCGTGCTCTGTCACTACATGCCCAAGGAATTGCACTTCCTTGCTCTAGAACTCACACTTGGAGAGCTTGGCATAAGGCTTCTTCTCTCGTAGGATCTCCAGTATCAATCTTAAGTGCTTTGCGTGCTCCTCTTCGTTCTTCGAGTAAACCAGTATGCCATCAATGAATACGATGACGCACACATCCAAATAAGCACGGAAAATCCTATTCATATAATCCATGAATATAGCAGGTGCATTCGTCAATCTAAACGACATTACCGTAAACTCGTAATGACCATAACGAGATCGAAATGCCGTCTTGGGGATGCCCTCTTCTCGCACCCAAATCTGATGATACGCTGACCGCAGATCTATTTTGGAGAATACTTGGGCACCCTTCAGCTGATCTAGCAAATCATCAATCCTAGGCAGCGGGTATTTGTTCTTGATCGTCACCTTGTTCAGCTGCCTATAGTCAATGCACATCCTCATGGTGCCATCTTTCTTCTTCACAAACAACACGGGCGCTCCCCATGGCGATGCACTCGGTCGGATAAACTTCTTCTCCATCAGCTCCTCCAGTTGTTTCTTCAACTCCTACAACTCCAACGGGGCCATTCTATATGGTACAATGGAAATAGGACCGGTTCTTGGCACCAGGTCAATTGAGAACTCCACTTCCCGCCTTGGAGGAAACTCCGGAATATCACCAGGAAATACATCAGGATACTCCCTTACCACGGGAATGTCTTCAGTCTTCAATTCCCTCGGGGTAATCTCTAAGGATGCCAGGAAAATATATTCTTGATTTCCCATCGGGCAACAGTACAACACGGATGGCTTTACTCTCGGAACGGGTACACTAACGTCATCCCCCGGAAAGATCACCAGTTTCCTGGCACAATCCAAAATCACCCGATTGGCATGCAACCAATCCATCCCTAGGATTATGTCCAATCCGACTAGGGGAAGACAAATCAAATCGGCTACAACCCATCGTTCCTGTACTTGCAGTGAACAACTAAGACATGCATGACGTGTAATTACAGGTGGTGTAGTGGGTGTAGACACATTCAGCTCATATGGAAGCAATGTGAAGGGCAATTCCAGCTCATTCGCCCTAGCCTCAGATACAAAGGAGTGAGATGCTCCAGAGTCATACAAAACATTCAAAATCTTGCCTTGAAGCAGACACTTACCCTGCAGTAGACCTTCGTCCTCTTGCACTTCTTCAGCTGCCATTGTGAATACTCTGCCCACACGCTGTTCTGGGGGAAGTGTTGGACACTCCCTTGCAAAGTGGCCGCTCCTACCACACCTATAACAGGCATTCTATCTTGCCAAACATTCCCCTGAGTGGGCTTTTCCGCACTTTGGACACGGTGGCGGTACATTCTTTCCTGGCTACACTTTCTGGTACTGGTTTTTGCCTTGTGGCTGAGGTCGGGCTACTGGTGGCCCACCACTTGCGGGCACCGGTCTCAACGGAGCTCCTCGTATCCCTTACTGCGGTTGCGGAACGTACTGACCCGGGCTTCTACCTGAAAAGGGAGTAGGGAAAGGGCCCCTTTTCCTTGGGTCCCACCGTGAACTCCTCGAGTCCACCATCTTCCTCTTATTCTTAACCATCTCTAATCGCTGATTCGCCTCTTCCTGTGCCAGACAACGGTTTACCAGAGTGGCGTAATCTGGCAAGCCCCAGGTAGGAATGAACACTTGCATCTCCAGTCTGAGCCCTTGTTGATATCTCTTACACTTCCACTGCTCACTTGGCCGAAGCTGGTATGTGCTGCAGTACCAGCATAGCCGCTCAAACTTGGCCGTGTACTCAGCCACTGACATCGTCCCCTGTTTCAGCTCCAGGAACTCTGTCTCCTTGCGGTCTTGAAATTCCTGTGGGAAATATTTCTCCAGAAACATCACCGTGAACTGACCCCATGTGACAGGAGCTACCTGTTGCTCTAATACCAATCTAGCTGTCTCCCACCATTCCCCTGCAGCTCCCTCTAGCTGCCTAGCTGCGAACTTTACCTTCTGTGCTTCGGTACAAGCTAGGTCTTCAAAAACTTGTTCCATCTTCCTAATCCAGCTATGGACCACATCGGGGTCCACTACTCCCTCGAATTTGGGCAGATTCGCCCGCATGAACTAGATGTACTTCTGACCATCTACCTCTTGCGGTGTCTGTGGGGCATTCCTCTGAATTAATGCAGTGGCTATCTGCGCATTCGTGTGGACCATTTCCCGGAGGATGTCTGCGAGGTCCCCCTACTCGTGGCTATGCTGTGTTGGATCCCTACGCGGCGGCATGGCTAGGCGTTGTACCTGGACAAATCCCAAGTTGATCAATCTCGGGAAAGGCTAGTACACTTAACATAGCACATACAACTTAGTAGAGTCATGCACCGTGAACATGCTCGAAAGCATAATGCAGCTCAGCCCCAGGCCCTTTAAGGACTAAACTGCTCTGATACCAAATGTAACCCCCTAGCTAGCTAGCCTACGCTTAAGTCGTAAGCTTGCTGGCTAAGTTGTTATCTGCTCTGGTGGGGATAGTACTTAGTCCCATTTGTACATTGAACATATTGTTACCCAAAATATGAACCAGATTAAAATTTTCTTTTGTATGTCACATATAATAAAATTAGGAGCCTTGTTGCGTTTAGAGCATACATCGCAAGCGGAAAATATAGCATGCTTAATTAATAGAATATGGAAGTAATTAACACATATCATAATTACAAACGTGGTCCGTTATACATACATAAACAAGTGCACATGTTACATCATAAGTAGCAAGTGCAAAATAGTTAGTACAACGGTCACAAAATAGTGTCTATACATATATACTATCCACTAGCTAAACATCTACTCATCTGCCGTCCGGCCCTGAAATGCCTCCTCCCATACAGCTCAGCTCCCTGTTCTCCATCAAAACCTGAAGTCATGGATGAGTGGGGTGAGAACATTGCACTCTCAGTGGGAAACCTTAGGGATTAGGGAACTTATTTTTCCTCATACATACCTCAGGCCCGCTCAGGGAATTCTAGGTGTTACAGTTATACTATCACCCTACTGATTTTAAGATCCATACTAAGCCTGAGCAGCTTTATCTAAATTAACTAGGTGACTGGGGAACCTATTCTTCATTACTAAGTTATCTGTCCTCTACCTTACTTCCTAAGTTGCACATAATCACATAGTCACATAATCACATAATAAGCTTCGGTGCGCGTCCACTTATAACCGTGCCCATTTTAATTATAAGCTTCTTCGCACCTCCACTTATGTACAGTTATATCACTTAGAGCACATACTTCAAGCTCAACCCCCCTGTAACGGTGGCCTACCGCCACAGGCTTCCTTAGTGTATCAGTACCGTGTGGACTAGGCCACGCTAAACCTTAGTAGCTCACGTTAGGAGAATCCACCCTTATGCTAGGGGTGGCGAGGGGACCCTACTCCGTCCTTATGCTAGGGACAAGGCATGCCCAGGGTTCAACTTGCCTTTCCTGCCAGCTAGTGGCACAGCTAGGAAAAGATTCCTTTTTCCTTTCTTTCCTTTTCCTTTTTGGGACTTAGTGACGCCATGCCCTATTCCTTTTCCTTTCCTTTCCTTTCTTTTTCCTTTTTCCTTTCCTTTCCTTTCCTTTTGTAAAACCATTTCCATGACACATAATCACATAGCACATTCATCAATACAGTTCATATGCCTTAAACATAAATCCTTAGTTCATAACATGTATCATACTTTAGAAAACCTTGAACATAAATCCTTAGTTCATAACATTTATCATACTTTAGTAAAATCCATAGATCCATGGATAATTGCAAGCAGTATAAAAGTTGTGTTGTAAGAAAAGTTTTATGTTCAGAAAATAACAAGTTTTCAAAAGGGGAATCTGACTCCGTTCAGGTCGCTCAGCGCCTAGGGTATACCGCTCAGCGCCTCACAAACCGCTCAGCGGAAACCCTGCCCGCTCAGCGGGTCCTGACGAATTTCAGCTCCTAATTCCTGCAATTTTCCATGTTCTATGAGGTTCCTAAGCATTAATCCTTAAAGGATTTCTTCCATCATTTCTATCCAATTTCTAACAGCCATAAACATATTTTCAAGCTTCTAAAAAAAATCATTTCCATAATCCAGTTCATATTTCCCTAACCGTCTAGTCACAAAGCATATAGCATATCTGACACATAAAGCACATATTCACATAGCAATTCATCAAAGAGGCATTAAGTAAGAGAACCTAGCATAATCTAGCATAAAACGCATCATAAATGAACCTCAAGCATCCTAGACCACATAGACAGTGGTTATGTCAGGTTTACCCACGTTTTCCCCAACTCCGACGGTTCCTGCTTGCTCCTAGCTTGCTTGGCTACCTCCTTGCTCCTCTTGGCCGAAATTGCTGCAGCTTTCCTTGGGGTTTTGGTGTGATTGTCGTGGTCTAGGGTTAGGGGGTTCCTGGGGGAAGTGAATTGGGCTTAGGGCAGGCGGTGTCTAGGTCTCCGATTTGACAGAACGGCGGTCGATCGGCAAACGGACAGAGTTCTGACAAGGTTTCTAATTTTTCCTCTTCATTTTCGGTTTTGGGGTGCTATTTATAGCCCAAGGGCTGATTGCCCACTTTACCATTTTGCCCTTGGCCCAAAATTACCAAAATGCCCTTTTAATTTACTTTTCTATTTATTTAATTGATTTGGATAATACTAAAGTCAAATCAAGTCACATCAAGGCATTTTTAATTATTTTTCTTGATAAATCTGCCTTCCCCACGTGCTGAATCTGATTGGGCCCCACCTCGTTCCTGTTTCGCTCATTTTTTATCGTTCGCAATCCCGGTGAGTCGCGCACGGTCGTCTGAAAAATATTCTGCTTATACAGTCGCGATCCTCTAATTTCCCTCTTCCTAAGAATATTATTTTTAGAAGGTGTTTGTGAATCTTTCTTCGGAGGAATATTTTTCACAGATACCTTTAATACATCGTTAAGCTCCCGCGTCCGCGGACAACCGTTCCGCTTGCGGTTTCGCTATCTCCCAAACTTCCCAATAAGGTTGCGGGGCTAATCTAAGGTATTTGGGACTTTCTCCCGGTATAGGTTAGATTCCCAGAGACTTGAGACTCTCTGCTCGGTTCTACTGGTTAGACAGGGCCAAACGGGACTGTTTGGGTGTCTGCGGAATCGTCCGAAACCGAACCGATTTCCGTTTTTTCGCCAGTCTAAGTTTTTCATCCATCTCTAGGGGTCGAGAGGAATCATTTGAGTGTCAGCAGAATTTATCAAATCCCTACCGAGAAATTTCTACTGACCTCTACAGGTAAATTCACACAATCAACTCAGCGAACAGTCTACTAACAGTTATTTGGGGAAATTCTTGCTAAGAAAGGAGTGGGATGTTACACTCCACACCAGCCTCGACGCCAGTCACACACCCCAGTGCATCTACTCCGATTGTCCGAGCACGAGGCCGCCGGACCACGGCCCAAAAGAGGGTACTCTCAGCTTAGCCACGCCGCTTCGTCCTGCGCGACTTTTCTGTAGTGACAAACCTGAGTAGCGAGGAGGAGGAGGAGCCCCTGGAGCGCTTAGGAGACTCCGAGTATATGGACGGACTGCAGGACCAGAGAGTAGGGATAGGACCTGTACCGTACGAAGCGAACAGTACCGCTCGTGTACGTAGTTTTACTGTAGATAGTATATTTGTATATTAGGCAGATTGATATGTATGACTATCTGACTATGTAAACCTATGTATTGTAATATAGTGGTGTGTTATGTACATCCGGGCCCCTATGTGTACTTTCTACCGATGAAGCTCCATGCTACAGGTATGTACTCGCACTTTCTTATCTTTTAGTTATGCCGATATAGGTTATGTTATTCGCACGGCTCATTATTTTCGTAACACCCGTACTTGCAAAGAAATTTCAAATTGGCCCTTATTTTCCGCAACCCTAATTTTAGCTAGTAATCTAGAACAGTAGTAGTTTGCAGCACCAGCATTCAACCACATAGCCAGGGAAACCTATGACTTAAGTATAGGAAAACTAACTAGGGTGTTGTCCTATGAGGGGGTGAATTAGGTTTCTCTTGTTTTTGAGTAATTTTTTATTCTTTGAAGATGGTGAATGGTATGAAATCCTAATTCCCAAATTG
Source organism: Nissolia schottii (assembly GCA_003254905.1). Classification (NCBI taxonomy): domain Eukaryota; kingdom Viridiplantae; phylum Streptophyta; class Magnoliopsida; order Fabales; family Fabaceae; genus Nissolia; species Nissolia schottii. Next base: position 20,229 of record QANU01108803.1, read on the forward strand.
TGATCATGACCCAGCAATAAACCGAATAGATGTTAATGTTAAATCAGCAGAAATGTAAATTGCTGAATGTAAAGAGTGTAGGGATAAGAAAGATCACACCAGAGATTTATCCTGGTTCACCTTCAACCACTGAAGGCTACGTCCAGTCCCTGTTCTGATTCAGGGATTTTTCTACTATGTAAACTTGTGTTGTGTACAACCTCACAATCGAGGCACTTACACCGACAACTTCAAGAGAACACAACCGTTCCCCTAGTTACACAATGCCCTCACTGAACACTACGGTGATAATCAGAAAACCACACTGAACACTACGGTGTTTACAACAAGCAATAGATTGAAGAAGTATTTGTACAATGGCTTTTGTATCAATCCTAAACTCAGGGAAGGATAATCCTGAATAGAGAGCACAATTGATATGACAGTTATGGCTCAATGCTTTCTGAGTTTTGGATTGAAATTTAACTTTGAAAATTTTGATCAGAACTTGTAAAGCTTGTAAGAATTAATGAAAGATTGTAGTTCTGATGGTGTGTTCTTGTTTTGCGTGAGTTCAAACCTTATATAGGCAGAGGTGCCTATTCATGAACCATTGCCAATGCATACAGATGCAAAACAACGCATTGTTTCATGAAAAAACACACCCATTCGAGCATGTAATCGATTAACGAAGTGTGGTAATTGATTACACACTTAGAAACTGCCATTTTTCAAATTTCTCAAGGTGCTAATCGATTACTTTGAATGGGTAATCAATTACTGTCACAAAATTTGAATAAATTTGAAATTTCTTTGATGGTAATCGATTACACTAGCATGGTAATCGATTACTCATGCAAAACTCGAATTAAAAGTGTTAGAAAACCTAGAAAAGGGTTGCTAAATGCTTTTAGGGTTTTAGGAAAATGTTAGCCTTGTTTAGAATGAAAACTTTATGAGCCATAACAATTATATCATAATCATATGCTAACTATTAAGACACTAAGGTAAAACACTTGAACCTTCAATGATGAGCAGTTGAGCTTTACGGTTCTTTGATTGTGTCTTCCCTTTTTTTGCTTTTTGTTGACGCTGTTGTCGTCATCAAAACCAAGCTATCACGGTCAGAGAAAGAATCTTCTTCACGTTCTCCCCTTTTTCTATGATGACAAAACCATCGTTGAAAGTTGAAGTTCGTTTGACTGTATTGCTCCCCCTGAGTTTTCGACTATCTGGCCTTTCTTGGTTTTGTTGAATTTCTCCCCCTGTGTAAAACAGACCAAGACAAAAAACACAAGCCAGACACAACCTTTTCCCCCCTTTTTGACATCATCAAAAAGAAGAAAAAGGAACACAACAGAGAATAACCAATACAGATAATATATATATATATGCATAACAAACAGAACAACAAAAAATGAAATCATTACAACTAAGCAGAAAACATAATTATATAATTAAAAAACAATAGTCATAACAAAAACATAAGTCCAACTGAAACACATAATAGCTAAACTATTACAACCAAACTAAAATGTCAGATGAAAACTAAAATAAAGAACAACAATAAAAAATACAAGAAAGACAATAAAACACTAGTCATGGTTCAGCGTCGTTGGAGAAGTAAATGTCGTCGAGGGTAACAGTAGGTGGCGCTAAGTCATCAACTCGCTTGGCCAGTCGCTCTATATCACCTCCAAGATCAGTCTGAAGCAAGTCAATGCGGCCATCAATATGATCAAAACGTGTTGTATGAGCAGCTTGCATCTGATCCAGGCGATCCAGAATCATCTGAAAATTTCTGTCAGAACTGGATGAAGACTGAGGGACGACAGGATTAGGAGATGGGCCAGAAGCAAACGACGGAAGAGGTGGAGTAGTATCTCTGGTCTCTGCCTTGTGTTTGAACACCTCATCCACATCGTGATAGATGCCCAACTTAGCCAGGATATCAATGTCAATCTTCTGAGTCTTAACATTAACCTGCTGAACAAATTCCCCAGCAACGGAAACACCAAAATTTTGAAAAATCTGAGATATAGCAGGAGCATATGGCAGAGCCTCGGCACGATCACATTGTAGAAGCATGTGCTGTTGCACAAGATATGCCCAATTTATTTTTTTCCTTAGTTTTCAGCCCATAGAGAATTTACAGTTCCAAATCACTAATCTGAGCATGATTAGAAATCTGAGGCAAAAGGACATAACTCAGAAAGTAATGCAATAAACGATCACCAACAGTAAGGGGACCAACAGGCAGAATGTCCCTAGTGCGTAGAGACTCCAACCTCTGACGCTTCTCCTGGAGTTGTCCCTCAGAAAATCGACACAAACTCTGGTAGAAGGTCTTCCTATTAAAATTTTGCCAGGGACAGAGAATTTCAGCACTCAACTTCTGCCCTTCATAGGAAATCCCCAAACAGTTCCCTAAGTCTTCCAAAGTCATAACAATGTCCACACCCTTGACTTGGGACACCGGCTTATTATTAACATACTTCAGATTGCAGTAAAACACTTTTACTCACTCCGGATAATAAGAACCATTCAGGGAAACAAAATCTGACAATCCTTGAAATTCAAACAAAGCAGGGAAATCTAAGGCAGCAACAGAAAAGGTGTTGAGTATTGTAACATCCCAATTTTCCCTTATGAAGATGCCGCGACAATCCACAATTAGGCCTAACAAAAGGCACAATCGAAATGATTAGTTGGACTGAGAAAATTATTCAGAAAATTAATTACTTCCAAACGCCAGTCCAATGATGGTTTCTTGCTCTCGCGGGGTGCTGCGAGGTCCGTGCCCGTTTTCGGTCAATACGGAAATCCGGTTGGGAGCTAAAGGTATCTGCGAAAGATAGGCGGGCGGAAACAAGTTCCTGGATACTCTGTTTCGGTACGCCATTCTGACCGGAAAGGTTCGTAGATCGCGGATATGTGTTCGAAATATTTTTGGATATCCGTACAAAGGTGGGTGGTTATCAAACGCGATCAGACGTGACCGAAACTGAACTGTGGGCCTAGATATTTTAGGGAATCATAATAAATTAATAATAAAATTAATTAATATACATATATATATTGATATGAACCCAGCCATCAAGTCAATTGACCAAGTCCAAGTAGATGGGGGGCCCATGACAAGGGGAAGGATGAGAAGAATACAAGAAATAGTTAACAAAGAAATCTTGACTCTAAATAATCAATGGCAACCCGAAAATACAAGTCCAAAAGAAGTAATGATCATCCAAGCCCAATTAAATAATGTTGTTGTTGGACTCTAAGCAGTTTGTGATAATTGGGTCATAACTTGGGCGGTAGTGATCCAATTAAGATGAAACCGATGCCATTTGAAAGCTAAGACAAAATGCTTCAACTTCCATGAAGACAAGAAGACCAAACGAAGTCTTTTAGGTGGTCATTTTCGTTGGTGAAGTTAACAGCTTTTATTAGTGGAGCATTTAACTTTGGAAGGTGGAATTTTAGTGCATGGGTTTTAGTGGCTAATAATGTAGTGGGTAATCAATGTTAAATAGTGGCCAATAAATTTCTGAATAGTGGTGATTTGAAAGGGTTCTAATAAGTCCTATAAATAGGAGAACTTTGTAATTCATAAGGC
>QANU01108823.1:0-13460 GCA_003254905.1 Nissolia schottii
GTTTGGCAGGTGGACTTTTCCAAGGAAGGTGGACTTTTTGGCGGTAGGGTACCCTAGCGAGACCACCTGACCTTGACATGGACAACGGAATCATGACTTCTGCTTAATATTTTCGATATTATGTATATGCATTTTGTATAGGCTAATGGAGCTAGCTATGCCATTAGTCTCTTGACAATATTTGTGCAGTAATTGTATGTGTGTGTATATATATATATATATATATATATATATAATGTAACTAAGTGTGAAAATTGTTCTTGGACCAAATATGAATGAATGTGTATTATGGCTTCCAACGTTTAGTTAATTTGTTTATGTGTTGCATTGTCAGACGCCCTAATTCGTTTATAACCTATCGCCTACATATATATATATGTGTATATATATATATATATGTATATATGTATATCGTTATAACCGCGACTCATATTTTCTACTTCACTGAATAGGGAAAAAATTTTAAATTGGTCCATATCAATTAAAGGATATTTTTGAAACTAAAGTAGGACTAAAAATAATCCAGTTGAGAAGTAACAAATTAATGAGCATTGCTTACGACTTAAGCGTAAGCAGCTAGCTAAGGTGTTACAAGGACATCTAATGGGGTTTTGTTGGAGATATTGCACCTGTTGATCCCAGGGATGATGGAGAGCCTTATGTCGTTAATGCTGCTGATGAGTCTGAGGAGTCTATTCCCGAGGAGGATCTCGAGCAGGCCGTGTTACCCTAGTTTTGTAGCCCTCCTCGATGCACTGGAAATTCTCTAAGCTATCGCAAGATGTTTAGCATTCGCCTGAAGAGTGCGATCAGAAACTTCCTTCCACGTTGTGTTCTGAGACATTATCTTGCTCCAGATGATGCTTTGATGACTTGAGAGTAGTGGTGATGTTGCCATGTTCAGTTTGCAACGCCCTAGCTAGTTAGCCTATGCTTAAGTCATAGGTTTCCCTGGCTAGGTAGTTAAATGCTGGGCTGAGAACTACTACTGTTCTAGGTTATCAACTGAAATTAAGGTTACTGAAAATAAAAGCAAACTACATACACGAGCGGTACTACTCGCTTCGTGTACGGTACAAAACCCTATCCCTGCACTCGGGTCCGGCTGTCCGCCACCTACTCAGAGTCTCCTAGGCATTCCAGGGGATCCTCCTCCTCACTGCTGCTCAGGTCTGTCACCGCCGAGAAATCGCGTGGGACGAAGCGATGTGGCCGAGCGGTCAGTATCCTCTTCCGGGCAGTGGTCCTGCGACCTCGAGCTCGAACCGTCAGGGTGGACGCACCTGGATCAGCAACTGGTGTCAGGGCTGGTGTGGGGGTCTGCTCCGGCTCCGAAGGAGGCATCTCCTCATCTCCGTTGAGGCGAATCGGATCCCTGCTGCTGCTCCGCGGACACTCGTCAACCCAGATGGGGTTTAGGGGCGATGTACCTGGGGCTCCAAGCCTCTGCCTGGGAGAACGATCCAGCTCATCTGGTAGGCGTGCAGGTGCGAACGTACTCGTCTCCAGGAGAGTATCCGTGCGGTAATTGCGCATGCAGGTGCGCGTAAATAACCAAACATCCTTGGTCGGTGGCGAAGTCATGGCTGCAAACTGGATCCATAATCGAGCGGGGGTGAGAACTCTAGGTCCTCAGTGGGTCTCCAAGGCTATGAATGGTTCATTTACTCGAGTATCCTCCAGGCCATTCAGGGGATTTCTAAGTGAGCATGCATACTATAAACCCTACTGAATATTGTCTTTTGCTAAAACCCTGAATAGCTTTATCTAAGTTAACTAGGTGAATAGGGGACTAGTCTTTCTTACTACGGCTGCATGCTTATGAATCCTGTATTTTGATTATAATTAGGCTACTCGTCTCGGGTCGTTCCCTTGACGTTACATATTGGACAAACAACCATAAATGAATATTAATGCACATTCAAACATTCGATCAATTATAAATACATAGCTAAATAGTGCATGGGGGCATTGGGGGTCGCTTACGCATACCGGCTTGCCGGGTTAGCCTCCTACTTCTCCACTTTGGCACATACCGGTTTGCCGGGTTAGTGCATCTTTTCTATAGGCATACCGGCTTGCCAGGCTAGCTCTTTATCTCCTTACGTGTACCGGCTTGCCGGGTTAGCGCTCTATCCTTTACTTCCTCCTTTTTCTATCCATCCTTTACCTTCCTGTGTCATTAACCTCTTCGAACCAATCCACCCTTGGGCGACTGATTCGTTAACCAATCCAAACTTGTAAGGACGGGCAAGGTAACACATCAACCAATCCACTTGTGAACTGGTGAGGGGCTTGTCTGTAAGACTTTGCCAAGAGAGGGCTTCCTAACATATAACTATATACGTGTTCCCTAAGTTCCATTATTATCTTTATGTGTTAAGTGATTGACCTCTACTTCTCTAGGGCTACTCTAAACCCCTATACACAACCCATTCCTCATGATGCATGCCTTGCTATACAAAAATAAGCTATTATGTACCCCTTGGATCCCGTAGAATCACTAAAGCCTCAAGTCTGCCAGGTTTCATTCGAATACTTGTAGGAGCATTCGAATGAAATCCATCAAAAGTCTTTCATTCGATTGGAGTAGGCTTTCATTCGACTGAATTCGCTCGGCATTCTTTCATTCGAATACTAGGGGATTCATTCGATTGAAATCCTAAAAATTCGCCCTCATTCGACTGCAGTGGAATTCATTCGAAGGAAAGCTCATTTTGGCTTTCATTCGACTGAATTCCTGGCGTATTCGAATGATGGCTTCAAAAATCGCCTCCCCGAGACTCCAGTTCTCAATTTTCACTGTTCCTAGGGTTCCAAGTAGTACAGTTATGCGTTTCATTCCTCAATCGTTCACAAAACCCTTTTTACCCTGTATCCCCCCCAAAATACTACTTAACAGTTCTATAGTCAGATACACAGATAGGCACATATACAAGTAAAAATTAAACCGCATAGACAGTGGGCTTAGGATTACCTACCTCCGATCAGGATTCCGATTCGGTGACTCTGAAGGGGAGATTTTCCTCTTCACGATGGCGTGCTCCGGCTATTTTTTTGGAGACTCCGGCACGACTCTAAGTGTGTCGGAACGAACCCTTGGTTGATGAAGAAAGGTAACTTCTGAGAAGTTACGAGGTTACAAATAACCACGCACAGTAAAAGTTATTTTCTTTTCCTTTTTACTTTTCTTTTTCTTTTCTCACGTTTTACTGAAGCTTTGCTTCAGTTTTCGGTTTCATTTATTATTATTATATTATTATTTATTTATTTTTATTTAACTTCTATCAGAAGTTAACTCCCTCTAGTCTAGCTCCATTTTTCATCTGATCGCGTTTTGTCCAAAAAGTCTTACTCCCGGTTGCCCTAAAAATATTTTGGGCATACCGTCGTGACCCATTTATTTTTCCCTTCAGTCTGGGACAATGTTCTCAAGGATCAGGGACTTTCTTGCTGATCCAAAAATCCTACGGGCCTTTTTCTATATCCGAGAAATTTCCGGTTGAGTCGAAACTCGTCCAGCGACTCCCAAAAATTATGAAACAGCTAACCCTAGCCCGTTTCGCTAATTTCCTAGGGTTTCAGACGTTTAACCCTTCTCCCCTCGGTTCCTCGGTGCTTCTCGGCCGTTCTCGGCTGCAAAACGGCAAAGTTCTCGGTTCATAGAAGCACGGGATGTTACACAGTTAATCCCTTTTATTGTTGTTTCGAATATTATATAGATGTTTGGATTTTGTTGTTATGACAAGCAAGCATGTACTGAGCTTCTCGTCTTTACTTCTTTGGATATTATGTTTATGTTTGTGTTATGTTTATGCCCTACGTGGAAATATGGATGTTTGTGATGATGGATGGATATTATTCTGTGATATTATTATTATTATTATATAGTTTGCATACATGAGGTACATTTCAATTTATGTTTGGTATGTTTGATCTGTTACCGTTTTGCCTCCCGCCGTCTAACATTGTTTTAAGAAAATAAAGTATCATTCTGTATGGCTCAATTTTCTTAAAGTTTTACGCCAAAGTTCAAAATTCTCCATATTTTTTAATTAAATATTTTATAAAATTAAGTCTAAAGGTAAGCAAAAGCTAAAACGTGACAACTAGTGAGCATTGATTATGACTTAAGCATAATTAGTTAACTAGGTGTTACAAAAGGGCCCCTGACAGACAACCTGACCTATTTTCACCTTTAGTGGTGTCAAAGTTTAGCTTCACAACATCCCCAAATGACAACAACCAGTGAACCTAATTTAGACCCGCCGTAGAATAATTGAAGTTCAAATTTAGATAACAATGGAAGGTGCAAACACCTTGCCAAATATGATGAACAACTCTAAATAAAGGCCAAGCACCATTAAAAAAAACCCACCTCAAAATGTCATTACTCTTTACATAACATAGTATTTTTGACCAAAAAAAAATATAGTTTTAAAATTGTTCCTACTTTCCGCATGTACAGACACGAAGAGTTTACAACTCCACTAGTGTAGATAATATTCTTTAAACAATTGATAATAAAAATTTAGGTTTAATTTTGATGCATTATTGATGTATTTTTTTATTAGTTATTCAGTCACATATTGTTATATTAATATACATGTTTAATTCTCACACCTACGATCTCAAAAGTTTATTATATCATAAAGTCTTACACTATCACTACTTAAAAAAAATTAAATTCAGACAAATATTTTATTATTCATGATTTGAGTTTAATTATTATCCATTGACAATATACATTTTTCTACATTGTCAATCAATCAAATTATTTTATATGTACGACTTTTTAAGTAATAAGAAAGAGAGTCAATTATTTTTACTTATGTGGCAAAATTTAATTGGATGACAATATAAAATGAAAAAAAAAGTTCCTCATAGATTGTAATTAAACTCTTGTCTTAACTTTGTTATATTATTAATTTTACTATATTATTAGACATTGCCAGGATCATACCAGTGACCCATAATATATATAAGGTAAAATGCATCTATCATCCTTGAGATTTGGTAAAAATAGCACCTCACCCTGTTACGGACTGGGCCATAAAGGCCCATCCTAGTGACCCGTTCACCCAGGCCCATATCCGCGGACCCGGCTCAACTACTCGGGATAAGCCACCCTGAGATCCGCGCCATCCCAACCGCTCGGGATAAGCAGCCCCGAGGTCCCGGTCATCTTATCTATCCAGGATAAGCCATCCCTGGATCCTCGGACAGTACGCCAAACGCGGGGTCGAGATATCCTCCCACCGCCGAGATACGCGGAACAACCTCAACCGTCTCAATTATATAATAACCCGCATCTTAGGTATGAAGATCATCCAATTATCATTCATTATACTCCTTAAACCCTTGCTTACTTGAGTGTTGGAGTGATTGCAGGTATCCACCGCAACCGGAGTCCAGAGATTGATCGTGCCAGAGCCTTCATCCCATCCTCGAGCTTCAGCATCCATAATGTACCGAGGATCCGTAGTGTACCGAGGTGCATACTTCGGAACATTGGCGCCGTCAGTGGGGAAATCTATTTTACGGCACCCCACTTTCCTTTTGGACCCTGAGCATTCGTCAACAACACCATATCCAGCATCATGCCTCTGAAGAACACCCGAAGGACATACAGAGTGGTGAATTCCAGGGACACCAGGGTATCGGCTCCAGTCGATTCTCCGGTGGTTCCGTCCCAAGCTCTACCAGTGTCTCAAACATCCCCAACGCTAACCACTCCACCAATCCCTCCCATGCCATCTCCTTCGAGGAGCTAACCGCAGCAACAGCCTGCAGGGGAAAACCTACCTCCCCCACCGACTCTGGCTGACGTGGTCCAGACCCAAGCAGAAAAGATCTCCCGCCTAGAGGCAGCCTTGAGCCAACTCGCCCGAATGGACGAAGAACAAAGACAAAAAGAGCTTCGCGAAGCTGCAGAAAAGGCGAAGAAGGACGCCAAGCAAAGATGCCCCTTTGGCGGTGTTAACCACAACGAGGGCCCCAGCCAAGTTACCCCCGACAGAGAAGCTGAATCTGTATACCGCGAGCGATCCACGGAAGCTTTCCATACCACGGAAAGAATCCGCTCCGTTCCGAGAAGAATCCGAGGAAGGGATAACCATCCCTTCGTTGCAGACATCCTCGCAGCCATTCCTCCCCAAGGGTTCCGACCACTAACGGACATGGAAGCATATGATGGTACCTCGGACCCCCAGCACCACCTGGATGCCTTCGGACACCGGATGGTTCTGGACGGCGTCTCTGATGCCATCCAATGTAAATCCTTTCCTGTAACCCTAAGGAAAGGCACTCTAGTGTGGTTCAACGCACTACCGCTGAAGTGCATCTAGTGCTTCGACGACCTTGCAGAGCGTTTCTTCGCGAATTTCACCACGCGAAAAACCAAGCCCAAGACAGCAATGAGTCTACTGGGCGTAATCCAGAGAGGAGACGAATCCCTCTGACAATACCTCGATTGATTTTACGAGGAATGCGCACAATTCGAAGACCTGCAACTGTAGGCAGTGCTGATGGGCCTAACCAACGGCCTTAAGAAGGGCAGCCCCTTCGCCAAAAACCTCTCCAAGCGCCCCCCGCGCAACCTTATCGAAATACAGGAACGGGCCGAGGAGTACCTCTACCAGGAAGAGGGGATGCAGGCTATCAGAGGCAATCCGTCCCGAGATGGACCCCGAGAGATTGGAGACTCAGGCAGAAAGTTTCCCCAGCCTCCCCGCGGAGACAGACCAAGAAATGACCGACTGCGGATACTCAAAGAAGGGCCTTACACCAATTATGCCCCACTGAACGTGTCCCTGACGCAGTTGTACAGAGAGCTGCAGCAAAGGCTGGACTTCCCAAAACCGAAGCCCCTGAGGACCCGTTCAGGTGCAGACACCACCTTATACTGCGCATACCACGACGGGTACAGCCACACAATAGAAGAATGTGTGGATCTCAAGGACAAGGTGGAGAGCTGGGTATGCGGAGGCCGATTGGAGCAATACGTCATCCAGGAGCGAAAACGCAAAGGCGACCACCACGACAGTGACCACCGAGGCAATGAGCGACGACCCTATCCTAGGGAAAACAGGAGACGAGAAGACCCTGACGAGCGCAGGGAACGAAGACAAGAACCTGCCAGGATAATAAATACCATCTCGGGAGGATTCGTAGGAAGTGGCTCTTCTCACTTCACCAGGAAGAGACACCTCTAGGAGGTTTTGCAGCTAGAACAGGAAACAGGAAACAAATCCCGCGGACCACGCAACCTCCCCGACATCACGTTCATGCGGGATGATTTCACCCACACCACACCGACTCACGATGACCCCATGGTTATCTCGGTTACCGCAGTGAACGCTGAAGTGCGGCGAGTTCTCCTTGACCAGGGTAGCTCTGCGGACATCATGTTCAGAAGTTGTTTTGACCAACTCGGCCTCAAAACAGCCGACCTCCAACACTACCTAGAAGACCTGGTTAGCTTCTCCGGAGAAGCCGTTAGCCCCGAAGGCTACATCTCCCTTTACCTGACCGTGGGATGAGAAACACTATCTAGAACGGAAAGGGTGACGTTCCTCGTGGTGGACAAGCCGTCGACATACAATATCATTTTGGGGCGACCTACGCTGAACGCTATCCATGCGGTCATCTCCACTGCAGCCCTAACCATGAAATTCCTAACCACTAGGAACGAAATCGCAACGGTGCGCGGTGACCAAGTCACTGCTAGAAGATGTTACAACACTAGCCTGCAGATCCAGGCGCACCGATCCAGAAGAACCATTCCACCGAAGCCTATCACCCCCCGTGGAAAAGACGTCATGCTCACGGAGATCTACACTGCGGAGCCCCCACGAGAATGGCTCGAGCCGGAAGGAGAGCTGCAACCCGTACAGATCGGTGCCAACGCGGAGCAGGTCACGTACATCAACAAGGCCCTACCGCAGGAGATAAAGGACCGTCTGATCAACACTCTCCGCGCAAATGCTGACCTATTCGCATGGACATCCTCCGACATGCCCGGCATCGACTCGGCCCTCATGGCCCACCGGCTGGCAATCTTACCTGGAGCAAACCCTGTCAAGCAAAAATGACGGAAGATGAGCGCGGAGAAGGCTGGAGAAGTCCAAAAGCAGGTATAGGCACTTGAAGACGCGGGCTTCATTGAAGAAACCAGTACCCGACATGGCTATCCAACATAGTCATGGTCCCGAAGCCCGGCGGAAAATGGAGAATGTGCGTGGACTACTCAGACCTGAACAAAGCGTGCCCCAAGCACCCATACCCGCTGCCAAACATAGACCTCCTGGTCGACGCCGCCTCCGGCCACAAGTTCTTTTCCTTCCTAGATGCCTACGCGGGGTACAACCAAATACTCATGCATCGCCTTGACGCAAAAAAGACTGCGTTTATCACGCCCATCGGCAACTACTACTACAAAGTAATGTCGTTCGGCTTCAAAAACGCAGGATCAACGTATCAACGGATGATGGATAAGATCTTCGCGGAAGATGCTCACAACTTGATCGAGGTCTACATGGATGACATGATCATCAAGTCGTCCGCGGAAGAGGATGTCACGCTCAACCTCGAAACTATCTTCCAGACGCTGCACCGCCATAAGTTGAGGCTGAACCCCGCAAAATGCGCCTTCACCATGGAAGCAGGTAAGTTCCTCGGGTTCATGATCACCAAGCGCGGCATCGAGGTCAACCCCACAAAGTGTGAAGCAATCCTCAACATGAAACCACCCGCCACCATCAAATAAGTCCAAAGCCTGACCGGACGGATAGCCTCGCTCAACAGGTTCATGTCCGCCTCCGCGAAAAAAGCGCTCCCGTTCTTCAAGTTAATGAAGAAAATGAACTCCTTTGAGTGGACCGAGGAGTGCCAGAAAGCCTTCGACGACTTCCGAAACTACCTATCTCAGCCCCCATATTGGTCAAACCAGAGAAGGGGGAGACGCTATACCTGTACCTGTCATCATTCGCGGAGACAATCGCATCGGCTCTCGTAAAGGAGAAAGGGCAAATACAACACCCGGTGTACTTCACCAGCAAGGTTCTCCACTCAGCAATCAAGTATCAAAAGCTGGAAAAGTTAGCCTTCGCCCTCCTTCACTCAGCAAGGCGACTCCGCCCGTACTTCCAAGCTCACACCATCGTGGTCAGTACCGATCAGCCGATTAGACAGCTACTTCAGAAGCCAGACCTGGCCGGACGAATACTAACTTGGGCGGTAGAGCTCTCTGAGTTCGACATCCGTTACGAGCCCCGAGTAGCAATCAAAGGCTAGGCCATGGCGGATTTTATTGCAGAGTTCACCGGCGAAGTACAACCCGCGGATATCACCAAATGGACATTGTACGTCGACGGAGCGTCAAGCGCACGAGGAAGTGGAGACGGCATTGTCCTCGAAGGCCCCAACGGCCTACGGCTCGAAATGGCGGTGAAATTCGAGTTTAAAACCTCGAATAACCAAGCAGAGTATGAAGCGCTGGTTGCAGGTCTTAACCTGGCGAAGGACGTCGGAGCAACGAACCTAATAATTTGCAGCGACTCTCAGATCGTGGTTGCCCAAGTCAAAGGAGAGTATCAAGCGAAGGAACCCAACCTGCAACAATACCTATCCCTAGTCACGAGAATGCTATCATCGTTCAACAGCCACGACATCAAACACGTGCCACGGAAGGACAACGAACGGGCAGATACGCTCTCAAAACTTGCAAGCACCCATCCGGGCGGAAACAACAAAATATTTATCTAAGAAACCCTCCATCACCCCTCGGTCTCAACCGGGGTGAACCACATCGAGGAAACGACATGTGCACCCTGCTGGACCCAACCAATCCTGGAAGTACTCCGCAGAAATCCGCCCGACACGACCGACAAGAGAACCACCACGAAAGCTGCCCGCTACACCCTGATCGGCGACCAGCTGTATCGGAGATCCATTTTCCAGCCTCTCCTAAAATGCGTAGGATCGTAAAGGACCACATACGTCCTCGAAGAAGTACACGAGGGTTCATGCGGACACCACATGGGCGGGAAGACATTAGCATTAAAGATACTCCGCGCATGGTTCTTTTGGCCCACTCTCCAAAAGGACTCCGCGGAATACGTCAAGAAGTGCAGAAGGTGCCAGGAACATGCTCACCTACACATCGCGCCCCCCGCGGAGCTAACGACCTCGATAGCCTCTTGGCCATTCCAGAAATGGGACCGTTCCCTCTCGCCACAAGGCAGAGGAAGTTCCTCATCGTCGCGGTGGACTACTTCACCAAGTGGATAGAAGCAGAACCCCTAGCCTCCATCACATCAGTTCAATGCTGGAGATTCGTATGAAACAACATCCTCACAAGGTTCGGCATCCCAGAAACCATATTCTCTGACAATGGCACGCAGTTCACGGACAGAAAATTCACAACCTTCCTACAAGGCTTTAAAATTAAACAAAGATTCTCGTCCGTGGAACACCCCCAGACTAATGGGCAGGCCGAAGCTGGCAACAAGGTCATTTCTGAGAGGGCTGAAGAAGAGACTCGACGACGCAAAAGGACTCTAGGCGGACGAGTTAGGGAGCGTACTATGGGCCTACCGCACGACCCCGCACTCAACCATCTCCCACACCCCGTTTCGCCTAGCCTACGGCAGTGAAGCAGTCATACCAGTCGAAATCGGTGAGGGAAGTCTACGAGTACAAGCTTTATCCGCGGAGGAAAATAGCCAACTTAGACGAGAAGAAATCGACCTTGTTGAAGAGCAAAGAGAAGAAGCCCGCATACAAGAGGAAGCCATCAAGACAAGGGTATCCCGGCGATACAACGCAAAGTTCATCCCACGGGCCTTCAAGCCAAGAGACACCGTCATGCGACGAACAGGCATCAGTACCAGAACAGCGGGACAAGGCAAGCTCCACCCGAATTAGGAAGGCCCATACCTCATAAGGGAAAGCCTCACCCATGGAGCATACAAATTAACAACACTGGACGGCAAAGACATACCGCGGACATGGAATGCCATGAATCTCCGCACATTTTACATTTAAATTCTTCTGACAATATTCCTGTATCAGCAGGCCACGTGGCCTTCATCAAATAAAAAAGTTCATTTGCAGCATTCGTAACCGTGGTCTTAACCATTGAATATATAAATCTACCGCGGAACCAATTTGTGCTCAACCATGGTCTTAACCATTGATATATAAATCTACCGCGGAACCAATTCGTGCTCCACCATGGTCTTAACCGTTGAATATATAAACTCACTGTGGAACCAATTCGCGCTCAACCATGGTCCTAACCATTGAATATATAAACTCACCGCGGAATAAATTCGCGCTCAAATTCGCGTCCGACCATTGCATTCATACATCACCGCGGAATGACATATCCAAAGAAATTACGAAAATAAAAAATCACGCGCAAACACATCTACAAAATATTGCTCCATTATATTCATCAAAACATCATTACAAGTCCAAAAAGAAATAAAATACAAGTTTACTCCTTGGGAGGAGCCTGGGGAATCTCCTTGATCACCCCCGCCTCAGCATCATAATATCTGCCCGTGGAGACAGCACTCCAGTCAATGTCCGGTGCCATATGCTTAACTTGCCCCATCACAATGTCAAAAGTGGCACCGACCATATCATTGGAGAGCTTCACCAACGTGTCCACCTGCCCCTGCAGCACCTCCAACTCTGCATCACGGTCAGCGATTACCTTCCGCGCATCTGCGGTCACCGCGCGTGCCGCCTCCAGCTGCTCATCCTTCCTGCCCAACTCAGCCCACGCCTCCCGCTCGGCTCTAGCATTCTGCTCAGCTTCCGCCTGCACACCGGCCAGCAAGCGCGACTTCTCCGTAACCAAGGCCGCATTCTCGTCCGCAGCGGTCTCGAAAGCCCTAGCCCTATCCTCGAACACTGCCAACTGAGCCCGCAACTTCTTAACTTCATCTTCTGGCGCGTCAGCTCCTCGCGCATAGTCTCCACATCCTCGGGGCTGGTCATCTGCTCAGAAACATGAACAAGCAGCCCAGAAGCTTTCCCCAAGACGGAAGGACTGTGCCAACGCGACACTGGGCGAGACCCCCTCTAAATGACGACGGGCCTCACCGTGGAAAAAGCTCCGCTTAAAGATGCGCGGGAAGTTGACGTCCTCCGGGTACGCCCTGGCTAGCGCGCTGGCAGCCCGGTCATCCTTGTCCAGAGACTCGGCCCCCCTTTGACGCTTACACGGAAGGGACCGCGGGGACCGTTCGACGACGTGTCAAGGAATAGACTGCACGGAAAGAGAAAGCGCAACACCCCCTACTGCAGAGTGAGCCGGTGAGGGAGCGGGAGACAGAACGGGAGACGGCGATCGCTGGACATGCTGCGCGGCAGCCTACTTCCCCAACCGGCAATCGCAGCCTTCACTGCATTCAGCTCGGTCATCTTATTCCTCGCAGCGGGGGACTCGCGCAGCTTCGAGCCTGCACAAAAACCATCAGAAAAACAAATCAAGAATAGAAAGAGCAACAACATAAAACATAAGAAATAAAGCGTCTAACTAGATAAGACTCAACGGTCTGGTCCAGCCCCTCAACGACCAACTGCACGTTCAATGGACCCCCGCCAAACAGGGCCAAGAAAAACTCTCGCTGCACCAACTCCTCCGTGGAGAAATTTCCGGGACGGTGGTTGGCAATGTTCATATTCCAATAGCAAGAGATCCCCACCACCGTATCCTGATCCCCCTCCCAAAAAGCAGTCCTTCCCGAAGCAGCAAAGACCTTGAAGTACTTCCACTTGAACTCCTGGTAGGACTCCTCCCACTGCGTAAACACCTTCGTTCCAGCATACCCCTTGACCGTATGCCAGCTCCGGTACCGACAACGAGTCCCCGGAATCGCCAGCCCCTTGGGGTTTATCAAGGAGTATAAGTTGAGGAAGGTCTTGGCATACGGCACAAGTTCGAACATGCCGCACACCGTCTGGTACCCACGGAGGAGCGCCCATCCATTCGGATGGAGTTGCGTTAGACTAAAATGGCACAACTCCATCACCTCCCGCTCAAAGGGGGTAAAGGGAAACCTAACCTCCAGCCGCGTAAACAACACCTCATACATCCACAAGAAGTGTGGAGTATCGGTGTGCCTGATAAGTGCCTAATTTATACAAAATTGACATATCAAAATGGCACTTATCTGTTATATTTTTAACAAATTATCTAATTAATTCCCCATATTTTGTAGGATTTAAATATATTTTGAAGAATGGATGCAAGCATAATTTATGAAGAATAATCCCATGAAGAAGGGAAGAAAAGGGCAGAATTGGAAAAGAGCTTAAAAAGAAGATTCTGGACGAAGGCGTCACTCAGCGAAGGATGTGCATCGCTCAGCGCTTTGAACAATATCGCTCAGCGGCCATGAGGTTATCGCTCAGCGAACTTAAGTCGGCAAGCCACTTGCGCCGGC
>QANU01108823.1:13937-83939 GCA_003254905.1 Nissolia schottii
TGATCTTGTCATGCGCGAAAGTGATGACAAGTTAAGAACTGGTGGCGGGCAATTAAACGATAGTTCTATGTAATAAGTAACTGGATGCGTGAAACTATAATGTGATTGAAATTCCCAACAAGCTCCGGAACTACCTCTGATTTGTTTCCTATTTTATTTTCCTGTCTTTTATTTATTTAGTCTATTTAAATATAAATCAAATCACAAATCTTTCACCTCATTGTTTAATTAAATGAACTCAAGAACAGTATTTTTACAACTCCCTGTGGGATCGACCATACCCTATACTGCAATTGGATTCCTTTGGAATCTGAAAGCCGTAGAGTAGGTATGTATAAATAATTAATTTGAACGACAAAAGCGCAGACAAGCTTTCTACGAGCTTGGCATGGTTGTGACAAAACCAAAGCCGTGTCAAGATCCGAGAAAGTGGTTAAAAAGGCTTTCATCAGTGCCTCGCCATGCAAACCCTCTCGTCCTCGGAGGCGGCATCCACGACATATTCGTGGTCCTCCAACCCCTCATCCGTCAACACCAGCGCTTCCTGTAAGCGCTCAATGGAGTCTGGGCCAAACACTGAAGGAATGGCAAAAACCTCCGAATCAATCTAGCTATAGGACGTCCTCTCATGGGCGTCTCTCAATGGACACACTCTCCTCTCCCCCTGGTGGTCCCTCTTCCTCCCCATCACCAATGTATAGAAAACTGAAACGAAAAAACAGAGAACAAAACCCCTATGAACAACTCGCCACAAAAACCAAATCCCTATAACGACAACCCAACAACAACCCACAGGGGAATAACCCAAATATAACAAAGGCAGAAGCAATAAATTCGACCTACAGAAACTAAGGAGAACAACCCAGCAGCAAGAGCAGAAGCAGAAACATATGCGAAATAGCAAACCAGAAACAGAGAGGGACTAGAAGTACTTACAGAGTTGAAGAAGAAGATGAAGGGGGAATGATCCTCCACACGGCAAAAGCAAAGCCCTCGAGTCTCAGAAGAAAAATCGCCTTAGAAAAATCGCCTTAGAAAAATCGCCTTAGAATGATCACCTTAGAACAAGAGAAGACAGAGCTTAAAGAAATCGAAGCAACAGCGAAATGGGAGCAAGTTAGAAGAAGAGCCTGTAAAACAGGCTCCGAAACGGTCGAAATACCCCCACACATGAAACGGTTTCGAAAAAGCGAAATTCAAAAAGCAGAAGTGTACTGGGACATTAATAAGGCGCAAAAATTGAAGCGTTTTCCCTCCAAAGTCATCATTACTTCCCTGCCTCGAGTACCCATCAGCCGCACCCTTGCCACGTGTCCACAATCAACGGCACCCAAATCTCCCGCGATGGGAAGCGCGTCCCATCAAGGATCCCCAAACGTCACACCCTCAGCAAGAGAAGCACATCGAGAAACGCGTCCCAGCGACCTACTCCCTCCGCGTACAATACGTGAAGCTATGCACGGAAGCCCTAGCCAAGAATCGAGGCCTTGAACTCAGACCCCATCGCTCCACTCCGCGCTCCGAGCTGGGGGGGCTCCTGTTACGGACTGGGCCATAAAGGCCCATTCTAGTGACCCGTTTACCCAGGCCCATATCTGCGGACCCGACTCAACTACTCGGGATAAGCCACCCTGAGATCCGCGCCAGCCCAACCGCTCGGGATAAGCCGCCCCGAGGTCCCGGTCATCTTATCTATCTAGGATAAGCCATCCCAGGATTCGCGGACAGTACGCCAAACGCGGGGTCGAGATATCCTCCCACCGCCGAGATACGCGGAACAACCTCAACCGTCTCAATTATATAATAACCCACATCCCAGGTATGAAGATCATCCAATTATCATTCACTATACTCCTTAAACCTTTGCTTACTTGAGCGTTGGAGTGATTGCAGGTATCCACTGCAACGCGGGTCTAGAGATTGATCGTGCCAGAGCCTTCATCCTGTCCTCGAGCTTCAGGATCCGTAGTGTACCGAGGTGCATACTTCGGAACACACCCCAAACTCTTAGAAAAATTGCATCTCATCCCATTCTCTCCTAAATCAAGCCACCAAGTCAAGCCATCAAACCAAGCCACAAATATTCTTAACAAAAAGAGGAAAGAACCATTGAAAGAAGCCACTACCTATAACATACTAAATGCAAACTGCTTTTATAAAAAGAAAAAGTTTATTTGTAATAATTTTTAAAATATTAAGGTTTTTTTGCTTGTAACCAATAATTAAACTTTAACAAGAAATGGAAGTATATAGACGAATAACAATATTCGTTGCAAAAGTGTTTGTATTAATTTCTATCAACAAGCAGAAACTATTACAAATGAATTTTTTGTAATAGTTATTTAGACCAAATTTTTGTCAAACAGTTCTCTGTGGCGATAAATAGTACAAAGAAATTTTTTGACAAAATTTTTGTCTAAATAATTTTTAAAAAATAACTTGTAATCATAGATGACAATTTTTTGTAAGTAATTAACAAGTTAGTTATTTTTTAAAATAATTACAGATAGATTTTTTGACACACACATATATATATATATATTTGTTTGTATATTTCACACACACACACATATTTGTTTGTATATTTTTCATTTGTTATTGAACATTCTTATTTTTTTTGTTACAAACAAAAAATGTCTTTAATTAGTTAAAAAATAGTATGTATTATTGAGAAAACCTTTCTATTTGTAAATTTTACATGTATTTAGCATTTTTTTCTTAGTAGTGGCTTTTTTTTTTTAAACGAACTAAAGTAGAAGTCACTGGCAAAAATAACTATTAAATATAGACAAAACTTAAATTAAAAAACAATCTATTACACATACCTTTTTTTAATCAGTGAAATATTTTTTGACTGTAACAAATAAATAAGAATTTTGAATAATATATTAAAAATATACTTACGAATATCCATATTCATATGAAATAATTAAAAAATAAAATAAAACTGATTTAATAATTACATAAGAAAAATTTTTGTTTTTCAATTTTTCGATTATAAGTTATTATTGTTTTATTTTTTTAAAAATTATTTAGATGAAGTTTCTATCGGAAAAATCTATTAATAATATTTCTTGCTTGTTGGCAAGAATTATTATAAAGCGAATTTTGTAATAAATATAAATATCATACTATATAAGTTCATATATTATTAAAAATTGCTTTTTTTATGGACAAAAAAATCTATTTGTAATTTAAAAAATCGATTTGTGTTATAGGAAAAAAATACTTTTATAAAATCAATTTGTATTTAATATTTTATGGAAGTGGCTTTTTTTTTTTTTAGAAAATAGTTAATAACATTAGCCACATGACTTAGGAAAAAAAATGGAGAGATATGTAACTTTTTTTTAATAGTTTAGGGCACGATGCTATTTAACTAAACTTTAGACAACGTTTATTTGTTAAGACAATATAGAAATATTGACATGTGAGGATAAAAATCTTATTTATTCACTGAGACAAGCACAAAATTTTGTGTCCTAAGATAGAAAATCTGTTTATTTTCTATACATTTATTTTGCTGGGACACGACGCAGGAACGCAACATTTCAGATTAGAATAACATGTTTTTTTCCTATTAAATTAATGCAATTTTAAATCATCTGAAGTGTATTTTTTTATCTCATCTTTATTAAACTAAATAAAATATAGATAAAAATAATTGCGTCTCATACACTATTACTAAACATAATATAAAATTGACTTATTCTCTTATTTTATTTTTTATGTCTCTCTCCTCTTATTTTTGTATTCCTATCTTGTCTTAACCACCCAAATGCAAATATATTTTTCCCAAATATAAATAACTTTCCCACGTGTAAGAAGGGAGGCTACCTAGCAGGACCACAAACCTAAGTAGGAGAGTCGCAAGACGCAAAAACCATCCCCAACAGCGTGACGACGTCGCTTCAGTGCAGTAAAGTAAATCCAAGTGATTATTATATCATTTTTGGGGTCCCTGGTCTGAAATTTTTGGTTCGCTGCTACTTCCTTCCTTCGTTCACTTCCTTCATTCGTTGCTGCTACCCTGAGTTTGTGAAAAAGCGCAGGCATCAACGTCGCATGGGTTGTTCCCTTTCTCTCTCATGGAACTACGCAGAGCCCTAATAATAATCACCACTGCTTCACACCGGTATCTATCTCTCTTACCATTTTTTTACACTTCACTCTTTCATTTTTTTCTTTCTTTGTTCTTTCCAATTTTTTTTTTTCCTATTCTTTTTATTCTTTTCTTTTTTTTACTTCTTCACCGTCAGCAGCTTTGTGCCTTGTCTTCATCTTGGTCTTATTTTATCCGTTTCGGTCTTTATTTCTGTAAATTTTTGAACTTTTTCAATTTTCTGAACCTGGGCTCTTCTTTTTTAGGAAAAAAAATCAATTCTTTTTTGTGTGGTTTTCGATTTTTCAGCCCTTGTGACTGTTTTCTTGCTACTTGTTGCTTCTTCTTTCTCTTTTGCTTTGAGTAAAGTTTTTCCCTTTTTTTTTTCTTTTTTCATTTTAAGAGGGGACGGCTGTGTTTTTTTTTTCTTTTTCCTTTCAGTGGAGCGTCTGGTGTGGGTGATTTTTGGGCTTTGAAATTTCTGGGTTCATGATTTTCTGGGAAAGTAGAAAGCTCTGTTTAAGGGACGTTTTTGTTTTTTGGTTTTTGGCAATTTATTTTCATTGACCAAGTGCTCTCTTGTTTTGGATGATTGCTTACTGCATGTGGTAATGGAATGGTATGGTATGTTTCGTAATTATTTGAACTTTTGCATAGTAACGGTGAGGATAAGAATTGGTCTGCTTTCCATATCTGGCGTGCAAAAATGTGACAAGAGTTACAGCTTTCATGTATTTTTTACTGTTATTAGTATTATTATTATTTTGATATTTTACTGTTATTATTATTATTAGTATTATAATTATTAATATTATTATTATTAATATTATAGGCCTTTTTCATGTTAATGTAATGCATTAACACACATGAAGTTCGTGAGGAGAACTGAATTAGCTTATCTGTCATCAATGCTGTAACTGTAAGGTGCTACTATATTTCGTAAAAATTTTGGGCACATAACCATTTTTGGGTTTTCTACTTTTTAAGAAATAAAATAAAACTAAACTAATGATATACATGAATGCTGTAACTGAAAGGTGCTACTGTATTTGGTAAAATTTTGGGCACAACCATTTTCAAGTTTTCTACTTCTTTATTTATAATTAAATTATTTGTGAAATGACTGTATGATCAGAGTGCGCTTTCAACTTTATTTTTTTCCTTTGTGCGGAATACATTGCAATTATTTTTAAGGTGCTGTGCTGGAATGAAACTAAAGGAATTGATGACTTGAAATTATTTGGCTGATTTATATTTTCAAATAAACTTTTTTTTTCTCTTTTCTGGCAGTGACACCATTGTCTTCCTTCTAGTTGTTTCACATATTATTTTATGTCAGGATGGAACAAAATTCTTACACTGTTTGTGGTTCAACTAGGGGATTGTTGCACCAAGCCAAAGCATTCATTTGTTTTGTGGTTCTGTCATGTGCCTTCTTCTTCTGCACTGCAAATGGGTTATGCACAACAAATGGGATGCAAAATCCACCCGAATATGATGCTTGCACATCTTTTGGGGAAAGCTACAATTCCGATTTTCCAGAATCTGTTGTTGGTGACACTAGTTTAGACTATGGATCTCCAACTACCCTTGACAGTTTTGAAAGCGTGTGTCCAAACACTCACTCTTTCTGCTTTCCTTCAACATTATCTGGACTTTATCATAAAGAGAAACGTCTGAAGCCAGATTCTTTTGGAAGGAATCAGTATGGTGGTCCATTTTGTGTAGGGTTAGCTCATGATGCAACAAACAGAAGCTCGTTGTCTGACTATGGTATGTTTAAGTTGATCAATGGCGGTATTGTTTCTTGTTCTTTGAACTCCAGAGATGGATTTAGTGATGTACCGGCTCTTCAAACTGAGGGCTGTAGTAAAGATGATCTTTCTTTCTGTGGAGGCACTTTGTTTAAGCAGACAACATCGGCTTCTTGGTCAAAGAATTCTGAGATGTCCAAATCAAGTTCCATTGATGGTTTATTCACTCCCAATGTAAGAATTGACCCTACTGTTCTGGACTGGGGGCAAAAATATTTGTATTCTCCTTCAGTTGCTTTCTTAACTGTGGTGAATACATGTAATGACAGCATATTAACCCTCTATGAACCATTCAGCAGTGGCTTACAGTTCTACCCGTGTAACTTTAGTGAGGTTTCGCTAGGACCTGGTGAATCAGCTTTGATTTGTTTTGTTTTCTTCCCTAGATGTCTTGGCTTGTCATCGGCTCACCTGATCTTGCAGACAAGCTCTGGTGGATTCATAGTAGAGGCTAAAGGATATGCCAGCGAATCTCCCTTCGGAATTCAGCCCTTATTAGGTTTGGAAATTTCTCCTGGTGGAAGGTTGAGCAAGAATTTTTCATTGTTTAATCCCTTCGACGAAACACTTTATGTGGAGGATATAACTGCTTGGATATCAGTTTTGTCAGGACATAATTCTGTTGAAAATGAAGCTGTTCCTGTTGAAAATGAAGCTATTTGTGGCATACATAATTCTCAGGTTTCTGATAGTCTTCTCTTCCCAACCATTAAGGACCGCTTAGTTGTACAGAGTAGTCAAATTGGTTCACCAATTGTAGCAATCAAGCCCCACAGGAATTGGGAGATTGGTCCACATAGCTCTGAAACTCTCCTAGACATAGATATTACAGTTGGATTTGAGGGGAAAGTTTTTGGAGCATTTTATTTGCGTTTACTGAGGCTCTCACAAGACAAGTCTGATACTATTATGGTCCCTATTGAAGCTGAAACGGGTCGTCATTTTGATTATGACATTGTTGGAATATTTGTTTCAGCAACTCTTGATGGTCTAGTAGCATGCGATGGAGGAGAAACTGTTATTACTATCTCTTTAAGAAATTATGCCCCTAAGGTTTTAAGTTTTGTCAAAATGCTAGATGTTCCCGACAATGAACTTTTCCAAATCAAGTATATAGAGGGCTTACTGCTTTTCCCTGGGACTGTTACGCAAGTTGGCATTATTTATTGCAGTTACCTGGACATTAATTTACTTGACATGCCATCTAAAATGTCCAACTTGCGAGGGAACTGCAAACTTGTTATTCTTACAAATGATTCAACCAATCCCTCGATTGAGATTCCATGCGCGGACATACTGCATACTTGCTTTGAACATCAAAGGCTTTCATCTGTTGGAGTACAAGACAGTTCCAAACTCATCAAATCTGGCAATATAAGGGAAAGGCACGAGGTCAGAAGCTTGCGATTGCTACCAAATGTAAAGGTATGGATATCTAGCTCCTATGTCTCTGTGTTTATTTGAACACATTTTTTGATGAATTTGTTTTCAACTTTGTAATTCAAAATTTATAGTTACCAAGTTTCAAGAATACAACTTTCCCCTGCAAAGACTTGTCTGCTTCTACTGAATCTAACAGCGCATATTATAGTTCCCCCTCACCCCCTACCCCTTATGTTCTTATGATATGTAAAATGTATGATTCCATGGGGATATTCTTGTTTAGAATATTAAACTTGACAATTACTGTCAGCTATTGATTGTCATTTAGATATTTGTTGCACATGAAGTATGTATGAGAGTGTAGGAGCTTAGAAATGAATGCCACTTATTTATAAATTCAGAATTAGCAGTATAGTGAATATATCTAAGTTATTGATTTGAAGAGTCCGAAGTCTGACAATGTTGAAAGATATGGACCAAATGCTGGAGAATTGAGTTTGATAGGTGTTAGAACTGGTACCAATGGAACGAAATACTAAATTTTATTTAATATACTGTATTCCAGTGGGGAATATCAGTTGCAAAACAATTCAGACGGAATAAAATTCCTGAACTGAATTCTGGCCTTACTCAAGTTCTGCCTCCCCTCTATCCTTCCCATGTTATGAACTTATCATTCCACATTAGAGAAAATCAAGGGGATCAGTTTTATTCTTTCCTAATTAATTTAAACAGATTTGACTCCTAAAATTCCTCACTCCCATCTGTTTATTCTTTCTCCTAGTCATCACAATCATTCCTCTTCCTAAAATCTCTCATTTTTAATTGATATTCTTTCTAGCTGTAGCTGATTTCTCCCTTGCATTTAGTGCACTCTTTTTTCCTCTTCTTTCATACACAATGTATTTGGGTTGCTAATTCTTACTCTTGGGCCTAGGATCTCTATCAATAGGTTTGAGACAATAAATGGCTAGGGTGCTCTAGGACAGTGTTAAGAAATTTCAATATAATCATGTGCTTTTCAGGCAAGGCAAACAAGTGATTAAACTAACAAACTAGTACCTAATTATCTATAATAAACAGCAGAAAATCTCTCTTACTCAAGGGCTTAAATGTGGAAGGTTGGATTCATAAACTACTAGAATGTATAGCAATTCTTCTTTGGCATCATGTGATCTTTGGAGATTCTTGTATGAGCACAAGTTTGGGCATGCTCACAATAAAAGTGGTTCCTACCAACCTTATCCAAGATACGCTAGCTCATTTATGAGTTTCATCAACTTTATGGTGTGTTCCTGAGGTGATAGACTTGTGCCTGTCCAATAACTTTTAGTGATCTTTTTCCATTGGGTATGCATAGTCCTTTTTTACCATTGTTTGATTCCCCCCTTCCCCCCCAAACCAAATCTTTTAATGCTCTTCTCTTTTTTGTTTCTTGCTCTTTTCTTGTGCCTCATCCTTAAAGAGAAAAGATCTAGTTATTTTAAAGTATTCTATTATGATGTTTTGTAAAGGCAGTAATCCTTATTTTGCATTTTCTTAAAAGGAAAGGGGACTTTCATTAAAATCATCTTTCCATAATTGTCTGTCTTTCCTACAAATTGTTGTACACATTTGTTAGTTATCAATAGTGCACTATAGCAGCGCTATAGCGGCGTAGCGGCGCAGTGCAGCGCAGAGGGTCGCCGCATCAGTGAGGTGCGACATGTCGCGATTGCGGGTGTCGCGGACGCCATTGCGGTCGCTATTGCAGGCTACGGGTTGCAATTTCATTTCGAGGTGAAATGATGCATTTTGCTCCCCCCTTTTTTTCATTTGGCACNTCCTCTTCTTCCTCTACAAGCAACCTTGAAAATGTTTCATAGGACACACATGATCCTTGCCCCACCTTTCTCCACATTTGAAACATAATCCCTTTGCCTCTCTTGCCATTCTTCTTGTGACAAGCGTTTAGCCTCATCCCTCCTCTTTTCTGCACCCCTTTCAACTGTGAATTTCAGCCCTTCAATGGCCGGATTAGATCCTCCTCCTATTCCTCCTTTAGGCCCAGTTGGAGGTTTATAAGCTTGGAAACCCCTCTGGAAGCCACCTCCCATTTTCTGATTCGGCCCTACTCCACTTTTCTTCTAAGCTTGGTTTCTTTCTTCCAACTCAAGGGCCTTGTCCGTCATGGCAAACAAGGTCCTAAACGAGCTGACCTTCAATTCTGCTTGTATTTCATTTTGTAGTCCATTGAAGAAAATACCCATAACCGTCTCTCGATCCAAGTCCTTCTTTGAGCTTGCAACAAGCTCGAACTCCCTCTATTGCATAGCCGTAGTGGTCTACTTCACCTTCAGCAAGGGACCCAAGGGATTGCGAGCCACCCCTAGATGGAACCTCTTAATTAGGTCTTCCTTAATCTCCCTCCACGTTGGAACAAGTACTTGATCGTCCCACCATTGATGCCACGTAAGAGCATCTCCCTCCGGCTACTAATGCCATCTCCATTTTATCATAATCATCCACCCTATTCACCCTGAAATACCGCTCAACCTTAACCAACCATCCATACGCATCATTACCCAAAAAAATTGGTAGTTCCAATTTTCGTCCAGTTTCCACCCTCGTCGGATGCGAATTCCCTTCCCTCCTTGTGTCTTGATCATTTTCCTCATCATTGTGACCTTCGTTGTTGGGTTGGCTATGACTCTGATCA
Organism: Nissolia schottii; assembly: GCA_003254905.1. Lineage (NCBI taxonomy): Eukaryota > Viridiplantae > Streptophyta > Magnoliopsida > Fabales > Fabaceae > Nissolia > Nissolia schottii. The sequence goes on from QANU01108823.1 coordinate 23,935, forward strand.
CGACTCATTCTCTCTATCTGCCGAGTCAGATTCTCGAGAATCTACCTCTGCTCTGCTTGATTCTTCTCGATAGCCTCCATTCTTGCCTCCATGATCGTCTCCTTGATTGCAGCAGCACTGGTAGACAGCATTCACAGTCTCTAGGACAAGGAGCTCTGATACTAGTTGTTAGAACTGGTACCAATGGAACGAAATATTAAATTTTATTTAATATACTGTTTTCCAGTGGGGAATATCAGTTGCAGAACAATACAGACGGAATAAAATTCCATATGGAAAACAAGCCTAGGAATAAAGGATCCCTTAACCCTCCTAGCCTCACTGAAGTTCAGCCTCCCCTCTATCCTTCCCATGATCTAAATTTATCATTCCACATTAGAGAAAATTAAGGGGATCAATTTTATTCTTTCCTAATTAATTTAAATAGATTTGACTCCTAAAATTCCTCACTCCCATCTGTTTATTCTTTCTCCTAGTCATCACAATCATNGATATGATAAAAAAGTTTACTTATTTCTCCTTAAATATCTAAATTATCATTTTGTAATTCTGATGATAATTAAAACAAAAAATCTCTGCTATTTTTTTTTGTGAAGGTTATAGAGACAGCAGATGCAGATGAATTAGTTCTTGGCAACTGGGGGTCTCAAGGAACGACTGGTGGCTTGTCTGTGCTTCATGATCAGGAGGTGCTATTTACAATGGTTCAAGTTGGAAGTTATGTGTCTAAGTGGATTACTGTAAAGAATCCTAGCCAACTTCCTGTTATAATGCAGCTTATCTTGAACTTGGGAGAAATTATCGATGAATGCAGGGGTCCAGATGATTTATCATTCCCCTCTTCATCTGGTAATGTAGTTGTAGATGAAGCCACTACTCCAAAAAAGCATGGATTCTCGGTACCACAGAGTGCAGTGACAGAGGCTTATGTGCACCCCAATGATTATGCAACTTTAGGGCCAATAATTTTTTATCCATCCAAGCGATGTGGGTGGAGTGGTTCGGCATTGATAAGAAACAATCTTTCGGGCGTGGAGTGGATACCTTTGAAGGGCTTTGGCGGGTTGCGTTCCCTTGCTTTGCTCGAGAGGTCTGAGCATGTTCGGAGTATAAATTTCGATATGACAATGCCGAAGCCCCTCAATTTCTCTCTTCCATATGCCTTGCTTCACATGAAAGACATTTCTGCTGCCTGCTCGCGGCCTTCAGTGAAAGTAGTTTATGCCAAGAACACCGGGGACTTGCCGTTAGAGGTTAAGACAATCAGAGTCGGGGGAAGAGACTGCGGCCTGGATGGTTTCAAGATTCATGCGTGCAGAGGCTTTGCTCTCGAGCCCGGGGAGTCGAAAAAGCTGAAGTTATCGTACCAAACTGATTTTACTGCAGCCATGGTACATCGAAATCTTGAACTTGCTTTGGCTACTGGCATTATTCTGATACCCATGAAGGCGAGTTTCCCTTATGATGTGCTGAGCAGCTGCAAGAAATCCGTGTTTTGGATGCGGGCGAAAAAATCCCTTGTCGGATTCCTCTTCATCGCGCCCTTGCTTTTTCTGGTGTTCTGCTTCGTATTTCCCCAAACCGTTGGGTTGGGCTCCTTGGACAACTTGTGCAACAGTGACACTGATAACTCCATCCACACCATAAAGCATGCCTCCTTGGACAACTTGTGCAGCAGTGATACCGATAACTCCATCCACACCATAAAGCATGCCGGGAAGACCGCTTTACTCCCTTGTAACCACAGTGAGGGCAAGTTATCGGTGATCGGCAAGACAAACCATCCGTTTTGCTCGGTTGAAAAAGATGACGCGGCCTCGACGACAACGCAGCCTCAACAATGCAGTCCATCTCAACATTTGACGCAGGCTTCCGAAAACCATAGGGAGTCTAGTCATTTATTGGACGCTCTGGACGAAAGAAAATTGCTGGCCGCCGCCGCAGTTCAATGCTCCGATGCCGTGAGAGCATCCCAAGTGGGCAGCCTCGTGGTCAAAACCGGAAAGGAAAAGGGTAGGAGGAGGCGGAGGAAGAGCCGCGGCGGAAAGCTAACGGCGCTGTCCGAGGTTTCAAGCAGTCAAAGCGGAAACTCGACGCCCTCGTCGCCCATGTCCCCATTGGCCTCCGCGCCAGCTAAATGCAGCTGGCTGCTGTCGCCCGACGTGGAGCAACCCGTGCCCGAGGCTCGTGGCTCGATTCAAACCACTCCGGTGGCTCCCCGGCATTCTGCCTCTGCGGCCAAGACAAAAATGTTCAGGCCTGAGACTCCGGCGGAATGCCGCGCCAGCGACGTTCCTCCTCCTACGGCGCCTCGTTCAGCTTCAGCACCCGATGAGATACTCTCTACTACCCCTTTGCTGGTGCCAACATCATCTACGGTTACTTCGCGCGCTCCTGGCTCCAATCTCAACAAGCAAAAGGCTGTTGAATCAGCACCGATGGCAGATGGGTATAGATATGATATATGGGGTGTTCATCTTTCTGGGCTTCATTTGTTGGATCCGAAAGAGGTCACTTGCATGAAGTCTATTCCCGCAGAAATGAATTTCGGGAGCTTCTTTGTAGAGGGGCCACATTCCGTTGTGACAAAATCGCAAGAAGGCTAATAATAATAATAATAATAATCATCATCATAGTATATATGAAAATAAATTCACATAGCGTTTTCTTGGGTGCACTTTACTACTTCAAGCTTCAGCTAGCTTAATTTGAAAAAAGTAAAATATAATGAACGAAGAAAGAGTAGAAGAGAGAGAGAAGTGTAAAATATAATCCAGAAATGTAGGTTGCTAGAGCAAAATTATATAAACAGAACCAAAAATTTCACATAACTACATTTAGGCATCAACGAGTTAAGAACTTGCTTCAAAACTTAAAAACGACGCTTTTATGATTTTAAGTATACCTTGATGATAATAACCCGCACCAATAAAACTCATAACCACTTTGCTAATTAACTCATCCCGCACAAAATAAAACACTTTCAATAAATTACCATCACCAATGTAACAAACAGTAACGTAATTCAATTAGCTTCGGCTACAATAAAATACAAGAATCACAATTTATAACATTATTATATTACAAATTGTGTACTACTACTTTCTAACAAGTCACTACTAGGAAAATGTATTTTAGTGACGGAAACACAATCTGTTGCTATATTTTATGTTAGCGATGAAATTCCGACGAAATAGCATTTCTTTGCTAAATTTAGAAAATAGCGACCGACTTGTCCGTTGCTAAATGTTTTTTTGCTAATTTGCCAATTAAAAGCCCAAAAAACTATGGTATTCTCTACATTTTACTGAACGAAGATGACCGCCGCGAAACGGAAACGGCGACCACCATTGTTGAAGCTCACCACCGCCAAAACGCAAAATGGAAATGAGAAGACAAATGCAAGGTATCGATCATGTTCTTTCTTTCTTTCTCTTTGAGCGTGTGATGAACGAACAAAGATAGAGAACAAAGAGAGTGAGTGTAATAACCTGACTTCTTTCCAATTAATTCCTATTACATCCAGAAATTATGCGCTTTGATTGAACGTTTCGATTTCGTTGTTTGAGGGTTGCTTTATGGATGCAGTTAACCTGTTTGATGATATGCTTGAACCACCATATTTTCTTTGAGCTACAATTTGTCTTGTTTCACATGTCAAGCGTCAGTCTTCATTTCTTCTTCCATACATGTCAAACCATACATGTCAGCAAGTGCTTTGTTATCGACTCACTTATGTAATTTATTTGCATTTTCACATCTTTGAATTGTTGGTAAGTTGGAGTGTTCAACTTGAGTTTAGAAATTTGAATAAATTCTAGAGGTGCTAAATTTAGCTGGTCATGTTGAGTTCATTTTTTTTTTTTTTTAAATTTTTTATCTCTTTGCCACGTTGCAAAAGGATGGGGAGATGTTGATTATTCCTAATACTTGACTAATTTGAAAGATATACCAGGCATTGGATGTATGCTTTTATCACTCAATTCACTCTGCTGTGAGACTGATGGTGATTTCTTCGGGTCAAGGTTCATCTCTTATCATATGTGTGGGAATATTGACGGGATATATGGAGACATTACACAAAATGCTCTCACAGGTATCAGGTACATGACAGCATGCAAATCCAAGCTTTGATAGTCTCCATGTTTGGGCTTTGTATGTGTTATTTTTTTTTATCCTGATTTTATCAGGATGTATTAACTGTTATTTCAGCTTGCCCATGTCAATGTATGCATAATGCTCTCTCTCTCTCTCTCTCTCTCTCTCTCTCTCTCTCTCTCTCTCTCTCTCTCTCTCTCTCTCTCTCTCTCTCTCTCTCTCTCTCTCTCTCTCTCTCTCTCTCTCTCTCTCTCTCTCTCTCTCTCTCTCTCTCTCTCTCTCTCTCTCTCTCTCTCTCTCTCTCTCTCTCTCTCTCTCTCTCTCTCTCTCTCTCTCTCTCTCTCTCTCTCTCTCTCTATATATATATATATATATATATAGTGCCATGAATAGGTCTATTGCTATGCCTTTGATCGCCTTTTGTGTTTTTTTAATTATGGCTAAAGATTTATAATTTTAATCTCTATTATGATGACATGTTTAATAAAAAAATTTATGACGGCATGAAATCTTAGAGATTTGATTGTCAAATTTATGACCAATTTATTTTAGTCTCTAGTGGGACTTGCTTTTGCCCATTTGCTTATTTTGGTCTCTAGTAATACATATAATTCAATTTTAGATTGACTTTATCTTTAATATATATATATATATATATATATATATATATATATACACACAGATATACATATATCCTTAAAATTGGAATTTCTTTTATAAAGGATATCATAAAATCTTAAAGATTTTAAAAATATTTTGATATCCAATTATTTATTTTTGGGATATGAAATATATCGATGTGATCTGGTTATAATGTAAAGAATCCAGCTGTATTATTTGGATTCAAATATTTATAAGGAAACACATTTTAAGATAAATTGATTGAAACAATATGCTACCAAAGTATGTAGCACCCTAGCTAACTGGTTTACGCTCAAGTCGTAAACTATGCTTACTAGGTTGTTGACGGCTTTGGTGGGAATACTTTTAGTCCTTTGTTATCTTTAAAAATACTCTTTACATAAAAATACAGGCTGATTTGAAATTTTCTCAACTTATTTATTTAACATGAAATATGAGCCACGCTTAGAGAAAAACATATATTTCGAGCGATAGCGCCTTGAGGCTTAATGATTATCGAACAGGATATATATATATATATATATATATATATGCAAACATAGCAATTATAGCAAGCTTAACATAAGTGGTCCTCATACATCATTTCATCATCAATAGTATTACATAGTTCATATAGTAAAAGGTGTATATATAACATAGTTTGTACAACAGATAATATACATATAACCTAAGGACTAATGGAACACTACTCCATTTAGTCCGTACAAAATGCACATCACGGTAGACGGGACAGATCACACTACTGCTTTGAGGGTCGGGCCTTCATTGCACCTCAGGGTCCTCTTCTAGGTCCTCTTCCTCTTCTTCCTACTCCTCCTCCCTCGGGTCCTCGTCCATGGGATCTTCTTCGTCCAAATCCTCTTCCTCCTCCTCAGCGGATTTGTAGACGGGTGAGTCGTCTTCCTCCTCGGAATCCCATATGGACTCAGAGATGGCGAATAGACCTCGCTGACTAATGGTTAGCCTGGAGGGTCTTGCCTTGACATCAGGGATCCGAGGAGCTAGTTGGCATCAGAACGGAGGGATAACCCATTTCCTTGCGCATCGGCGAATCCGTAGACTGGATAGGGGTGCTGCTGCGGGAATTGAGTTCGAATCCATCTCCACGTCTTTTTCATATGGTGCAGGCTCGTCTTTGTCGATGAGGATGGGTGTGGAGGGATGATCACCTGGGCCAATGGTAGACTTGGAAAAGGCATAGGGGCTGGCAGAGGGGCGCTTGGAGCATCGGCATGCAAGTAGGTGTAGGTCTCTGTGATGACCCCCGTAAATCCACCGACAGGTGCTCAAGATCCTCATCCCGTTGCGCGGCGGGATGCACGTCATGGTTCCTAGAGTCATAAACGAATGGGGATGAGAACACTGCATTCTCAGTGGGAAACTCTAGGCGTAGGACTAAACATTTTTTATTCGATTATAATACAAGCCGCTCAGGAGGTCTCTAAGTGTCAATTATACTAATATTCCTACTTATTTTATTCTTGCTAATCCTGAGCAGCTTTATCTACTTTACTAGGTGACTGGGGAAAATTCTAATCTTTACCTTATTCATTGAAGAAGTACAATCGCTCTTTCTATTACTTATACGTCAAGTGTTAGGGGATTACGTAGGCGCATATTATTTATATCTTATAGAGGCAGCCTTATGAAGACCTAATGCCTCACATACATTACATACACACATCAAAAACTTATGCATGAAGGGATAGGGGTTCTCTTATGTGCCTTGGGCAACTTCCTTCTTCGTGTCATTATGTCCATTATTCCCCTTTGTACCCCGTGGGACTGTCGTCCCCTTTTGGTGTACAACCTACTCCTCTTTCATATCTTTGACGACTAGGTAGATTTCATACCTATGTGGTAGTAAACCACAAATGCTTTTAGCATAATAATTGATAGGGAATGACCATCCAGCTTGCGGGATGGTAATGGGCCTTCCCTTTCGACGCGGTTAGGGGTGGACTCGTACTTTCATAACATATCTCTCTTGACTTTACTTGCACTCTTAGTGACTTTGACTTACCTTGACATATTAACGTTATACTTGGGACACATATATTTATTTCTTTAATCTGACTTCAACACTCACTCAGGCGTAGGCCTGCGTTATCATCATAAACCAATCCATCTGCCAGGATCAGCGAGGGCTTGTCTGTTGACGTGCTAAGAGAGGGGGTTTCTTTATTATATCGATGTACTCATCTTCAAGGCATACCGGGCCCATTGTGGCCAGAACCTTTTTAAGATCTTACTTTTTTCCCTAAGGTTCATTTATGATCTTCTCACAATTAGGTGATTAGCTTCTAGTTATCTAGGTTGCTCTAGCATCTTAATGACAACCATTCCCTCATGATGCATAATAATCACAGATACAATATATAATATACAGGTAATTACTTGTTATACATAAATTAAGGTGAGATAGTGCTTGTTGGGATATGTGGGACCCTGAGGATTTCTCAGGTCGCTCAGCTACCTTGTTAATAGTCGCTTAGCAACTTAGGGTTCTCCAGGTCGCTTAGCGCCCTATCAGCGAACATTGGGACCACTCAGGTCGCTCAACGCCTCTCCAGGGTTGCTCAGAGGCCTGGTGCAAAACCTGTTGGACAACTTTGCTTCCTACTTACTTGTTGCTCTCATTTTCTCAAACTTTTCTCATGCAATCCTTTTAGTTTTACTCACAACATATTCCAACAACGCACAAGAAAATGCTATAAACTTTCAAAAACATAAGAACCACACATTCACAAACAACAAACAACATAGCACATGTCATACTATATTTTACAACACACAACATACAACACACAACACACATAAACCACTAGAGTGGTGCTTTTCCTATGTTTACCCACTTGTGAAGAAGTTTTGGTGTTAGTGAAGAAGCTTGGAGTGGAGTCCCAATGAGCCTTGAGATTCCGAAGTTTGTTCTCTCCCTTTCTCCAAAATAAAAAAACTTGAGAATAGGTGATGGAGGTTGAGTCTTGGGGAGGGATGAGATGGTGTTCTTCTCTTGGTGGTGAGTGGAAGAAAATGAAAGAAAAGATGAGGAGACTTGGAGGCTATGTGTTTCGGTTTTGGAGAGTAAAAAGACAAAGCAAATTGCTCAAATTTTGCAAGCCAAAGAAGTGTGCTTAAGGGCTTGCTTGCAATGTATTTATAGAGGGTTTGGGAGTGAAAATTTTCTCCCAAAAGCTGAAGAGGAGCTCGGTTTTGGGTAGCATTTTGGCGAGAAATTGATTTAATTTCACAAATGGTAACATGACGGAGTAAGGTGGTGAATAGTGAAAGGTATGGGTGGAGGTAAGGTGGGTGTAAGAGGGTGGTTGATAAGGCTTCCATGTGAGTGTGTGTGTGTGCCGAGTTGGTGGCTGATTTTCAGCCCAAAATTGCACGTATTTGATCGTGTTTGGTTGTTAACTATCCATGTATGTGTATAGTCATACATGCACAAAAATTTAACGGATATCGTAAAAATTATGTAAACATAAAAACACTATATTCTAACTCTTCTAATAAGGAATTTAGATTAATCCAAGGTACTCGCAATTTTACTTTCGTAAAAGTGAGTCTTACGGATACCTTTCATACGTAATTAAATTCCGGCGACGACAGAAAGTTGGTCTGAATCTCGCGGAATTTTGCGAGACCGCGAACTATTTCCTTGAATGGCATTTTTAGAAAATAAAATTTGTGATTTAAATTTCCAATCTAAATAAACGACTCGTATATTTATTTATTACGCGAAATCCTTTCTAAGGAAAAAGTCGGATGCTACACCCTCTATTGTTAAAATAATTTTATTTTTGAACTTAACAAACATTATGAGCATGTGATTCATGCAAATATTGGTTGACTCAAAGGAAGATCAATATTTGGCTGAATTACATGAACACTTTTGATGATAAATGTAACATCCCGATTTTTCCCTTACGAAGAATTTTGCGTAATAAATAAAAACGAGCCAATTATTGATAGGGAAATTAAATTATAAAATGTATTTTCAAGAAATGCCAGTCAAAATAATTGTTTCGTGATCTCGCGAAGTTTCGTGAGATCCGAGCCGATGTTCGGTTGTCACCCGAATTTAAGTATGTATCATAGGTATCCGTAAAGAACACTTTTATGAAAATAAATTTAAGAATACCTTGGATTGACTTAAATTTCTTATCCGGAAAATTATTAGATCACGATGGTGTGTCTGAAATATTTTTAGGACAGCTGTACACGAACGGTTAACGACCAAACATGATCAAACATGACCAAAATTTGGCCACATGGTCGTGGCCATTAGATCTCTCACACGACGCTCAGCGCGCGCGCACACACACACACTCACAAACTCAAAGAAAGTGAACAAGTCAAAGCAATCAATCCTCTTCCAAAAGATGTCACTATTCATGATGTGTAATAAATGAGCATTTATCCCCTTAATTTGACTTTTAATTAAAGGAAAAATTGGCCAATATTGGGCCAATTTCTCACGGCACTGAGGCTATAAATAGCCTTCATGGGTTGCCATGGGTTCTTTGTTTTCATTCATCTGTTTCCACCTAAATACGTTCCGTTTGTGTACTTTGTCGTTACGCTGCAGTAGCCGAAAATTAGCATGAAAAAGCTACGCACTTGTGGGAACTTCTTCTCGCCACCCTCACCATCAACAAAAACTCTTAGGAAGTGGGTAACACCTATCTTACTCACCTTCTTGGTGATTTTTAAGTATTGTGTGTGTAATATATGAAAATATAATGTATTATGTGATAGATATTGGGTTAATGTTGCATATATGATTTTGTGTTTTCTTGGAGTTGAAAATGGGTTGGAGTGATTGTTGGAATTATGTGGTGAAACTCTAAGAAGTGTGCATGGGAATGGTTTTGAAGAACATGCAGAGGGAAGCAAAAAGTGCAAAGCTGTGACCTGTTTCACGTCCAGGGCACTGAGCGGCCATAGAGGTCCGTTGAGCACAGGTCATTCGAATGACCATGCGTAGTCATTCGAATGAATCACTGATTTTTCTGAACTGAGAGCAAAATGTTCAAGTCATTCGAATGACTAGCCTTGGGTCATCTAAATGACCTATTTTGTGCACTAATCCGAGAGCCAAATTTCCGTGTCATTCGATTGAATTACCTTAGTCATTAGAATTACATTAGTTATTCGAATGACCTAGGTTTTGAAGCTCTCGGTTTTCCATTTTCTTATTCATGGAGGTTTGTATCCGGTATTATGTGTTAACATTGTGTGAATGTGCATCATGAGGACTTGGTTGTCATTCAGGCTTTAGGATAACCTTAGCTAACTAGAAGTTATCACCTAACTCTATTAAAGATCATAAATGAACCTTAGGGAAAAAGTAAGCTCTTAAGAAGGTTCTGGCCACAAAGGGCCGGTGTACCTTGAAGAAAGTACATAGTTATATAATAGGAAATCCCCCTTTCTTGGCACGTCTACGGACAAGTCCCTCGCCAGTCCAGTAAGATGGATTGGTTAATGATGGAAAGCAGGCGGAGACCTGATTTAATATTACAGACAATACGTCCCAAAGTCGTGACGTCAAAACAAAATACGTCCCAAAGTAGTAACGTCAAAACACAATACGTCCCAAAGAAGTGACGTAAAGGGGCCCCAAAGAATGATAAAGAATGAGTAAACGAGTCCACGCCTGGTCACGTCGAATAGGAAGGCCCCTCGCCATTCCCCAAGTTGGATGGTTGTTCCTATCGTTATTCGATGAGTTATGCCAACGAGCACTCGTGGTTAACTACCACACTGGTCAGAGCGCTGCTGGGTCATCCATGATAAGGAACGAAACTAGGTTGTAGTTGGATGGCCATGACTACAAAGTTTGAAGGGCATAAAGAACTAAGAAGGACGCGACCCCAATACGCAAGCGTGATAGGACGTGTAAGAGAACCCCGTGTCCCCTCATGCATAAGATGTGTGATGTATGTATGTATCCATGTAAAAATATATATACTATCAGTTACTATCAGGAGAACTCACGAGACGGTTTAGCTGAAAGTTATAGACTACGCGAGTATGGGATTTGACCCCCCTGTTACTCCAGCGAATAAAGTTAATAAGCACAAATCCATAGGTAATGTAAAGATTAGAGATCCCCAATCACCTAGTAAACTAGATAAAACTACTTGGGATTAGGACGGATGATAATAAATAGTAGGGAATTTAGTATGCATTGACACTTAGAGATCTCCTAATTGGCCTGGATCATAACCGAAGTAATAAGGAATCCCCTACGTTAAAGGTTTCCCACTAAGAACGCGATGTTCTCACCCCCATTCGTTTATGACTCCAGGAACTTACGATGAAGACTCTATTGAGCAGCAGGAAGAGTAGTGAAAGGCTGTTACGAGAAGCAGGTGCACCTAAGAGGACGGGTCGTGAAGAAGTTTGGTGTGAGCTAAATGAGCAGTGTTCCAGTTAGCCCTCGAGTTTTGTAGTCGGAAAGTGTATTTTAAAGGACATGATATAAGTATACTGAATATTGTAGAACTTATGTAAGTGATTGTGAATATATGTGATGGACCATATGCTGGTTTACCTGTTTGATTGTTTAATGTCTGGTTGATAATCGTTAAGCCCAAGGCTCTATTGTTTGTGTTATATGTCCTGTCTAAAGCATGACTCCTATTTTATGCCATAGATCATGAAAAAGAAAAAGTTTTAAATTGGTCCCTATTTTTGTAAAAGTATTTCTAAAGATAATCAAGGACTATAAGTATTCCCACCAAGTAACTAACAACCTAGTGAGCATTGCATAAGACTTAAGCGTAAGCAGTTAGCTAGGGTGTTACAATAAATATTTTGAATCCTATTGTGTTAATTTTGCATTCAATTATTTTTTAATGATAAGAGTTCTTTAAGTAAATTAATTGAGACAACCACCTGCCAAAGTAGCCTCTTTTGTCAAAGTTAATTTATTTTAGAACATAAATAAGGTTGTGGGTATGTGATTCATGCAGATATTGATCGGCCCAAAGGAAGGTCAGTATTTGGCCCAAATTATATGCACACTTGTGGTAATAATTATGTGACAATTATTACGTTCCATGTGAATAATAAGCCGGTCCAAAGACAAGCTTATTGTTTGATAGGATTTATTTTCAATATTTGATTACTTCATCAAGAGTACCACTTACAAGTTAATATTTTTTTTCCAAAAACTAAATATTAATGTTGTCCTCGGTATCTTGTAATGGACCCTATTAATTTTTTTAAAAAAAATTAATTTTTTTTTGAATGTATGTGAATATATTGTTTTGTTCTACCTTTTTGCTTTTATTATATTTGTTAACATCAACTTTATTTTCATGAGGAGTAAGACTAACTTATGCTAAGGATTGAACAACTTGCTGCTCTTACGAATAAAAGTTCCAATAGGAATTTGAGAAGTGAGATAATTCAAATTGCATAAGTATCATTACTATGATTTTTAGAATTTTAGAAACATTCAGGGGCACTATGTCCAACAGGGTTACCACTGCTAAGAAATTTTCTTTATATAAAAAAAAATGCTTTGCCAAAAGCAATACGGCTGAAACATGCTCGATTACATTGAACGTGATTTTAATAAATCATAAAGTAAAAGGAAATATAAGGGAGTAAATCATGGACATGTCTCATCTTGCTTCAAAACTAAAGGCACCACAGTTAGAGCAATATGATAATCGCTTGTGCAAATAGTTTTTGGGTTTCTCTTTTAGTAAAATCTAGGTTAAGGAGAGTTATAACTAACAAAGGGATAAATGGCCTCTTAATGAGCTCATTTCTCATTTATGTAAAAAGAAGAATTCTTAAAGCAAGAAAAGATTGAAAGTACTTACATGGCAATACCTTTAAGGACAAGAATGTTGAATAAGGATGAAGAATGTTCACAATATGTCTACCTCGAAAGAAACAACGTTAGGAATTTAGTTGTTACTTTTGTTAGAGTAATGAGCATATGAAGAATGATTGTGTCAAATATCACGCTCGGCACATAAGGAAAGACACACTTCTAATTATGGATTTTTCTAGGGTTAATTTAGCGTTAGTATCAACACACACTTGGTATGTAGTTTTTTTTGGCTCTACTAATCACATAAGTGTGTCTAAGCAATGATTTTATTTTTTACAACCCATAGACACATTGAAAAAGTCAAGTGAAACCAGATCCATAACCTTTTTACAACAATTAGCTTTCTCTTTTTATTTTATTTCATTTCATTTCATCTTTTGACAAAAAATCAAAATTTTAAATATTTGTTTGATTGTAGTTACTTCAACTAGAACTTTCTTCGTCCTCAAGCATGTTAATCTATTAATAGAAATCGAATTCATGAATTATTGATTTTTTTTTAGGTTGCCTGCCCGGTATTTAAGGCTTTGCCTTAACTAATCCAGGTCGACTCGAGTCGCGCACGACCTTACTTAAACGATACCAAGTCGCTTACCACTTGGACCAACCCCGTTGATATTCATGAATTTTTGATTGGTAACTCAATTCCTAAGAACAATACTCATTTTCATTATTTATTATTTGAACAATTCGATACACCTGCTTAAAGGATACCAAGTTTTTACAACCACCTTAAAACCCCGTTTATATCTTCAATTTGACTAAACATCCAAAATTGACTATGACTTCTCCGTGAATACCTGCTCACTAATTCTTACTTGCTACCTGACCGTTTACCTTGTGGTCCCATCAACTTGTCATTCCCTACAATTTCTCCATGTAATTTCTCCCTTTCATCCCTATAAATCCCTGTAATTTCTCCCCTTATTTATTTATAATTCAGCCCCCTTCCGTAAATCTTCACTTTCAAGGAGCTTTGGCCTAATTATTTTTTTTAACGTAAACATCTTTCACTCTTGATTTAACTCTATGCCCCTTTCATGTTGTAACTTTCGCCAATGGCATTGGCTGTCTTAGGACTTATCAGGACTTAAGCCGTTGAATGCTGAACAATTTCTCTCATGATCCAGCCTTAATTATAGAAAAGTTTTGGGACCATATAGATTTTTTTCCTTTTACCAATGGCAGAAGCTAAGTTGTCAATTTGTCACGCATGGCCACAAAATACACTAGCGAGACATTGACCTTGCTAGCAGCCAAACAACTAAATCCAAATTTAGAAAAGGGAAAAATGTTTTTTAGCCACCTTCAACTATGAGTTATGTGCACTTAAGGTCCTAGATTTTAAAAACGTGTAAATAAAATCTTAACATTTTTTTTATGTGCACTTTAACCTCTTAATGACTAAAATACCCACTTCTCCTTCCTTTTCCTTTCATCTTCTCTCTCCTCCTTAAGGTGTTCTTTCTCTTCTTATTTGAGCCTTCAAAATCTCTTTAGAAACACAAATTTAAAATTCTTTCACCAATATCAACGAAAATGAAACTCGAAAAACAAGAAAAGAAAATCAGTGACCCTATAATTCAATAAAATATAATCAATAAATTACATTTTAACATGTATTACATCCTACAACTAAAATTTGGAAGAAAAACATAACAAGAAAAAATATGAGGAATAAATCCAAAACAATACAACTAAACTCTAAACCACCATCAAGCATCACCAATATTCTAATTCAAAACCATATTGCAATGGACATCGTTGTTCCTCCTGAAGATGAACAAGATTGAGAGAATATGTTATTATATTTTATATTATTTCTAAAATTGGATGGAAATGTTTCTTATGTATGATGATGATGTTGGTTGTGAGATCAAGAGAGAGCTTAGATTTGAAGATCAAAGGAGAGTTTTTAGGCTAGACTAATTTATTGATTTTATTTTATTGAATTTTAGGGATAATTTTCTTTTCTTTTTTTAGATTTGATTCTGGTTGATGTGAGTGAAGGAATTTTAGATTTATGTCTCTGGAGAGATTTTGAAGGGCTAAAGGAAAAGAGAAAGAACATATTAAAGGAGAAGATAGAAGGTGAAAGGAAAAAAAGAGAGAAGAGGGTATTTTAATAAATAACAAATTAAATGCACATAAAACAATGTTAAGATTTTTTTTACACGTTTTTAAAATCAAGTAACTTTGCCCATAACTCATAGTTTAAGAGCTAAAACACATATTTCCCTTTAAAAAATTATCATATTTGCACTATTGTACAAACAGGATAATGTACGTCTTTGTTGGTATCTTTGTTGGTAAGTGTCAATGGCAGTATCTAAGTAGGATAACTATCGTATGAGATTCAAGCTTCTATATGGCTGAGGATGTGTGCATATCCCAAGATTTCATTAAAACGGCCAAAATATTGTGGGCTATGCTATATGGAAAAATAAAAAAATTAGATAACAAAGTATGAATAACATTTTAAAATACAGTGACTTTAAATTATACATAGGTCCTACGTACTTGTTGTAATATATAATAATTTTGCCTTCTTAATATATTTTGTACATTATTCATATATAATTGTTCACTTTTTATTATTCATGTAGAATTTCTCAAGTATTGCTGGCTAGATATCTAAGAGAGAAGACTCCAATTACAAGTGTGGAAAGCTACCACTACTCGGCTAGTCAATTCAGTTGGTCCTCGAAGCAGTTGGATGATACCATTTAGATAAAGGTGTGGTCCAATTTGGATCATTTTTTTCATAGCACAAGCAAAGACATACTTGTGCTTCCTTCCACTATGTGCTACAAATAATCCAAGCATTGAGTCACATAACATAATTCACACGATTCTCGGGTTTTCAACTACATGTGCACTTAAATTCGTGAGCGTCTAAGTTTTTATCTTCCCATTTTAGTATCAATTATGAAACTAGGATATTAATTTGGCCCCTTTTTCTAACTAGTACTGAACACGATTGTTGGTTATATTAGGAACCGAATTCAGCATCCACAAAAGTTAAAAGCTGACTTTAGATAAAGTTTATTGGGAAGAGCCGTGAGGCCCGTGACCAGCTGTAAGCCCCACAATAGCTGGTTTCTCTGTGTGACACCCAATAAGAACGGTACTTATAACTTGGCCTCGGGCTAAACCCGATCACCCTATTAGGTCATTGAGTCACTAGTTTAATCAGTAGGTCACTGAGTCATTTGCTGAACCAGAAATAATTAAATAAATATATCAAGTTATATTATAAACAAAATAAGTATAAAAAAAATAATATAAATAGTATAAATAGTTAACAATTTAAAAAAGTTTTCATATAAGATATATAATTATTTATGCATAACGTCAAAGCTAAACACATAGCCTAGTGGTATAGGCTAGTGCTCCACTTCCTAATGTCTTGGGCTCAATCTTGCTTGGTGTAATGTTTGGAATTAAAGGGGTTTGGATGATGATGTTGTTGTAATGTTACTTAAGGAGAGGATTCTAGGGTAGTAATAGGGATGGTGATCCATGCATGGGCCATCCATAGTTTCGATACTTTTTTTTTAAATTTTGGAAAAATGGACAACCGCAGGGAAAAGGAAATGAAAGGAAATAAAATAAAGTGTATTCTACTCACTTAAGGGTATTATGTCACCAAATATAAATTGTTGAGTTCAAGTGCTTACATACTTTACTCAACAAAATAAATAGATTAAATCAAATAAAACTTGAATAAAAATGAATTATTGGGACTTCAGTGATTTAGTGTGTGGATTTTTCTTCTAGTTGCTTATGATCCTGCTTGGCGATCCTTGACATAGAGAGGAGATTCTACTGCATATGGGTGTGTTGTGGTGAGGTGCAAATGAGTGTGCTAGGGTGAGGTTGTGTTATTTTTGGTTTAGTGGTGTTGTGTGTAACATTAGCGACTCTGTATTGGTGTGGGCATATGAGGTCGTTCCATTTTCTATGTCATTGGATTGTGTTCTGTACATTGTGTGTGTGTTCTGTTTTGCCGCTCCCCATCTATGGGTGGTTTGAGCCTCCTATACTGATTGAAAAAAAAAAGTTTAAACAAATTTAGTAGAAAGAAATAAATATCCAACACTTGAGAAACCACCTTAAAATTTTCCCTCTCAAAAAAAGAACAAGTAGAAGAGTTGTTATGAAGAACTAATTAAATTCACGTCGCATCCTCTAAACAACTGAACATTAAAATATATGTTTTTGGTGTGAAGGTCAATTTAAAAACGCATTTTTTACCGAATACTGCATAAGATGGTCAGCTATGAGCCAGTTTTAGTCCATTGTGATAGATTTAATAGGATTTATACTAGGAATTAAAACACCAATGATAATAGAAATAAGGATTAAACCAACAATGCGTACCTTGTTAATTCAATTGGAGTAACATACTCACGTGAGTGCGTCAAGTGCAGTAGAACCCATTCTTTTTCTGTCTTCTATGTAGAGGCTACATCAATGGAACAACAACTGTCAAGAATTGCCAGATTGCAGTGGGAGTCATGCCCACACAATATGAATATATATAGGCATCAGGCTTATCTATCAAAGACCTAATTACACTAGGCCTCTACACCACATACCAACACACTCATTATTGGGCACTACCCCCAATTACACATAGGGACCAATCACGCTATCCATTCAACCCATTTTATAAAATCAAAAAATCCATCAATCAATAGTAGCTCATACATGGAAAATTCTAACATTCCCCCACATGGACAATATTGATTAGGTTTTATACAATTTCTAAAACATTTTAAAAATGACTCTTAGGTTAAAAACTGTGGTCACAAACTATAGCCTGAAAAACAATTCACCATAAAATAGATCACTCCTGTCAACAAGGTTATCGACTAAGAATCATATGCGAATAGTATACTATAAAAGTCTAGTTACCTCGTGACCACATAATTAACAGCCTCATCAACAATGACCCATAATCATCTGTGTGTAAGGCGTAGGTATACACATCATAGCATAAGCGCTCATAGTTATCCTCCAATGCTAATGTGTATGGATCCTCGTTGTGACTTCTAAAGAAGACACAACCAATCTCGCAAAAGGAGATCAACATCTATCTCATGAAAGACAACATCTTCCTCGCAGAACACCAATGTTTTTCCAATAAAACATCCATATCTCAAGAAATCATTTTTAGTCAAAGCCTTACTAGACCTCAATTCCATACGGTAGAAATAGTCGAAACTGGGTGTGTGAAACTCTACACTTCCCTATTAGTCCCATCAGGAGTGCCAAAATTATGTTACAACACAAATTGCTCCTCAGCTAATGCGAATGAGTCAACTGTAGGAAGATATGGTGATTGATCTCTGACTAGGCAATGTCACCAATGGGGGGACTCAACCCTTTGGTTATGGGTTCTCCAAGTATTAGAAAGGTGAAACAAGTCTTGGAAAAGGCAAAATGGTGGAATGTAAAGGAAACTTGTATTAATCAATAGCCATTTAGATTATGATTAATTATGATTTATTATGATATTATGATTAATATGATTTCAATGATTAATCACAATTGTAAAGTCCTACTCAATTAATCATAATAAATCATTAATACATTATGATTTATCAAGAAATATAATATGATATTTTATCCTAATTAATCATACAAATATAATAAAATTCCTGTGGGCATATCTCATCATATCACATATGACTAATTACAATTAATGTTGTAGTATATCATCCTAATTAATTAAAGATGTTGTGGCTACTCCTTAATTAATCAAGACTACATCAATTACTTAACATTAATCTAATCTTAATAAAGAGCTTAATATTTGCATAAGATACTAAATAATGCAAATAAATTGAATATCAATGCATAAATATTATTTAACATAATTTTGCATGTATAACAATCACAATTTATACAATTTTCAAGAAATAAATAAATAATATATGCATACAATTATTTAATAATCGAAAACATATAAACTCTTTAATCATCAATTTTAATGTGCATAGATTATTTAACTTAAATTTGCATGATTAATGAATACCAGAATTAAACATACAATTTTCAAAATAAACAATAATATATCACATTAAATAAGGTATAGAATTCAGCATGTCAATGTAACTAACGACAACATTACATTTATTAATTAGTAGTTGCTGATATAAATGTATTCTGAGTCTAAGGTGCAGTGGTTAAAATGTTGCACTGCATACTGAAGGTCCCAGGTTTGGTCCTGGGCAGTAACACTCCGTTTTTTTTTTAGTCGTCTTCAACCTTGAACCAGGTCACTATGACCCGGCTTTTGACCCGCGGACCCGAGTACGAAACCCGGCGATTTCCAGCCATTTTCAACACCAAAATTACCATTTGAAAGTGCAGAAAACACAGAAACTTAATTCCAAACATATTTATGGTTTTAGTTTGAATTTAAAGGGTCAAAAACATGATACCCATATTCTACCATAACAGACATGAAGAGCAAGCAAGGCAGAGGCATGCAGAAGGCTCTGATACCAAATATAGAAAAACTTAATGTGATCTAAACATGTCAAAAATCATATAGCACATTCAGATCAATCAACGGAAACGAAAAAAAGAATTAAGAGAACCAACCTCCCGCCATTGATTTTCTCTTCTGCTGCAAACAGTCCATTTGTTCCTTCGGTTTTCCAAACCCTCACTCGCTCTCAACTTGATGATGTTTGTTTCAAAAAATAGAGCAGTAGGTTCAGTGACCCAAAGAAGAGCAACACACTCCCTTTTATAAGCTTTGGCCATGAGTTTTGGTGAGGAAGGAGCAAAAAACGTGGGAGATGTTGAGAGAGGTTACTGAAGGTTGTTGAGGAAGTGGGTTTAATGAAGCCCGAAAATGGACCACAAAATAGGGCGGCATGTCAAGCCACCTCTCCAAAAATAAATGAAATGAGGAAATTCTAACATGTAGTTCATGGAAAAATTTCCATTGCCTTGCTCAAAAACGAAAATTTGCAATAGAATTCATAGGTATTACTTATGAAAGAAATTTGCAACAAATTTTCACAGGTAATTCATTGTTTTTCAGTAGTGTAGCATCTCGTCAGATCTAGTATACTCATGCGAGTTCCAATTACACAAATCAACTTTCACTCACAACGATATTGTGAACACAAACTACCAAAGCCTAAACATGTGATTCAAAACAAGTTATCGCAACTTCATTGTTAAATAGCATTAACAACAGCACAACCATTACAACTTCAACCATCAAGACTTTTTGAAATCATATATATAGTACGCAAACAAAACCAAACAATTGTTTACTTACGCTTGAGCAAATATAGTTAAATATAATTTGTTGTATATTATCCTGGCATTTATTCAATATTTTTAATGTTGTATTTGAAGTATTACACATTAAATTAATACAGATTGAAAACTTTTTCTTACTTCACTGTTAAATGTTAATTAACAATTACTCCTATAAGAAGATGACTATGAAAGAAAGACGTGAAAAAGCCTCGGTCTGAATTGCCATTGAAAGTTCCAGAACAGTGAGATACTTTCCATCCATTGAAACTAGCTACTATACTATATAATTAGTTATTAGTTATATATACTAAAACACAGACTATTTTGATGTGACATGGGATTGATTATAAAAGGACTGGGATATTTTAATTACAGGGAAACGCGAGTATCTTCATAGTCACACCTCAAGAGTACGTGTAAACATTAAAAAAATAAATAAATAAATGAGTGGTGATTATTAAGCGAATGAACTTTTTCTTTAGCACTTGCATGTGGCTTGTCTTTGCCTTTTTTCTTTTTTTTTCTTTTTTTTCCACGAATCACATTGAAATTTACTTCTCGTAGTTCCACTTTCTGACTTTGGATAAGCTTACCCTCACTGCTTCTAATTCTAGTGACTTAGCTAATGAGCCCTGAATTTTATGGTGGTGGGTCACTTTGCGCACTCGCTGTCCGTGCAGGGAATCATATGGGACCAATTTCCCCCACAAACACAAATGATCAAAGTGATTTTCTTAATCCCTCGTTGCTGAATCATTGTAGACTTTTTGGTCTATGTATGTTGGATTCCTGCGGCTTCATTTCATTTTATTTTATCTCAAATAGTTAATATTATACCAAATAGTTAATTATAAGAATTTATTTCTCTCAAATAGATGTTATACTTCAAACAGGATAAACTCCAAAAAAATGTCACGATTTAAAAAGCCAAAGTGTTGTCCTGTTTCCCGTTGTAGAGATTATTGATGACTGGTGTATTAATATTTTAGTTTAGGAAGAACATAAAAGAAAAGTTTTTGAGCCAAGGTAATGTCAGCACAAATATTTCGTGCACAAATTTCACACAAATTTACATAATTATTTCCTTGATAAAAAGAATAAGAGAGGAAAATAAATAGTGATGATGAAAGCTCCGTTTGTGAAAACAGTTTTATGCGTGAGTTCTTTTATTTGTACAACCTTTGTACCCCCAACACTCTAGAGCCACCGTGTATTAATGAAAAAATAAAATAAAATTTTTGTATTTGGTACAATGAATAAAATTGTGAGATAGATAGTATCAACACTTGTTAAAATAGGTATTAACATTATTATTTTTTAGTATTCTGAATACATTTTTTCTCAATCAAATTAAACTCTCTTTTTATCAAATCACATTCTTTTTCCATTAAGTCAGATTTTCTCTCCTCTGCTCTCTCACACACACTCTCTCTCTTGCGTAAAACTCACTCATCACGTGGATATCAACATAATAAAAATAAGTATCAATGTAATAAAAATAGGTATCAACATAATAGAATCATGTATCAACATATTGTAAATGTATCAGTGTTTATAATATGTTGATACATTTTGAAATGTTCATACATTTTTCAAAATGTTGATACTTTTTTTAAAAATATTGATACTTATTTCTATTATGTCGATACTCGTGTGAGAGTGACAGAAAGAGATTGTAATTTGACATTGAGAGGGTGTTTTTATATTTTATTTTTTTTATTATAATTTGTGGTTATCACGTGATGTCAATTGTCAAGGGTGACTAAGCATATTTTGTACTTGAAGTATATAAAAAACTTTAATAAAATTTTTTTATATTATTCCTTAGTTTATTGATACTCATTTTACATCACGTGCTAGTGAATAAAGGTTAAAGTTTGAATTAGTGAAGCACAAGAAAGGACTATATTCTTAATTTGTTATAAGAATTGTGTTATTTCAACTCTTGAAATGGGTGATACCTATTTCATCTCTCTTATACTTTGTTAATTTTGTATTGTTTTGATTATAAGAATCTCTTGACTCTTTTAAATTTTAATGAAGTCGTTTTCTCTTCCCTTTTATAAAATACATCAAAATGATGTTGTTCTCAACTAAATTCAGATGGGGATTAAGTTATTTGGAACCTACTACATCAAGTGGTGGTATTCAGGCATCATTCAAGCGTTCAACGGCAACTGGCAGTGTTTTGGAGTGTTGGTGGGATACCAGCAAATCCACTTCAACGTTCAATTCAGCATTAGAATTAAGAGGGGTGTTTAGATTAGAATGATTTTGCACCTTATCAAATTGTGGAGTTGATATCATACGGAGGGTTCACCTCTGGAAACATAAGGGATTAACATCGGATCTTAGGGTGAACCACCTGACCATGTTTTGGACCTGACCGACCTTAGAGGATCGGGTCGGGTCAAATTTTTTTTTGATTAGGTGCCCACTTGATCCGCAACCCATTTGGGTTGGGTCGGGTCAGCATGTGACCTGCCATTTTAAAAAAAAAAATCATTTTTTAAAATAAAAGTATATTTTTTTAATTAAAAATATATATTATGTTTTGATGCATAAAATAATTTTAAGCCAAAAAAATCTAATAACAAAATAAAAAAAAGTTTTTTTTAAAATATATAAAATAATAAAAGTAATAAAATAATAAAATAAATGGTCGGTCGGGTTAGTTTTGACAAGTTAGACTCGACATCTGACCCAACACAAGTGATAGGTCTGACCATTAATAGTTGGCGGAATATGTAAGCCAGTGTATAATTTTGTTTAATATTTCCTGTAGCTGACCATTAATTAGAATGACGAGCCTTTAGAACATGCTTCCAATGAAGTTATAGTTATGAAAAAATAAGAGAGGGACCAAATGAATGTGACCAACTGGATGAGCTGGAACGAAGTTTCCCATGCTAGAGATACACCCATATACCAATTCTCACATACATATAATGTTTGGGACCGTAGGACTTGTAACCTCCGAGTCCCATCATTACTGCAAACTTTAATTTGATGGCAATCTTCCACCCTCTCTTCAAAAGACTTGGATAAAATTTGTTCAATAAAGTTTGGTTGGTTTTTATTATGAGAAAAGAGTGCTATTTTAACATCAAACTTAATGATAACCTTAATTCCTTTCTTTTGAATTAAGAACTTAAAAAAGTTGTTTGCATTAACATAAAAACACACTTTAAGGTAGCGTTTGGTAAGCATCTTGGGACAGAAAATACGGTAGTCTCTTGTGTCCTTCCATTTTAGAGGTACAGTAGATGTAACACCCCTACTAACTGTCCACGCTATAGTCGTAAGTAAAGCTCACAGGGTTGTTATCTGCTTTGGTTGGGTTATTTCTAGCCCCTACTTTTAGCTTTGCAAATATTTATTACGCGACAATACGGACCATTTTGAAACCTATTTCCCTTTCTTTATTAACTCATAAACTAGGAGCCGTGCATGTTCAAGGAATCATATAGATATGCGAGAAATAGATTCCAAATGGACTTAAGCGATAATTACACTATGGGATATTTATACAGAAGATCTCGTGATATATATATATATATATATATATATATATACATACAATCATCTGGTCCATAACACAATTACATCTTTGAGTATTAATACATAATTACACGCAATGCACACAATCGTTAATGGCTGATTCAGACCATTTAACTATTACAGAGTACAAAACAATAGTCGCCGTCATATGTGGATGAATAGGGCTAGCTCTTGTTGTTCCTCTGGGATCCTCCGACCTCAAGACCTCCAGTCATTCGGTGCTTCCTCTTAGGTATACCATTCGTGCTCGCTTGGAACCATAAAGGATTGGGGCTGAGAACACTTGCGTCCTCAATAGGGTCTTTTGGGGCATAACTACTCGTTTCTTTACTCAATTATGATTCCGCCGCTCAGGGGTCTCTAGGTGGCACAGTTGCACTAAATCCCTACTTGTTATTATCCGTTCTAGTCTTGAGCAGCGTTATCTATATTACTAGGTGATCAAGGGAATCTAATCTTGCTTTACCTATTTATAGGTTCTTGCACTTTCTATTCCTAATCTTCTGAGTATTGTGTCCTCGGGTCATGTACTCATGCAACCTATACCTTGGTAGGGCAACCTTGTGATACTATTTCACTTGACATGCCCGAACACATAGATACATATACATATCTATACATAGTTACTTACGTAGCACTCCATCACATATCTTATGCATGAGGGGATCTGAGCTCTTTTACGCGTCTTGCCAGGCTTGCCTCACGGTGTCGCCTTACTCTTGATCTGACTGTTGGTCTACACCTCCTCATACACCTTGGGACTCGTCCCCTGGTGGTGTACGAATCAACCTTATCTGTTTGTTCCTTGAGGTAACATGACATCACCCGCTCACTGGGTGGCGAAGGTCTGCCCTGACAACGAGATCAAAAGCAGACAAAAGTCTGACTGGCTGTTCTGTTCTTCTTTTGCGTGTACATAGACTTGCCGAGAGAGGGCTTCCCTGCTAATATAAATAAGTTCTATCTTCCAGGTATTCTGAACCCTCGGTGGTTAGAACCTGTCTTAAGACTTTTTTAAACTTTGTGTTTTCCATAAGTTCATTCTTCATCTTTGAAATGCTTAGGTGACATACTTCTAGCGTGTTAAGGTTGCCCTAACGTCCTATGACAACCAAATCCTCATGATGCATGTTCACAAGTACAACACGTAGCTCCACAATCATTCTTAATATACAGGTAAACCATATGGCTAAGTGCTTGTTGAAACCTGCAGATCCATGAAAGTTCATGGGTTGCCTAAAAGTTTTGCTCGTGGGATCTAGTCACTTAGGGTTTCAGGCCGCTCATCGCCCTATCTAAGCCGCTCAGCGGACCCTGAATCCTCATAGTCACAGACCTGAAGTTCACATGAGCCACAAACCTGAGAACCCTGAAACTAGTCAAGCCGCTCAGTGCCCTTGTTAGGTCGCTCAGCGCCTTGGGCGTGTTTCAGCACCACAGACTTGCTTCGTTTTACTTCTTGCACAATCTTTCAAAACCAATCTCAAGCACAAATTCTAGGGTTTTCACCACCCTTTCCATCAAGCACAATATCATATGTTCTAAGTCAAAGGAAACACAAAATCATTCAGGTATCATAACCCTAACTTTTTTCACATAATCCATGGTATTTTACTTTAATCGCATAAGCAAACATAAGACCACCTAGAGGTGATTCAAGCTAACTTTACCCACGTTCTAGAGGTGCTAGTGATGGTGATGGTGGTAAGGAAACGCTTCCACGAGTGCTTGGCTTCTCCCGCTAACTTCGAGCTATGGCAGCGTAACAATAGAGCATGCGAACGGAATGTGTTTTGGAGAGACCGGATGAATGAAAAATGAAAGCTAAGGGTAGCTATTTATAGGCCTAAGGCCATGGCTATAGGGCCATTATTGGCCACAAAAATTGATGGAAAAAGAAAAAGGAAATTAAAATAAAAATAAAAGGATAAACATGCTTAGGTGGAGCCTTGTCATCTTTGACTTGGTGGATTGGCTTTTACTTTGGTGTGTGTGTGTGGCTTCCGTGAGGCTGATGGCCTTTGGCCATGGAGCCCAATTTTCAGTCTGGTTTGATCATGTTTGGTTGTTCCCTATTCGGGTGCTTCGTGTACGGCTGTTCGAAAAATATTTCAATCACACCATCGTGATCTACTAATTTTGCTAGTGAGGAAAGTTCATCCAAGGTATTTGTAAATTTATTTTCATAAAAGTGTTCTTTACGGATACCTTTGATGCACAATTAAATTCCGGTGACGAAAGGTAATAAATCCGGTGTCTGCGGATTTTCGCAAAATTGCGAACTATTACCTTAATTGGTATTTTTAAGGAATAAAATTGAGAGTTAAAATTCTAGCCTAATTATTTTACTTATATATATTTATTATGTGAAATCTTTGTAAGGGGAAAAAATTGGGATGTTACAGTAGAGACGCGTTCCTCACGTCCTAGGCATTTCTTCTGTATTTTTCTTTTTTACATGTATAAAAATGAGTTGAAAATATTATCTTAATACAAAGACAATTTTAAGTTTTATGTTTTTGTCTCATTCTTTAAACATGTTTTTGTCTTCATTGTCTTCGTATTTTATGTCAAGATACACTTACCAAACACTGCCTAAATGATTCATTTTTAATTGGTACTTTGTAACACCCTAGCTAGTTGCTTACGCTTAAGTCTCAAACTTTGCTCACTAGGTTGTTATCTGATTTGGTTGTGATACTTTTAGCCATTTATTATTTGTGAAATACTTGTTATGCAGAAAATATGGACCAATTTAAAACTTTTTCTTTTTATAGAATATGGCATAAAATAGGAGTCGCGCTTAAGATAGAACATATGAAACAAGCGATAAAGCCTTGGGTGTAACGATAATTAGGCAAGCATGAAGACAATCAGATAACTAAGCAAACATGTGGTCCTTCATATACATCAATAATAATTTACATATATCACCTAGAATCTCATCCATTGATTCCGTACAAAACATCACGTCACAGTAAACGGTACATCCTTTCCTGTGGTCCCATCACAGCTCATCTCAGACCCGGTGACAACGTAAATCCACATTCTGGCTTCCAGAATCGTTCTCTCGCTGCTTAGTGGAGTGACCCTCATATGTTCCTGGAGTCATAAACGAATGGCGGTGAGAATGTCGCGTTCTCAGTGGGAAACCTTTAGCGTCGGGGATTTCTTATTACTTCAGTTATGATCCATGCCGCTTAGGAGATCTCTATGTGTCAAAGTATACTAAAATCTTTACTTATTATTATTATTATTATTATTCATGCTAGTCCTGAGTAACTTTACCTATTTTACTAGGTGACTGAGTTCTTCTAATCTTTGCCCTAGTTATTAGGGAAACTTATTCATATCGTAACCTGTAGACGTACTTTAGGATTCTCTTATACATAACTTATACATAAATCATATACATATGCATGAGGGAATACGGGATTCTCTTACATGCCCTGTGGCTGCATCCTTCTTGTTATAATATGTCCTCCTCCTTTGTAGTTGTGGCCGTTCAGCTACAATCTTCTTCGGTTTCCGTATCCTTGACGACCAGGCAACGCTATAACTTGAGTGGTAGCAAACCACGAGTGAAAAATGGCATACTTCATCAATAAATGGTAGGGAATAACCATCCTACTTGTGGGGTGGCGAGGGGCCTGCCCTATAGACGCGACTAGGAGTGGACACGTTCTCTCTGGCCTGCCCTATCGACGCAACCAAGAGTGTACTTTTCACTTTCTGGCTTGCCCTATCGACGCGACTAGAAGTGTACTTTCACTTTTCGGCCTGCCCTACCGACGAGACTAGAAATGTATTCGTTAGCACTTTGTGAAGTTACGTCATTGAGTATTCATCTTTTCCTTTAACTTTTAACATAAAATCAGGTCTAAGCTTGCGTTCATATCGTTAACCAATCCATCTTATGGGACTGGCGAAGGGCTTGTCCATAGACGTGCCAAGAGAGGGAATTTTCCTATTCATATAGCTAGGTTCATCTTCAAGGTATTTCGAACCCGTTGTGGCCGGTACCTTCTTAAGATCTTCACTTATTCCCTATGTTCAATTATGAGCTTGTCATAATTATGTGATCATTTGTCTAGTTATCTAAGGCTGTCCTAACATTCTAATGACAACCCATTTCCTCATGATGCATAATAATAGAAATATAGCACATAGAGCATAGTAACTATCATAACCTAAAAACTACGGAGTAACAATGCTTTTTCTTCGATTTCTGTCAGAATTTTAGTTATCAAAAACCCGAAGGGTCCAAAACTTCACCCCATGGTTTCTGCTAGCCCTAAGCTCGTTTATCACACTTAGAAACTCATATTTTGAACCAAAATTTTGGAATTACAATTTTACCCTTTTCCCCTCAATGCCGATTGTTTTTACCCAAAAAACCTAATTTTCTTTGGAATTTTAGTTCTCAATAACCTGAAGAGCTCAAGACTTTGCTTTAAGGTTTTTGATAGTTTTAAACCCATTTTTAATGAAAACCAACCCAGTTTTTCAATCCCTTTTTCAAAAATTCTCAGTTTGCCCTTGCTCGCCCGAAAGCGTCGCTTTGCTTGAGAAATTCGACAGGGCTCCAAAAATCATAGAACTTAACAACCCCACTAGATTTTTTGTGTAGATTCAAAAAATGATGTCAGTTTTTCATGATTAAAATACCAGAATATAGTTCCTATTCAAACTCGTTATTTTCCTATTTTATCCCTATGTATACTTAAATTATGACAGTTTTCTAGAGTGCTCTGATGCTCTAAGTTCCAGGAAAACACTGGCAGTTTTCCTAGATAGATAAACACTGCAGTTTTCCAGGAAAACAAAAACAACATTAACATCATAAACATAACATAGATCACACAATAACATTTATTTTTATCAATTATTTACGTATGCTGCATTTGAACAAGCTTTTTTGGAGGTGTAGACTCAGCAGACGTAGAGTGCACCCCCTAGCAGTGTGCCCACTCCCGTGGATGAGGAGGAGATATGGAACCGCGTGTCCAGAGGCCAAAACCGTAATCGGGTTTACGGCCGAGGCTCACAGCTGACTGTTAATGTTAGGGGGCGAAGGTAGATCTGCTTCTGGGTCTACTACGGGTACACCAGTAGAGTCTGACGAGCTCCGGGAGAGAATGTTCAAGATGAACCAAGAGTTGCATAATCAGGTGTTGAGGTGGGAGGAGGAAAAGTAGAGGTAGAAAGCGAAAAAGAAGAAATTAAAGGATAAATTAAATGAGAAACTAAAGGAGAATATGAGGAAGCAAAGAGAACATCTAAACCAAGTTCTCCAGGGTTTTATGCAAGCCTTCAGTGGGTCCACACTGGGAAGGAGCAGCACGCATCATCCCGGGCTAGAGCTTCCCGCCTCCTCCTCCCCCTCCTCTTCTTCGTCTTCCGAGAGCGAAGATACCTTCCCGTCGATTTAGGAGAATAAATTTTTAGTTTGTTAAGTTTAAACTTTTTAAATAATGTAATATTAAAGTTTTTGTCATTTTTGATAAATATATGGGTTTTATTCGATTAGAAGTTTTTTTTGTTTTTTCAATTTTGTTAAATTGATAATGTATATGTTATATGTAAAGTGTATTTGTACATAAAATAAATTAAATTGCTAACTAACAAGTAATAATAAACAATAATTAAAATAACAAGTAAAAGTCATGTAGGATATTAAAAATAATTATCAAGTAATAATAAATAATAATAAACATACATCGTTAAAATAATAACATACGGGTAATAATGATTGTTGAGAGTTTTACCGTGGAGATATCTGACGGTAAGTGATAAGGGGATTTTGTACCCTATTTTATTATTCTATAAATGAACAAATGCATACTAGAAATGTGTGATTTTAATACTTAATCAATATGTTTTACACATTATCCTCTTTTGTGAGAAATTGAGAAAACGGCAAGCTCAAGCATTGTTTTAATCTTAGAATTTAATGTGTATATTTCTTTTGTAGTTTTCTATTTTAATTGTAGGAAATGAATGTTCAAGAGGATCATTGAAGATATGAAGAGAAGATTGGGACCAGCGAATGCTAGATCAAATTCAAAAAGAATTGGTTAAAAGATGAGATTTATAATATACGCTAAGTTGGATGCAAGCAGAATTAAAAGAAGAATTAATCCCTGAAGAATGGAGCAAAGGGCAAAAGAGAAAAAAAGAAGCAAAATGGCGAAATCAGAAAGCAAGCTGCTCAGCGATAAAACACAGGCCGCTTAGCGCATAAGACGACAAAGATCACTCAGCGGTAGTACCTTAGCCGCTGAGCGATCGTGCCACCGGAGCCACTTGCAGCCGCCACATTTATTGCGCCGCCTGGCGCCAGCCTGGATTGCGGCGCCGCCTCTACAAAAGGCTGCCGGCGCATTTATGACGACAGCCTGTAGCCGCCGGAGATGACCAAACCGCTCAGCGATTACACCTTGCCGCTCAGCGAAAACGCCTAAACCGCTCAGCGATGGTACTAAACCGCTGAACAGTGCCCTCGAATTTTGGCCTATAAATAGAAGGCCAAGGCATTCACTTGAAGATCATCCAAGTTCATCTAACCTTAGAGAACTTCATACTCCTCCTCTACTTCTATTGTCTACACTTTTTCCTTTTTATTTTGTGCACTTTAGGTTTATGTTAGTAGTGCTTTGTTAGAAGTCCTTCAAGAATTGTTGGAACGTTAGCTTTGACAACGCAAGCTTCCAAAGGTTTGCGAAGTTCTTCCGTATTGTATTCAGGTTCTATTACTTCAATTCTCCGTTATCTTCTACTTTTTCCTTCTCTTTCTTTATTATGAGTATTTATCCTCCACCCATGGAGGAGTAGTTCCTTAATATCTTGCATGCGGTAACTCTAGATTAGGATTAATTCGAGGTCTTGTGCTTAATGTTTATTCATGATTTGTTCCGCCCTTAATTAGTAATATAGCGATTGCATGTTATTGGTTAGGGTTAATTCTAGGTTAATAGATCTTGATGATTGTATGATTTATTAAACTATGATAAGGGACTTTTGGGGAACTAATTAGATTTAATTGGGTTGTACAATTGGTACATAATTAATATGGGTTTTAATGCTGAGATCTTAGTTTTAATTCCTGTATTAATAAATGCTTAGGGGATTGACGATCGTAGTCTCTTAAGTGAATTACGTATTAGTTAGAGATTTCAACTAACAAACAACATCCTCTCCTATGAATAATTAATTAGGAACCGATGACAATTAATCCTTGATCTAGAAATGCCGTATGCAGGATATTGCTTTTATCATTGTTGACTTACTCTCGTTTTAATTTCTCTTTATTCATCAAACCAAACCCCCCGATTTAGTTAAACTTTTAATTGGTTCTAAATTGCTTCCTTGAGAGACGACCTAGGTTAGCCCCTTTACTACATTTTTGGGGTTTTCTTAGTTTATAAATTATTATTTGATCGCGCACTAAAATTAACGACGTTTTGGTGAATGTCAGTAAGCTCAACATAGTGGCATTGGGTTTAGGGTTTAGGATTTAGGATATTACCATCAGATATCACAGACGGTAAATTTAAACCCAAACGAAGCGTTTTGTGATATTCATTACCGTCGGCTGATACTGACGATAACAAAATCAAAACGCAGCATTTGTGCTTTGCCATGGAACGCTATGTTTGGACAAATTTCTTACCGTCAGTGGTTGTAACACCGACGGTAATGAAATTTTTTGGAGGTAAATATTTGCGCCTTATTTTTAGTTACCGTGTGAATATCCGACTGTAATCCTTGATTATAAACGCTGCATTTTGGGGAGCTAATTACCGTCGGATGTATCCGACGATAATAGGTTTAATTAAACATTGCATTTTATACGTCATTATTACCGGCGGTTTTTTACTTTTACCAACGGTCGTGTCCGATAGTAATGTCTCAAACTAGAACACTTAAGTGAATTTCCTTTCTCTTCTTCTCATTTTCTTCTTCCTCTCTTCTCTTCCCACCACCACCATTCCACTGCTTTCCTCTCGTTGCCGCCGTAGCCACCACCACTACCATCAACATGTATGTATTATGTATATATAAATATATTGTGTATATAGTATGTATATATGTATATAGTATGTATGCATTGTGTATATATGTGTATATGTGTATATGTATATATGTATATTATGTATATATTATGTATATATGTATATATTATGTATATAGTATTATGTATGTATTAGTATTATGTATATTATGTATGAATGCATTATGTATATATGAAATATATTATGTATTTTTCGTCTATGTTAGGATATGAGCTTGTAACAAGCTACTAATATAATTGCTATTAGCATTGTACCTTAATTACGGGATTGAAGATTAAAGGAGATTGAACAAGGACATTGAGTGCACAAGACTATTTTAAAAGAACTACCGCAACGACAATTAGGTATGTCTTTAACTTAATTATTATTAGGATAAAGACTTATTTTCTTAGGATAGATTTGTAGGATTGGAGTTGTATGGCTGTACTGGGGGAAGGAACGCTTAGTGTTTCTTTCCGATATTGTTTGGATTGATATGCTGGCAACGGTGATTGTATGTTGTTTGCGGAGATTAGAGGATCTATGTTTTATAATGGTTTAGGAAATATTGTGCGGAATTGATGTATAATAAGAAGATTAAAGTACTTGAAAATCGTTAAGTTCACATCTGTAACATCCCACTTTTTCCTTAGCAAGCATTTCACAGGATAGATACCTATATAAGCCTTTATATGGGTTAAGAACGTAGAAACATGAAACCTTAGGCAAAAATGTCTATAGAATTTATTCTGCTCAGTTTCGCAAAATTTTGCTGACACTAGATTGATTCCTCTTGGCCCTCAGAATTGGGTGGTATATCTAAAAATATCTGTAAAACGAAATTCTGCTCAGTTTCATATGATTCCTAAGGTTACAGAGTTTAGCAGAATGTCTAAAGTCTCTAGAAACCATACCTTTACAAAGGAAAAGGTTACAAATACGTTATATTAGCCCCAAACCCTCACTAGGAAAATTAGGAGATCACGGAAAGACGGCCAAAATATTTTTTGGACGGCCGTACGCGAAGCACTCGGACAACGTACGACAAAACACGATCAAATGGGACTGGAAAGTGGGCCCACGGTCTTGGAAGATCAACTCTCTCACATTTTCTCTTTCCTAACCAGAACCACACATTTCAGTCAAATAGTTAAAGTTGACTAATCGTTGACTCATCGTTCTTATCCGTTTATTTTATTTTCTTTTTCCTTTTTCATTTTTAGTTTGTGGCCCAAATTGGCCAAGGCCACACGACCTCCTAGCCTATAAATAGGCCCTCATTATTTTTCATTTGCACACTTTCTCATCTTCCCCAAGTCTCTGCTCAAAATTCGTTCCGTTCGGAGACCCTGCCGTTACGCTGTCGAAAACTAGAGAACTAGACAGGGAAGCCACATACTCTAGGGAAACCTTACCTTACCTTCATAACCATCTCCAAGACTCCAAGAAAGTGGGTAAACCTAAGCTTTCCCACCTCCTTGGTGGCTTCTATGTGATTATTTTGCTTATGTGCTCATACTATGTCATATGTTAGAAATGTTAGGCTAAAGATGTATGGTTAGTTTTCATAGGTTATCTGAGCTGAATATTGTTGTATTGTGAATGTCGAAACTTGTGGTGAAGCCCCAAGAAGCAGCCATGGGAACAGTTTGAAAGGAATGCAAGAAAACAAAGGAGGAACCCTAAGTCACACTCAGGGCGCTGAGCGGCCTAGGGTATAAACTTTAGAAAAAGATTTGAAACTAATCTGTGACTAGGTTGAGTCTAGGGACCGCTAAGCGGCCCCAAGGGACGGTTGAGCGGCCTGAAACGTGGTTGCTTCATGGAATTCGGTACAGGGGTGACGAAGTGACCCGGGAGTTCTCGGGGTTGTTGCACAACCCAGCGAGCTCTAGGTCACTAAGCTAATCTGTACCAGGGAAATGAAGTTTATGAAAGTTATCTTAGGCCGCATGTTTCCAACAACACTTGCCCGTACGACTTATGTGCAAACCTAAATATGATTATGTGTCTTGATAAAGCATGCATCATGAGGATTGTAGATCACTAGAGGGTATCACCTAATGAATAAAAGATCATAATGGAACGTAGGGAACAAGGGGAGATGCTAAAGAAAAAGATAATGTGTAAGTTCTGGTTGTTGTTATGAAACAGGGGTGGCAGATAGGGCAGAGGGTGTACGGTCTACTTCCTGCTTAGCCACGATGGCGGCCATCGCCACCGGGTAAGAAGGTGAAGTTTTGTTGCCTTGAGGAACAGACAGTGAAGGTAGGTCGTACATCGCCATGGGGACGACGGTCCTAAGGTGTGCGAGGAAGTATTGGACTGGTGACGGCAATGATCCCATGCCCAAGCGTTCATGATGATAGATACCATGCCCAAGTGTGCATGATGAATGACATGATATCACGCCCAAGTGTGAATGATGAATGGTCCCATGCATTGATACCGTTCCTAATCGGCATGATGAACAACCCTCTGCATTGATACCATGCCTAGTGTGCATGATGAACTATCCCATGCCTGGCGTGCATGGTGGAATGATTCTTGCGCAACATATGCGTGATGATATGCATGTGTCAGTATCTATGGTTACGTTACGAAGGTCAGGAATAGAAAGCGCGAGAACCTAGGAGTAAGTAAAGCAAGATTAGATTCCCTGATCACCTAGTAAATAAGATAAAGCTACTCAAGACCTAGGCAAGAGATAATAATCAGTAGGAGTTTAGTATGCATGCACACTTAGAGAACTCCTGGGTGGCCTGAAACATAACCGAGAAATGAATCGTTAGGTAACACTAAGGATTCCCATTGAGGACTAAGAGTTCTCTCCCCCACTCTATTATGGTTCCAAGGGTACAAAGCGAATGGATCGACGAGAGAGATACGTGGTAGACGACAGATGATCGCAATAGGGAAGCTCCATAATCAAAGCAAATTGACTATTTTTGCACTAGGGCGATGGATATTTTGTATAATGATCTATGACTTTCATGAATTTTATGTAAATACTTACTAAGTAAGTCAATGTGTAACTATGTGTTGGACCTTGTTTGTATTTATATGTACATACTCTTCATGTTCTATTTGGGTTATCACCTAGATTGCTTAAGACGCCAGCGTTTGTGTATATATATATATGCTTCCTTGTTCACGCACGGCTCCTAGTTTACAAACTGATAAAGCAAATGAACGACTTTCAAACTGGTCCATATCTTCGCGTAAAAGATATTTGCAAGGTGGAAAGTATGGCCTAAGAGTAACCCAACCAATGCAGATAACAACCCTATAATCAATGTTACGACTATAGCGTAGGCTGAAAGTAGGGGTGTTACAACGTTCATTAATTATGTAACGTGCATGTAGGATTTGTACAAAAATGATTCTGTCGAATAGATTTTGGATGTACGATAGATACTACGAGAATAGAGGACCGATAAAGCCAGAATTTTTTGAGGGTGTCGACTACTTTTGTACGACCGTTACAAAAATTCACCCGTATACATCAGAGCAACACATGAGATGTCTGAATTCTTTGTGCAAGTGCTATAGAATATTGGACGTCAAAATGGTTAGAATGCATCTGTATAAGAATGGGTTTGAGCTGTATTACTGGATATGGACGGACCACGGAGAGGTGGATGTTGATGGTGTCAATGAGTTCAATAGGTTGCATTATGAAGGGGGAAGTACAAGTCACGCATGTAGTGAAGAAGATGATGAAACAGGAGCCTTTCAATTTAATGATAGCGATAGATTTGTAGAAATGGTTAACGATGCCTTCGATGGAAATATGTTGACGAAGAACCTAATGCAGAGTCTAAGAACTTTTACGATTTACTAGAAGAAGCAAATACCCCAGTATGGGGAGGATTGATCCATTCAAAAATATCTATGGCAGTTCGGAAGTTGACTATGAAGCCAGAGACTAATCAATCTGAGAAATCTTTTGACTAGTGGCTTTTGTTCATCCAAGAGCTAACACCCCCGAATAATGACATACCGTCGAACTTTAATCAAGCCAAAAAAATATTCTCCAAACTTGGCTTGTAGTCCATAAAGATTGATGTTTGTGAACGGGTTATATGTTGTACTATAAGGATAATGCAAGCTTGACCGAATGCAGATTTTGTGGTGTTGCTAGGTTTAAACCAAAGAGAATGGATCCTGGGAGATACAAGAATGTTCCGTAAAAAAGAATGCATTATTTGCCATTGATCCCAAGGTGAAAAGATTGTTTTCCTCCATGAGCTCAGCACCATACATGACATGGCATTTTGTGACAAGAGAGGTGATGGTCGAATGACTCACCCGTCTCATGGAGAAGCATGGCAACACTTTGACAGAGTTTATCCCAAATTCATCGCAGATCCTCGCAATTAGGTCTTTGCTCGGATTGGTTTGCTCCTAATAATTAGTTCAGCAAACCGTACTCAAGTTGGTCAGTGATCGTTACACCGTATAATCTTCCCCCTGAGATGTGCATGAAAATCCTTATCTGCTCTTATCTATCATGATCCCGGGGCCGAGCAACCTAAAAGCTAAGATTGATGCTTTCCTCCAACCATTGATTGATGAATTGAACATGTTGTGGAGCCCAAGTGTTCTTGTGTACGACGTGTCCATGAAGCAAAATTTTATGCTGAGGGCGTCTTTGATGTGGACTATTAACGATTTTCCTGGTTATGGCATGTTGCCTGGATGGATGACAGCGGGAAGGTTTGCATGTCCAGTTTGTATGGAAGACACTAAGGCATTCTGACTACCGAACAAAGAAAAGCAATCGTGGTTTGACTGTCATAGGGTATTCTTGGAACCTGGTCACACATTTAGGAACAGTAAGTATGTATTTCGGAAGAACAAAACTAAAAATGAAGAGCCTCCGCAGAGATTAACTGGTCGTGACATTTGAAGGAGGGTTAGACAATTTGTGAAAATAACTGAGAGTGGAGCAGTTTATAAGCTTCCAGGTTACGGGGAATAACATAACTGACGAAGAAGAGCATATTTTGGGATTTGCCATATTGGAAAGATAACTTGGTTCGTCATTATCTTGATGTTATGCGTGTTGAAAAGAATGTTTTTGATAATATAATGCATATTGTCATGAAAACTGATAAAACCAAGGACAACGAGAAGGCAAGGCTGGACTTGAAAGAGGTTTGTAGACGCCGAGAGTTGAATTTACAAGAGATTTTCGACGGTCGTGTCACCGAGCCGAAGGCTTGCTGTACCCTCAACAAGAAACAAGTTCAAAATGTTCTTCATTGGTTGCAAGCTCTTAAATTTCTCGATGGTTATGCATCTAACTTGGCTCGATGTGTAAATATCGCCCAAGTAAAATTGGTTGGAATGAAAAGTTATGACTATCATGTGTTTATGCAATGTTTGCTGCCAATTGCATTTAAAGAACTATCGAAGAACGTGTTGAAGCCTCTAAGTGAACTAAATCACTTCTTCAAGACATTGTGCTCGTCCATAGTTAATGTTGAAGACCTCTTACTCCTGGAACACAACATTTCGATCATCTTGTGTTCACTTGAAAGATTGTTCCCTCCTACTTTTTTTAATGTAATGGAACATTTTCCTATACACTTGCCTTACAAGGCTCAAATGTGTGGTCCGGTTCAGTATATGAAACACCCATAGCTAGTTGCATATGCTCGAGCCGTACGCAATGCTCACTAGGTTGTTTACTACTCGGTGGGAATACATTTAGTCCCTTACTATCCTTTCAAAATACTTATTCCAGCAAATATGGACCCATTTCAAACTTTTCTTTTCATAGTACATACCATAAAGTATGATCCGTGTGGAGGAAAAACAGATAACACAAACGATAGAGGCGCAATGATAAGTAGTCTATTATACATAACTGGTAGGCAAACATCCAAAGGGTCCCTACATCCAATCACAAGTAGCCATAAAACTAATATAATAATTAATACACAATTATTTTGTTCAACAAGTACATCACATGGCCTTCACACTATCCGGGCTAACCAGAAACTTTCTAAATTAGTCTCATGCCCAGCTGCGGTTCAAGTGGGTCCTTCACTGTTCCTCATGAAACTCGTCAGCATCCGCGTAGTAGGAGTCGTCATATGTCCCTGGAGTCATAAATGACTGGGGGTGAGAACGATAGGTTCCCAATGGTTAAGACTTTAACGTGGCCTCGCATTTTTCTCAGTTATTCTCCAGGCCGCTGACCTATGTCCTGAGCAGCTTTATCTAAGTTACTAGTTGAATGGGATTTCTAACTTGTCATTACCTAGGCTTCGTGCTTATTACTTTGCCTTGCTTCAGTATGGCAATATAGAATCGCTCGCTCGTGCTACTTTTAACTGACATAATAATCGTCTCGGGACGTTCCCTTGATGATACATAATGCATAGTCTCATATATAATCACATACTTAGTCACATACACAGGCACAAACATACATCTATTCATTCCTATGCGTATATATCTCATGCATGTTGGGGATCTGGGATTCTCTTACGCGCCCTGTGGCTGCATCATTCTTAGTCCTTCCACCCGCGTAACTGTGGCCTCGGCTATACGCTCCTTGTGTTCCCTATCATTGACAACCCAGCAGCGCTCTTTACCGATATGGTAGCTAGCCACGTAAAGCTCATAGGAGGAAGACATCGAGCAACGATAGGTACTACCATCCACCTTGCGGGATGGCGAGGGATCGGCCCTTTGACTCAATCTGGTGTGGACATGTCGGCTGGCCCTTTGACACGACTGTGGTTAGCCCTATGACTTGACCTCGCTTTTCTTTCATTTGTTGAATAGATCCTTCAACCAGGCCTATGCTTGTCTTTCATTAAGGCCTATGCCTTCATAGTAGGGCCTATGCCCGTCATTCTTCAGACCTAACCCTATGATATCGTAATCAGACCTTTGTCTGCGTTGTCTTTAACCAATCCATCTTGCTGAATTGGTGAAAGGCGTGTTCGTGGGACGTGCCAAGAGAAAAAGGATCATCCTAGTCATATAACTACGTAATTTAGCTAAGATCTTTCGAACCCTCTGTGGTCGGAACCTTCCTAACTCATCTTCGTTCCCTATGATTCAATTATGATCTTAGACTTTAGGTGATGACGTCTAGTTATCTACGGTCGTCCTAAGTCGTATGACGACCGGTTCCTCATGATGCATGCTTCCATATACCATAACACACATATCCGTACTTGTTGGATCCCATAGAACAGCTTAAAACCCAAGTTCTTCAGGTAACATTCGAATGACTAGGGTTTCACTCAAATGAAACCTGAGAGTTCTTTTATTCGATTGAAAGGCGAATTCAATCGATTGAAACCTCCAGAATTATTTCATTTGGATGATTTGGGAATTCAATCAAATGAAACCTCAAAGTCCTTTCATTCGGATAAATTGGGAATTCAATCGAATGAAAGTGTTAGACATCTCCCCTAGGCATTGGTTTTTCACATTTCTCCAAAGGCTTCGCTGAAACTTTCCAAAACACTGTTTCCAGGGTTCCAATTAGTACAATTACACTTTTCTTTTGCTAAAAATACTCAAAACCGTTTTCACAGCATGATTTACCTAATTTCTACTTAGAGTTTCCACAGTCAATCACATAAACACACATAGAAAATCATAAAGAAAACCACATAGATAGTGGGCTTAGGGTTACCCACTTCCTATGCAAATTCGGAGTTTGTAAGGTGGTTGTGGACAAAATCCTCTTCATAATGGTGTGCTCCAAGGAATTTTCGGGAGTCCGGCAGCGCTTCTGCGATGTGCACGAACACTACTTGACATTTGAGAAACTGAGACAAGTAGCAACATTTGCTTCAGAACCTTGGGGGCCTATTTATAGCCGTGGCCCCCAAGCTATTTTAATTTATTAATATATTATTATTATATTATTATTTTATTATAATTATCTAGGCCTTTAGAAATATCAGGACCCACGGTCTGTTTTCGATCCCGTTTGATCACGTTTGGTACCTATTCGCATGTGCACGGATATCCGAAAAATATTTCGAACACATACCTGCGATCTATGAATTTTCCCGGTCAGGATGGTGTGCCAAAACAAGGTTTTTGGACATTTATTTCCGTGAGTCTATATTTTACAGATCCCGTTGGCACTGACAGAATTCCCTTATTGTCCAAAAATTTACACGGACCTCGCGGGGTTCCGCAAAATCGTAAATCCATTATTTCACCTGACGTTTGAGGGAAATAACCCTTAACAAGAATTTTCCCCACCCAAATAATCATTTCCATTATACTTTTAGCCAGGTAAATCTATAAATTTTGCAAAGTCTTTCTAAGGAAAAGTCAGGATTTTATAGTATAGGTGGATGTATCCGTTTGAAGGACGCATGGGAGTCTTCAAGCAAACGGTTAAGAATAGAGCTCAAGTTGAGGGGTCGATATGTGAGGCATTCTTGACGAAAGAAACTTCCTTCTTTTGTTCATA
The DNA here is from genome assembly GCA_003254905.1 of Nissolia schottii. Lineage (NCBI taxonomy): Eukaryota > Viridiplantae > Streptophyta > Magnoliopsida > Fabales > Fabaceae > Nissolia > Nissolia schottii. The sequence goes on from QANU01108823.1 coordinate 63,902, forward strand.
CTGCTTTGGTCCTAATGTGACATGCAATAGAACTACAGTAGGACGAAATGACGATGGTAGAGGGATGCTTAATCAGTTGACCTTTTCTATATTCAATCAATCTGGTCGTGTGACTTGAAGGGGAAAGGATTATTGGTTGAGTGCGCAAGAAAATAAAGCAGCTATCTTGGTTGTTTTGTTCAACTATGAAGAAGTACTTCCGTACTATAAGTAAGTTCGATCGACCATTTTAATATACTTTATTACATTAACATACAATAACCTCTCATTTTCTTACCATTGATGCATATTTTCAGGATGTTTCAACGAGAATTTGGTGATCAATGCACCGATCAAATGTTTTTGTCGTGGTTTGCAAATTATGTATGTGTTTAACTTCTTTATATTATATACTTTAACCGAACAAAAGACTAAAATCATAATCGATTAAATTTAACTTACTTTTAAAATGCATTTTTTTAGGCGCAAAATTATTCTAGTAACGATAGTAACTTGATGAGTTTGACATGGGGACCGATGAACAAAGCGATTAGTTGGCCCATTTATTTTGTTAATGGACACAAGTTTCACTCATCTAAATGGGCAGCTAATCAAAAGACAGACAATAGTGGTGTTTGTGTCAAGGGTGAATATTCTAATAATGATGAAATAAGCACTGATTGGTACAGAGTGCTTCAAAAGATTCTTGTATTAGAATATGCATACAATGACCCATCTAATCACGCACTTTTCTACTGTGATTGGTACGATCCTTCCCAAATGGAACACAAACTCATCCAGATTACAACGTTACTGAGATTAATCATGCAAAGTGGTACAACGGGTATGATCCATTTATCGTTGCTGAAAGAGCCAAACAAGTTTATTACGCTAGCTATCTAGGAGCTACTCAATCAAGCTGAAAAGTTGTGATCAAAAGCAAACCCAATGGTCGAATTGAGTTGGATAGCATGCAATCAACGGAGCAATCATCACACGATCAACCGTATCAAGTGCCAAACCCAATCCCCGTAACAATAGTTGTTCAGACAACAGATATGAATGCATTGTTAGCAACAAACGACGAACCAGAAATGCTTCAACTTGGTGATGTTGACAATGATAGGAAGAAGAAGAAGAAGAAGAAGAAGAAGAAGAAGAAGATTTTGACGAGCAGCTAAATTCTGAAAATGATGATGATAGTGTTTACCTTTCATCGTCAGACTAGCAGCTCAAGTTTGTTAGTTGTTTGTTTGTAATTATGTATATATGTGGACCACACTATGTAATTAATTGTTTGTTAAGTTTGCTATAATTGTCATGATTATATATATCATGCTTAATAATTGTTAAGCCTCAAGGCTCTAGCTATCCCTTGCAATATATGTTTCATTCTATGCGTTAATCATATTTCATGTTCCATAAATAAGTTGAGAAAAATTTTAAATTGGTCCATACTTTCAAGTAAATGGTATTTTCAAAGATATTATAGGACTAAATTTATTCCAACCAAAGCAGATAACAACCTATTGACCATTGTTAACGACTAAAGCGTATTTAGCTGTCTAGGATGTTACAATTCCCTATTTTAATTGCTTAATTTTTAATTAATATTTTTGTATTAATATTAAATAAATATTTAATTAGTTATTACATATAAATTTCTATATATTTATAAATTATAAAATTTAATTAAAATTATTTATTAATGTAATTATATAATTTATTAAAATTTTCATTAAAATAAATATTTAGTAGTAATTAAATAAATATTTAATTAAAAAATGTTTAGTATTAATTAAATAAATATTTAATTATATAAATTTCTATATATTTATAAAATAAAAAATTATTAATAAAATTTATTAATAAACAATAAACAATGATTTATTAAATTAATTAATATACAATATTTTATTACAATAATAATTTTTTAAAAATAATTTATCTATTACCGTCGGATACAATCGACGGTATGGCCCAAAGATATCAACGGATATCAAGGGATGGTAACGGTATTAAATATTAATACAGACAATAAAATATTAATATCTTTACCGTCAGATACGAAAAACTAGCCGACAGTAACTTTATGTAACATCCCGCTTCTTTCTTAGCAGAAATTTCCCCAATTAACTGTTTGTAGAGCACCCGGTATGGGTTAACATGCAGAAATTAATAGAAATTAATATGTTTAATTTCTCGAAATTCTGATGACACTCAAGTAGTTCCTCATGGCCCTTAGAATTTGGTGGAAAAATCAAACCGTCGGAAAAACGGAGTTTCGCTCACTTTCGGACGATTCCGCAGACACTAGAATAGTCCCGTTTGGCCCCGTTTAGCCAATAGAACAGAGCAATGGGCCCCAATCTTGGGAAACCATACCTTATGGGGGAAAAGATGATAAAATCCCTAGAGTTAACCCCAAAACGTTACTAGGAAGCTTTGGCGATCGCGGAAACGCCAGCGGAACGGTCCTGTTCGGACACTGGTAAGAGATAACGGGTCAAAGGTATCTGTGAAGAATACTCCAACTGTAACATCCTAGTTAACTGCATACCCTCGAGTAATACGCAATGCTCACTAGGTTGTTTATCATTTGGTGGGATTACTTATAGTCCTTTATTACTTTTTGAAAATACAGAGTTAAGGAAAATATGGACCATTCTAAAACTTTTCTACTTGTTACTTTACTTGCAAAGTATGAGCCACGCATGAATCAAAGCGTATAATACAAACGATAGAGCTTGAGCTTACGTGGGTTAATTCTTCATAGTATAAATGAGTATAATAAGCAGTTATATACACAAACTTGGTCCATTACAAATATTTACATCAACAGTAGAGTAATATAATAAGTTACATACATGTGCCATATACATACATCAAAATACATGTCAAAATACATGTCTAAATACATATCAAAATATCCATCTAGTGCCAAGCTAAACTGGCTGGTCCTTGGTCCTCTACTGCTCCACGTGCGGCTCCTTATAGGGCTCCTCGTAGCCCTCATAATCTTCGCCTTCTCCTGGAAGCATAAGCGAGTGGGGGGGAGAATAGTCGTCCTCAGTGGTTAGCCTTAGCGTAGGGTATTTCTTTACCTCGCTTATGAACCAGGCCGCTCAGGAGATCTCTATGTTACATGCATACTAACATCCTACTGATCATTATCTTGCCTAGGATCCTAAACGGCTTTATCTAAGTTACTAGGTGACTGGGGATCTAGTCTTTCTTATCTAAGTTCTCGTGCTCATTAACTTTTCTCGCGTACATACATAGCCGTCTCCAGCGGTCTCTTGACGGTACTTACTTCATACACATGCTCATATACATTATCATATGTTTATACATTACATACTCATTCATCATATCATTGCATATTCATTCATTTCATACTTTATGCATGGGGTTCTCTTACGCTTCCCGGATGAACTTCGGTCCGGGTTACGTCTTTCTTACATTGACAGCCCTGGGCGAACTTTGGGCCCGAGGTCACGTCCCTCTCATCTAGTCCTTTGCCCATGTAGTTGTGGCCATACGACTACAACTACTTCTGTTCCCAACTTGGCGACGACCTAGCTACGCTCACACCAGAGTGGTTGCTAACCATCGATGGGGTCTAGTGTCCATCGCCGCTAATCAAGTGGGCTAACCTCCACTAGGTAGGAGGCGGGAGCTGGCCCTCGTGACGCAGCCAGGCATTGGACTCATATATCATCATAATCATAACTTAGGTGTGACGTCACCCTTTCTCATTCATCTTTTATTTACTTTCTTTCTTTCTTTTCTTTCATCATCATTAACCAATCCACCCTTTTGGGACTGGTGACGGTCATGTCCGCCAAGAGAGATACTTACTATCATATAACTACATACTTGTTCCCTAATGTTCAATTATGGTCTTTAAGCTTTACGTGATTAACCTCTAGTATTCTAAGGTTGTCTTAACACTTATTGACAACCCAATCCTCATGATGCATGATAATATACACATTATAATCACCACTATTCTACATGCCACGTTCCAAATACATCTTACATGTTACATACATCCATCAAGTACAACAGTTAGATAATTGCTTGTCGGACTATGTGCCCTAGACAGTTTCCATGAGTTTTCTGCGTCACAGGCCGCTCAGCGTGACCTTGGGTCCGCTCAGCAGTCCCTAAGACTCGTTCCTCCACTTTTCAAAAAAATCATTTTCAAAGGGCTTCTCAGGCCGCTCAGCGGTTATCTTGACCGCTCGGCAGTCTGATGCCGGGTTCTAGAAACATTTTCCATCCTTATCACTAAGTTCCTGCTGGGTCGCTCAGCAAAGCATAGGTCCGCTCAGCGGTACACTTCGCTCAGCGGTTCACAAAGGTCGCTCGGCAGTTCATGAGTTCGCTCAGCGACTCATGAGGCCGCTCAGCGATACCTGGGCAAACTGCAGCATACTCCTTTGGTTTTCTTGCCTTTTTTTCTCTTTTCTCATGGCCACTTCTTAGGAATCCTACACATGTTCCAACAAGTATATTCCTATCTAGTCCAGGTCACAGGACCCTTCAGAATCATCATCAAACCCTAGCATAACAGTTCTAACATATTACATAAACATCAAAACCAAGCAAGCATGAAAGCACCACCAAGGAGGTAAGCAAAATCAAGGTTACCCACTTCCTTAAAGGCTTGAAGAGGGCTGGAAATGGTGGCAAAGAGGCAAGTTCCTCGGTGGTTCAGCCTTCCCAGATCGTCTTAGGATTTCAGCAGTGTTCCGGCAGAGTTTCCGAACCGAACGATTTTTGGACAGAGTTTCCACAACCTTGAAATTTTTTGTGAAAATTTTTGAATGGGAAGGGCTATTTATAGCCAAGAATCTGCACCCCAAATTTACCCTTTTGTCTTTGCCAAAATTACCAAAATGTCCTTTTCTATTTTCTTTAATAATTAATTAATTCAAAAGATAATTCAAATGTCAAATCAATGAATAGTAATTGAAATTTATAATATTTTCCATTGAAATCTGAATCAATCACGTGGTCAATGCAGGTGTGGGTCCCTCCCAGTCCCGTTTTGCTCATTTTTGGTCGTTCGCAGTCCCGGTGCGTTGCGCACGGTCCAGTCGAAAAAAACAAAGTTCCACTCACTTTTGGACGATTCCACAGACACTAGAACAGTCCCGTTTGGCACCATTTAGCCAGTAGAACAGAGCAGTGGGCCTCAATCTTGGGAAACCATACCTTATGGGGGAAAAGATGATAAAATCCCTAGAGTTAACCCCAAAATGTTACTAGGAAGCTTTGGCGATCGCGGAAACGCCAGCGGACCGGTCCTATTCGGACACCGGTAAGAGATAACGGGGTCAAAGGTATCTGTGAAGAATACTCCTCTGAAGAAAAGTTCACAAATGCCTTGAGTGAACATTATTTCTAGGTTAAGGGGAATTAGAGGATCGTGACGGTATAAACTGAATATTTTTCGGACGACCGTGCGCGACGCATCAGGACTGCGAACGACCAAAAATGAGCGAAACGGGACCGGGAGGGACCCACACCTGCATTGACCACGTGATTGATTCAGATTTCAAGGGGCGGGTGCTCTACGAATAGTTAATTGGGGAAATTTCTGCTAAGAAAGGAGCGGGATGTTACACTTTATATCTTTACAGTCGTCGGTAACCGACGGTAACTGAACAAATAAAATATTAATATATTTACCGTCGATTACAGCCGACGCTAAATGAATAAAATATTATTATCCTTACCGTCTTAGTGAACTGATAGTAAGCGACGAATAAAATATTAATATATAGATCGTCGATAACAACTGGCGATAAAAGGAATAAAATAGTAATATATTTATCGTCGGCGGAGACCAACGATGGTATAGGAATAAAATATTATTAACTTGACCATCTCTATTAACTGACGGTAATTTGGTTCAGATGTGCTCACATTTGAACCGATTTCTGTAGGTTATAACCGGCGGTAATTACCGTCGGTGACAAGTAACCGACAGTAAAGCTATTACCATCGATCGCTTTAGCCCCGGTTCTGCGACCGACAGTAAACTCGCTGGTAAGCCTAAAAGCCGACGTAAAATGTGAAAATTTTCGATGGTAATTTTGACGGTAATAGACTGTTTTCATGTAGTGAGAGTGGGGAAGAAGAGATATATTATTAGAAGAATAGTGTATTTTATACCAAAAAGTATACGGTGGTTGTAAGATGGATGTATTTTAGGTATACAAATAGTGTGGTTGTGTTTTTTTTCTTTAGTAATTCTAAGTGTACAACTGAAACACATCCAACATATAACCAACGTATAACTTGATACACCATACACAAAAACAAACACAGAAACAAACATTACAAACCAGAAACACAAACATTACAAAAAAAACACAAGTATTATCAAATACAGAAACAAAATAAAATAGGACTGACACCCAATTAAATAGTGAAAAGTAACTACTACACTCTCTCTTACTTCCCAGTCCCCCCACTCACACTCTAAAATGTATGCATTCACTCTCTTTCAAAAACAAACATTACAAAACACATAAACAAGCACCATCAAATATAGAAACAAAATAAAATAAGACTCACACCTAATTAAATGGTGATAGGTAACTTTCACACTTTCTCTCCTACTCCCTACTCGCTCTATCTTCGAAACAAATATTACACCACAAAGAAACAAACATTACAACACTCATAAACAAATATTATACACAGAAACAAACATTGCAAAACTCATAAATAGACATTAAAACACAGAAACAAACATTACAAAACTTATAAACAAACATTACATCACACACAAACAAACTTTACAATACTCATAAACAAACATTACCACACTCATAAACAGACATTACAATACACAAAAATAAACATTACACTACACAAAAACAAACATTTCAAACCACGAAAACAAACATTACAACTCCTTGACCATGCTCTCCATAACGTCTTGTGCAAAAGAAAAAGGAAGAGGAGGAGGAGGAAATGGAACAGAAGAAGAAAAGATAAACAAAGAAGAAAATAAACATTATAACACACAAAAATAAACATTTCACCACACAGAAACAAACATTACAACAAACCAAAACAAACATTACAAAACACAGAGAACACCTTAGATTAGAGATATCGTGTAACTTGTCCTTATCCATGCTTTCCATAACATCTTGAGAAGAAGAAAACAAAAACGAAACAAGGAAGACAATGAAAAAAAGAAGAAGAAAAAAATGGAGGTTATAGATGGAAAAAGAAAAAAGAGGAAATGCTATGTAACACCCCTGCTAACTGCTTACTTCCATGGTAGCAAGCAATGCTCACAGGGTTGTTATGCGTTGTGCCAGGTTAACTTTTACCCTTACCTTTACCTTTGCAAATAGTTCTAATACGAAAATATGGACCAATTTGAAAATTATTCTTTTACAGTACCAGCTTGTAAATTAGGGGCCGTGCGTGATTTAGAGAACGTATAACAACAGTCGCTATAGGCTAAAGGTAACTGAAGCAGAACATAAAGAGTATATGTGCATACATAAATAAATACAACCAAGGTCCAGCATCAGTACACATTGTCATAATAATAATAAATATGTACACAAAATGGATCTAAGTCCTAATACATAATACAAAACATCTATTCTCCAAAACATATAATTTCATCGTGTCAGCATCGTCCCTGGGTCTTGACTTCAATCAACTGTCAGTCCAGTCACCTCGTACACCTGCTGGATCCATAACCGAGTGGGGGTGAGAACTCTTGGTCCTCAGTGGGGTTCCTTAGCACTAACTACTATTCATTTACTCGGGTATCCTCCAGGCCGCTCAGGAGATCTCTAAGTGATCATGCATACTAAACCAAACCTACTGATTATTATCTTGGCCTAGGATCCTGAACAGCTTTATCTAAGTTACTACGTGATCAAGGAACTAGTCTTGCTTATCTAGGTTCTCGCGCTTTCTACTCCTAACCATCGTTACATAACCACACCATAAACATGTATGCTGACGGACACACTGATCATCACGCATACGTTGCGCGGTAAACCTTCCACCATGCTTGCCAGGCACGGGTTAGTTCATCATGCACACTTTGGGCATGGTATCAATGCAAGGGGTCATCGTACCGATGAGGCACGGAATTCAATGCATGTTCTCATCATATCTTTTCTTTCTTTCTTCTCATTTTGTTCTTCCGGGCCAGGCGTGAACTCCGTGGACCCCGGTCTTACTCATTTTGTTCTTTTCCTGTGTCCCAATACTCCCTCGTACACCTCAGGACCGTCGTCCCCATGGTGGTGTACGACCTGCCTTCTCTGTCTGTTTCCCGGGCAAACATGACTCCACCCCCTTCCCGGGTGGCGAGGGGCCGCCCTCTTGGCTAAGCCGGAAGCGGACCATATCATACACATATTCATCGCATCATAATCCATTCATTTTTCTATCACATGTCATGCGTCTCATCATTCTTTTCTCTCGTATGCACATTTATCTTTTCTCATCATGCTCTTGTTCCTACATTTCCTTCTCAACTTTCATATTACTTTTTATTCATTTAACCACAATCCTCTAGTGATCTATCCTCATGATGCATGATTTACCAAAACCCATAATCACATAATCACACCGTTCATCAACAGTTATATCTAATCACATCATACATCAACAACTATAATCCTATGCAATGATCTAAGTTTCTATACTGGTTGGAACATACAGAAAAGTTAAAATCTCAAGTGCTTCAGATTCATTCGAATGCCTAGAGGTGCATTCGAATGAAACCCTGCGAGTTCTCTCATTCGACTGAAAGCTCATTTCATTCGATTGAAAGCCGAAAAATTCTTTCATTCGAATACAACCTTCTTTCATTCGAATCCCTGGGGATTTCATTCGAATCCCACAGTAAAAATCGCCAGTTTCGTCAAAATTCTCCGAGGCTTCGCTGTAACTTTCCAAAACAGTGTTTTTCTGGGTTCCAATCAGTACAGTTAAATTTTTCTAACATCAAAATTACTCAAAACTACCCTCACAATTTACTCTCCATATTTTTCACATAATGTTTGCTAAATCCAATACATGAAAATACACAGATAAAATCACAGAGAAATCCACATAGACAGTGGGCTTAGGATTACCCACTTTCCAGGCGCGCTTGGAAGTTGCTAGAAACGACTCCCGAGAGCTTTAGGATGATCCTACTATTTTTCCTGAGTCCGATGGAGTAATCGTCGCGCGCACACTCGGACAGAGTAACAGCACAGCAGATGAAAACTTAAGAAAATGGCACTGAGGCCGTGAGTTTATATATATAGGCACAGGGGTGCCTTAGCTTCGTGAAGAAGCTATTGCTTTTTCACTTCTTTTTCATTTCTTTTCTCTTTTTTTTTTCAAAATTATCCTTTTAAGTTTATTTACCTTTTTGCCCTTCCTTTAATTTTTATTTCCCTTTATATCCTAAGTTTTGTTTTTCCCTTTTTATCCCACACCTTTTTACGTATTTCCCCTTATGTCCTTTCCTTAATTCTTTTGCCTTTAATTCCCTGTTCTCGACGTGGGATTAAATTTCTAACCAAGTCAATTTATTTTGCGATCATGTTTGATCGCGTTTTGTTGTTTTTCAGTTATGTTCGGATATTCTAAAAATATTTCGAGCACATATCCGCGATCTACTAATTTCCCGGATCATAGAGGTATGTCCGGTTAAGGTATTCGTGAATTTATTACCCGGAGGAAATTTTCACAGATACCTTTAGTGTCTACCGAGATTCCGATTTTTGTCAAAATTTGGCACGGACCTCGTGGCACTCCGCGAGATCAAGAAACAATTACTTGACTGGCGTTTGAAAGCAATTAATTTTCTAAATAATTTTTCCAGTCCAAATAATCGCATCTAAAGTGCTTTTAATTAAGCAAAAATTGGGATTTTCGCGAAATTCTCGTAAGGAGAAAATTCGGGATGTTACATTCTACCCCCCTTAAAAGAATTTCGTCCCGAAATTCTAGCACAGCTAGAGGTCTAGGTATTTACTATACTTACTATGGTTTAATCCTCTGCACCGGCTTCCCTTCGCATGTCCTCATAGTCTTTCCACATGGTGAAGACTCGCCCTTGCGGTGGAACCATCGGTTGGGTGATAGGTTGGGCCGCGGTGCAATTCCTGGCGATATGTCCGCTTTCTCCGCATCGGTGGCAGACACCTGACTGGTTGACGGGAAGGGCTGCTCTACATGCCTTGGAGACGTGGCCGGGTTTCCCACATCGGTAGCAAACGGCCTTTCCCATCAAGCACTCTCCACTGTGAGGCTTTCCACACTTCGGGCAAGGTGGTCGAGGCTCTCCTCCTTGTCGTGGTTGACCTGGCTGGGACTGGTCCAGGGTCTGTTCTTGTTGTTGCTGCTGCGGCTGGTATGGATATCGTCCTCCAGGTCCCTTCTTCCGGGGCTCCTGTGACTGGCTCCCTTGCTCCACTGCCTTCCTCTTATTCTTGACCACCTCCAACCGCTGATTTGCCTCTTCCTGCGCTAGACATCGGTTTACCAGGGTGGCGTAATCTGGCAAACCCCAGGTAGGAATGAACACTTGCATCTCCGGTCTCAGCCCTTGCTGATATCTCTTACACTTCCACTGCTCGCTTGGCCGAAGCTGGTATGTGCTGCAATACCGGCATAGCCGCTCAAACTTGGCCGTGTACTCGGCCACTGACATCGTCCCCTGTTTCAACTCCAGAAACTCCGTCTCCTTACGATCTTGCAACTCCTGGGGAAAATATTTCTCCAGAAACATAGCTGTAAACTGATCCCATGTGACGGGGGCTACCTGTTGCTCCAAAACCAGCCTAGCTGTCTCCCACCATTCCCCAGCAGCTCCGTCTAACTGCCTAGCTGCAAACTTCACCTTCTGTGCCTCTGTACAGGCTATGTCCTCAAAGACTTGTTCTATCTTCCTAATCCAACTATGGACCACCCCGGGGTCCATTACTCCCTCAAATTTGGGCGGATTCGCCCGTGTGAATTGGAGGTACTTCTGACCATCTACCTCTTGCGGTGTCTGTGGGGCGTTCCTCTGAATCAATGCAGCGGCTATCTGAGCATTCGTCTGGACCATTTCCCGAAGGATGTCTGCGAGGTCCACCTGCTCGTGGTTAGGTTGTGCTGGATCCCTACGCGGCGGCATGGCTAGGCGTTGTACCTGCACAGATCCCAAGTTGATCAGTCTCGGGAAAGGCTGGTACACTTAACATAGCACATACAACTTAGTAGAGTCATGCACTGTGAACATGCTCGAAAGCATAATGCAGCTCAGCCCCAGGCCCTTTAAGGACTAAACTGCTCTGATACCAACTGTAACACCCCTGCTAACTGCCTGTTTCCATGGTAGCAAGCAATGCTCACAGGGTTGTTATGCGTTGTGCCAGGTTAACTTTTACCCTTACTTTTACCTTTGCAAATAGTTCTAATACGAAAATATGGACCAATTTGAAAATTATTCTTTTACAATATCAGCTTGCAAATTAGGGGCCGTGCGTGATTTGAAGAACATATATAACAGCAGTCGCTATAGGTTAAGGGTAACTGAAGCAAAACATAAAGAGTATATGTGCATACATAAATAAATACAACCAAGGTCCAGCATCAATACACATTGTCATAATAATAAATATGTACACAAAATGGATCTAAGTCCTAATACATAATACAAAACATATATTCTCCAAAACATATATTTTCATCGTGTCAGCATCGTCTCTGTGTCTTGACCTCCACCAACTGTCAGTCCAGTCACCTCGTACACCTGCTGGATCCATAACCGAGTGGGGGTGAGAACTCTTGGTCCTCAGTGGGGTTCCTTAGCACTAACTACGGTTCATTTACTCGGGTATCCTCCAGGCCGCTCAGGAGATCTCTAAGTGATCATGCATACTAAACCAAACCTACTGATTATTATCTTGGCCTAGGATCCTGAACAGCTTTATCTAAGTTACTACGTGATCAAGGAACTAGTCTTGCTTATCTAGGTTCTCGCGCTTTCTACTCCTAACCATCGTTACATAACCACACCATAAACATGTATGCTGACGGACACACTGATCATCACGCATACGTTGCGCGGTAAACCTTCCACCATGCTTGCCAGGCACGGGTTAGTTCATCATGCACACTTTGGGCATGGTATCAATGCAAGGGGTCATCGTACCGATGAGGCACGGAATTCAATGCATGTTCTCATCATATCTTTTCTTTCTTTCTTCTCATTTTGTTCTTCCGGGCCAGGCGTGAACTCCGTGGACCCCGGTCTTACTCATTTTGTTCTTTTCCTGTGTCCCAATACTCCCTCGTACACCTCAGGACCGTCGTCCCCATGGTGGTGTACGACCTGCCTTCTCTGTCTGTTTCCCGGGCAAACATGACTCCACCCCCTTCCCGGGTGGCGAGGGGCCGCCCTCTTGGCTAAGCCGGAAGCGGACCATATCATACACATATTCATCGCATCATAATCCATTCATTTTTCTATCACATGTCATGCGTCTCATCATTCTTTTCTCTCGTATGCACATTTATCTTTTCTCATCATGCTCTTGTTCCTACATTTCCTTCTCAACTTTCATATTACTTTTTATTCATTTAACCACAATCCTCTAGTGATCTATCCTCATGATGCATGATTTACCAAAACCCATAATCACATAATCACACCGTTTATCAACAGTTATATCTAATCACATCATACATCAACAACTATAATCCTATGCAATGATCTAAGTTTCTATACTGGTTGGAACATACAGAAAAGTTAAAATCTCAAGTGCTTCAGATTCATTCGAATGCCTAGAGGTGCATTCGAATGAAACCCTGCGAGTTCTCTCATTCGACTGAAAGCTCATTTCATTCGATTGAAAGCCGAAAAATTCTTTCATTCGAATACAACCTTCTTTCATTCGAATCCCTGGGGATTTCATTCGAATCCCACAGTAAAAATCGCCAGTTTCGTCAAAATTCTCCAAGGCTTCGCTGTAACTTTCCAAATCAGTGTTTTTCTGGGTTCCAATCAGTACAGTTAAATTTTTCTAACATCAAAACTACTCAAAACTACCCTCACAATTTACTCTCCATATTTTTCACATAATGTTTGCTAAATCCAATACATAAAAATACACAGATAAAATCACAGAGAAATCCACATAGACAGTGGGCTTAGGATTACCCACTTTCCAGGCGCACTTGGAAGTTGCTAGAAACGACTCCCGAGAGCTTTAGGATGATCCTACTATTTTTCCTGAGTCCGATGGAGTAATCGTCGCGCGCACACTCGGACAGAGTAACAGCACAGCAGATGAAAACTTGAGAGAAATGGCACTGAGGCCATAAGCTTATTTATAAGCTTCAGGGAGTGCATTTAGCTTCTCCACGAAGCTTCGCCTCTTTTTCATTTCTTTTTCTTTTCTTTTTTTTTTTCAAAATTATCCTTTTAAGCTTAATTACCCTTTTGCCCTTCCTTTAATTTTTATTTCCTTTTATATCCTAACTTTGTTTTTCTCTTTTGCCCTTCACCTTTTTAATTATTCCCCTTTTGTCCTTTCCTTTAATTTTTTCTTTATTTTCCTGATCCTAACGTGGGGATAAATTTCTAACCAGGTCAATTTATTTCGCGACCATGTTTGATCGCGTTTTGTCATTTTTCGGTTGTGTTCGGATATTCTAAAAATATTCCGAGCACATATCCGCGATCTACTAATTGCCCGGATCATAGAGGTATGTCCGGTTAAGGTATTCGTGAATTTATTACCCGGAGAAAATTTTCACAGATACCTTTAGTGTCTACCGAGATTCCGATTTTTGTCAAAATTTGGCACAGACCTCGTGGCACTCCGCGAGATCAAGAAACAATTACTTGACTGGCATTTGAAAGCAATTAATGTTCTAAATAATTTTTCCAGTCCAACTAATCGCATCTAATGTGCTTTTAATTAAGCCAAGAATTGGGATTTCCACGAAATTCTCATAAGGAGAAAATTCGGGATGTTACATGCTAGGTTTAGGGTATATAGATGGAAGAAAAGAGTTGGAAATGGAGGTTGCAGATGATAAAAGTGAGAGAAAATAAAGGTAGAGTGAACGAGCATAGATAGAAAATGAAGAAGAAGAAGAACACGTGTGAGGGAGAGTGGGGAAAAAGAACGAGAAAATGAATGTTAAACGTAGTTGGATGTAGTTAGATGTATTTTAATCATACACAAAGCGTTACTATTTTTCTGTGTCCTTTCTTTTAGGAGAGTTAGGGGATTTTATTTTCTAGTTTTTTTTTTTGGGTGAATAAAAGTTTTAGGCAGGGGTAAGCACCGGTATAACATGCCTCTAGGTTCTTTAAGCGTTTACAAAAATACTTATAAATCACCCACCAACAAGGCTCTTATATTGGTCAGCGAAATTTGAATCCTCGCCCTTTTGGGGTAAGAGCTAGTTGAGTAAGGATAATGTAGAGTACTTGAGTTCACCGTAAACTCTATACATAACATGATATTAACCTATAATTTTTATACTTATTATATATTTATTATTATAAAATAATTTTTGACAGATGATATCATATTATACGTAAGGTTGGTGATAAATTTGAAACTATATTATCATTATTCTTTCGAGTTTTGTTTTCTGGCTGTGGCAAGGTGAACAAATAGCTATAGCCAGACACATTTCCAGAAGCAAGATAAGCTTCGTATGCATAGTTAGGGGTCAGGCTGTTCCCACGGCCTTTTAGGTCAGCTTGATTATAAGAAAGTATACATATTTTATTAAAAAAATTATAGTTGGCTTATGTAAGAATTGAACCCAAGAAATTTCATTTACAAAAACATAATATGACCATTAAATCACATGATTTGTTATACAATAATATAAACTAACTTTTTTTTTAATATATGTCTATTGTGTATTCTAATTAAAAAACAATTTATAAATGAAAACATAACTATTTTGCATGTTTGTTTTATTGTGTTTATCTTGGTTAGATTATACCTAAATTGTGTTGTGCTCTCCTCTAAATTTAACTTTTCTTTTGTAATAGTTTGTTGTTAGACATGATGAATGATATCTTTTCCTATTTTGTTAAAAAATAGGTTTTTTGGTTTAGAGAAAAAAAAGGATGACCTACCAGGCTTTAGGTCAAGTCAGGCCATGCAAAAAAAAAAAGGCTTTTAACAGGCAATAGGTCATACTCAAGACAAAAATTAATGACACAAACTCGTTCTATTAAGGGTCTAGCCTGACTTGTTCTCACCCCATACATAGTTAATTCTTGATATTAGTTTTAATTAATTGAGAACAACATTAATTATTTTAAATATAAAAATATTGCAGCATCTAAGCAGATTTACGGACCCTGTTGCTTGCTTCTTAATCTTATGTCTCCAATCCGATCCAGCAATTATTTGAACATAAATACGCCATTCCTATATTTACTGATTGAGTACCTACTACTTGTAATATCAAAATTCAAAAGTAACATTTAAAAAAGTGGAAGGAGGGATCAATAAACAATTTAGTATATTAAGTACTATATTAATCCTTAAAAAAAATTTAATTCTTTTTCTTTTATGAAAGAGAAATTTAATGTTTAAAATATTTTTGAGTAAAATAAAACTTTTAGTTATAATATTTTTATTTTGACATTAATTTGGTCTTAAAATTTTTCATGACATCAATTTTGTTTTAATGTTTTAAAAGTTAACATCAATTCAGTGTGATTGTTATTAAATTTCATTAATTTCATTAACATAACGACATAACTTAATTAATCGATGTCAATTTTAAAATGTTAAAACTAAATTAATGACAATTTTCTTTTTTAGGATCAAACTGATGTCAAAATAAAAATATTAGGGCTAAATTGATATTAAAAAAAATTATGATCAAATTGATTTTAAAATGAAAATGTTAGGACCAAATCGACTATTTACTCAATATTTTTTCTTTTAAGCCCTTCTTTTAGGTACAAAATCATAATTTTTTTATGAACCCTCAAAATTCCATGTATTTAATTTGAAAAGTGAAATATTTTTATGAACTTAAAAAAAATAAAGAATTTCGCTAACAAATACCATGACAACACTTATGAAAAAATTTCAAGTAAAAATATTTCATTGTTTCTATGCATTGAAACATTGAAAAAGTAAAAAAAAAATATTATTATTTTAATTATATGTTTCCATTTTAAACTCTTTATCAAATGTTTTAAGGACACTTAACTTTTCCAAAATAAAAGGTAACTGAACAATGTTGACAATAACTATTTGTAAATTTAGTCGTTGATCGCTCCATTATTGCAAATCACTACATATGTTCTGTATAGACAAACAAAATATATTCTTATTTGCTTATTTATACATATGGCACCTGCGCTAGGGAAAGTTAGACATCGGTTTGGCACATAATTCGTTTGTTAAATAGCACGTTGGGTCGCTTACTTCAAAAGGCATTTTAGTAAATGCTCTTTAAATACGCTATCAAACAGATCTCGGATATCGGTCAGGAAATGGAAACAGCACGTATCTGCTTCATTAATGATCTGCTTATGATTAATTAATACGGACACTAATTAATGTCAATAAAATATATTTATCTCGATGGTCCCTCTGGACTTTTGGCTGGTGCTACTTACTTGAGGACGATGCCTTTCAAAGTTTAGTTGTTATCACATGCCCTGACAAAGTCCACTCAATTCCTTGATTCACTTGTTGCTCCCTTTATTTCCTTGTAATTATTGTTTTGGACAAAGCTAAAGTGAAAGTACTAACGAATTCGCCATCTTTCGGTAAGGAAAGTGAAAAACGGAAGGAAAAAAAAAAAGCCCAAAATTGAAAACCAGAAGAGCCAAAAGTTAGGAGCGGTTAAACTCGTTTTAAGTTAATACAGCGGGCTGCATGCACTTTGTAACTACGAAGAAATTAGTATCTACGAATATAAATGATTTATAAATCAAAAATGCTACATGTACATCCAATTTCATACACTCATACATACACCATTAATAATGTACAAATTTTATTTTCACGAGTGCACAAACATTACAAACTTATAAATGATAATCTCAATTATACTTAAATAAATGCACAAACATTATGAGTTAAAACACAAACTTTATGTATATAAGTACGAGGTGTATGTATGGTGTATGATTTTTGGTGTACGTGTAGCAGAACTCTTTATAAATTATTGATAACAAAAGATCGAATTGAAATATGAGATTTGAAAAAAAAGTGAGAGTGAGAATGAGAAGGACAAAAATAAAAAGATAGAAAGTAGGAGTTAAAATAAAAGATAAAAGTATGTAATTATTTTTTTTAAATAATTAAAGAAAGTAGTTATAAAATGGTAAAAGTAAAAAAAAATGAAAATGTTGAGCACTAAAGTGGAGAATTCCCTTTATCTTACTGTATAGATGAACTAGACATTGTGAATCATAAAATTGGATTTTCAATTGCAAATCATTGAATTTTGCTTGCTTTATCTTTAGTGAAAATCCCTCAAGACACGCATCTTCTTTGTCAGCGCGTGTCTTTTCTCATCTCTTGTATCCTTTTCTTTGAATGAAAAATGATGTACCCTCTTTAACAATTTCTCCACATATATTTCTTAATTATTAAATGAAATAAGAACTGATTAGCGATAATATAATAGTAATCAGATTTTTTTTCAAACTCTTTTAATTATATCATTACTCTTTCTGAATTCACAGAGGAAATAATAGAGTACTTCTGTTTTTTTTATCCACCTTTTTATTTTGATATTTTTACAAATATAATATCCATTTTTTAAATTTATATCATATTAATTATTTTTTTCTTCTTATTATATCCTTATTAAATAAATATTTTTTCTTATATTTATACATTATTAATAATTATAACTATCTCTATTATATATCTCTCCATTAACTAAGAGCAATGGTGTAAAACACTATTAATTTATTTTTCATATTTTTTAAACACTTTCTTAACATATGCGCACAACATAAAGCAGACAACTAAAATAACTGAGGGGGTAGTAATTAGATGAAATTTTGGATGGCATAATTAGATTAACGATAGGTATTCATTTCACCAGCAGACAAATTAGACAGTAAGTAACTAGTTCAATCACTGCTTCAAAACAATGTGGGAACATACAAGAAACAGTAAAGTGACAGAGCGTATGCTATTATTAATACTTTGAATTTACTCATATCACTGACCACATAATGAGGGGGGGTGGGAATGTGGGATATAATGCAACAACGAAGAGACTAAAAGAAAGAAGAGTTTAATGGCAAGAACAAAGGGAAGCGGCTTAGTATCGCTTAAGTAAGGTCCCGAGTTCGAGACCTTGTGTACGCCGTTATCCCCGTTGGGAGACTCATCCGCCATAGCCAAGTTCGCGACCCAGGTCAATCCGGATTAGTCAAGGCTAAGCCCTGGATACCGGGCATGTAACCTTAAAAAAACAAACGGAAAATAGAGAGAGAATAAGAGGGTGAGAGGTGGGTCGCACGTTAATTCATTATGAATGCGGGGTTGTCACACTCCCTTTCACAATTCACAATTCACAGTTCACAGTTCACAGTTCACACACACACAAAGGCCAAAGGCAAAAAGTGCACACTCACTCACAGACAATCGCATCCCTCTCACTCCCTTTGCCAGCTCCTTCCCTCCCTCTCTCTCTCTCCCCCCTCCCTCCATGTTGTCGATCACTGTTCACAAATGCATCAAATTCCATCGTCACTCTCAAAGCATGCGCAAAATCAAAACACATATTCTGGTTAAAAACTGTATACTATGTATCTGGACCTTACAATTGAAATAAGTCCTTTGAACAATTCTAGCAATAGATGGGGAGAGGAATGAGAGTAATGCTATCTAGCAAGTGAGAATTGAAGAAGGGAAATTGGATGTGTCAAAAAGAGTAAAGACACAATTATTTAATTGCTTTAATTATTTTGGGCTCTTTAGTATATTTCCCAATGAATAATGTTAGGTTCATAGTAATACGAGTATGTCATCATATTATGACAACCTACCTAATTTGATGATTAAAAACACTATTTGGATCACTAAAATATGTGTAGAAATTTTATCACTCATCTCACAACATATCATGAAATTCACTTTATTAAAAGTAAGTGAACCTTATAATGTGTTATGAATAGAGAGAAAATGTCTCTATATCTTTTAAGTGATCCAAATAGTATTATTCTTTAACAATCTTTAGATTACCACACTCACGTGTGGGATCCATAACGGTGAAGTTTATTATGGACTTACATATTTGTGATGGTGGTTGTTTAAGGATTGTTAAATTGGGTTGGAATAATAATAATAATAATAATATGACTCTAGTCGGTACTAAAGATGAAAGAATTAGATTAAAAGCGTGATGTGTTTTTCTAGGGAAACTAATTACAATAAAATAATCCATAAAAACTACCGGATTATGATTAATCAGATGAACAAGAATTATGCAAATATAAAAGTTGTGCCTAAGTGTGCAAGAAAGCACGTGACATGCAAAGTACAAGCAGTAAACTAATAGACTAACGATAGCCTCTAAAAACTTAAAACTTACGTAAGTAATATGGATAATATCATTGTTAGAGTGTAATGCAATATTCTAGTAAGTAAAAATGTCTATCACCAATAACAACTAATATGCTTTGAAGCTTTAAAATCATTAAAACGAACATGAACATGCATCTCTAATAAAATATTTTTATAGACAGACTCAAGGATCGAACCATGATAAACGAGATAAACACATGACATAAATAAAATAATATTAATAACAAAATATTATACTCGATAATAATTAAAAACCCACGATAAACGAAATAAACACCTGACACAAATAATAAAAAGCATCAATAATAAAATATCATACTTGACAATAATTAAAAACAAATTAAGAATGACCCAATCAACACAGTAGTGGTAGAGAGCCTTGTTAATTACTAATTTCATTTGAATTTTCCCTTTAGTGGTTATTCTTCATTGAATCATTGAATATGAAGTTGGTGGGCTATTCTCAA